>CM076583.1:964142313-964742313 GCA_034641835.2 Pinus albicaulis | reverse complement strand
TATCATTGGAGCCCGACATAGTTTTCGTTGTGGAGAACACAAGCAGCATGTTGCCCAAATCAACACTTCTGTTCCATTGGGTCTGCATTCCAAACTCAACCCATAGCTACGCTAATTGGCATTACGGTAACTGAGGAAAGGATACGGAGAAAGATTACCCTAGCCATTCTCTCCGACGATTCAGTAGTTGACCACACAGGGGTCTAAGTTGTTTTTTCATTCGTATAATTGATTAAAATCCCCTTAGCATTATTTATGTGACCTATGTTATTTTATTGCAGGAGGAACCACTCTGTTTGCACATAAGAGCCAAGGTTTTCCCCAGCAAACAAGGAGACATCTTCAAAACAAGCAGATGTTGGCGAGACTCCAAAGAACTCACAGATCTGGCGAGGTCGCAGGTCGCAGGTCGCGTGTCTTTGATTTTTTTCACCTTTTGCGACCCTGCAACGCAGCGACCTAGTCGCAAGGTCGCAAGGTTGCATATCTTTGAATTTTCGCCTTTTGCGACCCTGCGACCCAGCGACCTAGTCGCAAGGTCGCAAGGTCGCATATCTCTGAGTTTTCCGCATTTTGTGACCCTACGACCCAGTGACCTAGTCGCAAGGTCGCAAGGTCGCATATCTCTGGGTTTTCTGCCTTTCGCGACCTCGCGACCCAGCGACCTAGTCGCAAGGTCACAAGGTCGCATTTCCTTGGTTTTCCACCTTTTGCGACCCTGCGACCCAGCGACCTAGTCGCAAGGTCGCTAGGTCGCATCCTCTCATTTTCTTGCAACTTGCGACCCCGCGACCTAGTCGAGTCGCAGGTCGCAACGACAGCTCAGATCGCAGGTCGCAACAGCAGCCAGGTCGCAGGTCGCAACAGCAGCTCAAGTCGTAGGTCGCAAAAGGGACTAGGTCGCAAGGCAGCCTAACGGTCAGGAAGATGAAAGATCAAGGAAGCCCAAAGGGCAGTTTCTGTATTATAAATACTTCCTTCGGGAACTTGTAAAAGGCTTTTTCTTTTGGAAACTGAAGAACTACATGGCATTGTATTGAAGGATTATACTCTTACGCATATGAATATAGAGATACTTGTTAAAACACCCTATGGTTATGATGTGTTTTGCTGTGCAAACACTGTGTGTATTCCATTGTACAGTTTCAGAACATCCTATGATTAATGAAGTTGCACTCTTTATGTCATCATTTATGCGTCATGGCTATCTGTGTTGTGTCAATGATGTTCAATTTATCATTTGCTCTATTAATGAATGTTAATGAACTATTTTGTTAGCCTTTCGTTTTCTCTTTCAAAAAGTAAAGGGATATCTCGCCATAAAGAACTATTTCTTTTGTGGTCAGACTACCTTATAAGCATTACCCCCAAAGATGTGTTGCTAATGACATCTCCTGAGGTGTACATGCTTTATTTATAATCTTGCTACGCATAGTGTTTGATTCGGGTTTAATACATCAATCCTATATTCTGTATCATGTGAATAAGTGTATGTCCGTTGGTTCAATCAGGTTCTTTTGAGACCTAAGGGAAGGCGTCTTAAGCGGTAGCCGGACCCACACCCCGGACGGGATCCCTACTCCAAACGGTTCAAGGTCTAATTTGGACTTTCTACCGGGGAGATCCCCTACTGTTGACCGGAAAAATTTTCCCGTCAACACATAGCTTTTCATTTGAGAAGTGTTTATTGACAATTTCCTTTGGGTTTTTTCTAAATTCTTCCTCAAGCATACTACTTCTTCTTCCAATTTCTCTTGCTTCTAAATTTTATCCTCAATTTTCTTAAGTAAAGTTTCTTCTACCTTCTTGGCTTCTTCAAGCTCTACTTTCAACTGAATGAGGTATTCTAAATTTTTTTCTTCTCTTACATATTTGAGGAGAATGTCTTTCAGTTTTCTGCACTTTAGTTTAAGTCTGTCTATTTCCTCTAGGGCACTTCTTAGCTCCCCCTCAATATCAACTTCACCTTCTTCCTCATCTCCTAGAAGGAATCCTTCAAGCTCTTCCTTGGCCATCAATACAAATTCAGAGGTTCCCTCTTCATTGGAGGATGCATCTGAGCTTTCATATCCACTGCTATCTTACTAAGCATAAAATAATTTTCTATTGAATCTCTTCCCTTTCTGCCAGTTATTTGTTTTGGTTTTCTCTGTTCCTTGAGTGTGATTCTTTGTTTTCTTATGAACACACTTAGAAGCATAGTGCCCAGCTCTTCCACAGTTAAAGCATTTAAATGGAAGTTTACCTTTATATTTTCCCAAGCCTCTATCTAATTTTCTGACAAATTGGCTTCTTCTTCATTAGAGCAAGAGCATATATCTTATTTTTCTTCTTTGTTATTTGCTGTCTTAAAGGCTTCCTCCCTCACATTTGACTTCCTCTGTGGCAGTCTCATCTCATAGGCGGTTAAGTTTCCAAGAAATTGGTTCATGGTCAGAGTTTCCCAATCAACTGTTTCTTCTATGGTATAAACCTTGGGGTTAAAGCTGGATGATAAAGATCTTAGAATCTTTTGAACAATTACACATTCTTTTATGGTTTCTCCTAGAGCTTTCATGTTATTCACAATTTCTGCAACCCTTAAGAAGAAGTTGGCAATGTCTTCATCATCATTCATTTTTATATTTTCAAACTAAGCTCTATAGACTTGTAGTTTGGCTCTCTTCACCTTTTTGTCTCCCTAATGGATGCTTTCTAATTTATCCCATATTTATTTGGCAGTATTTTTGTGCATTAATTTGATAAATTTTGCCTCACATAGTCCACTTAAGAGAGCATTCATGGCTTTAGCATTAGCTACAAAATCTAGTTTGGCATCTTTCTCTAAGTCAGACTCCTTTGGGGCATATCCAAATTCCACAGAAGCCCAAACTTCTATTCCTAGAGACATTATGTACGTCCTCATTCTTATTTTCCAGAAGGCATAATTTGCACCGGTGAACAAAGGGGCTTTATTTGCTGAGCATCCTTCTAGACTAGTCATCCCAGGGACCTAGGTTCTCCTTCCAGTTGTTAAACTGATACAAAAGGAACTTGGCTCCGATACCAATTGTTGAATCCTTTTTTAAACTGAGAGGGGGGGGGGGGAGGGTGAATCAGTTTAATGAATTCATGGTATTGTAAAACTTTCATTTACACTTATTTACATCTTCATTTCATGATTAACTTAATGTAGAGTGAAACCACAATCTTAATTAGTGAGAAGTAGGTATTAAGCAGATTAAATATAGAGTATCAGCACATAACCATCATGAACATAGACACTAGATATAAGTGGAAACCCATAAGGGAGAAAACCACATCTTATCATTATTGTGATGCAAAGGCAAGATCCTACTCCCTCTCACCACTGATTTTCTGTAGGCTCCTACCTCAATTCTGCAAGCTACAACTTGCAAGGAAGCTCCAACTCCCATATATTTTCTATAGGCTACAACCTGCAGGAGGCTCCTACCTCAACCAGCTACAACTGACATCTTATCAAGCTACAACTTGATATCGAAGCACCAACTTCTTCACTCTTTTAAAAAAACCACATGTTAATTTACCTGGATATCTGCTCTATTATGTCACTTCTTCACTTTTGTCCACCAGCCTTCATATCTGCCTTATATCATCTCTGAATCTTCACAGCTTCTCTATCTGCCCCACCTTCTTCTTACCCTCTCTGCCTCAATTCTCCATTCTCTCACCTCTCTATGCATATCTATGTGACATCATTTATAGAGATTACCTCATGATGGTTTGCACTCCACAGGGAATTCAAAATGAACAGCCATGACTCTTTGCCTTCCTCCTCATTTCTTTTTCATCTCGTTCAAAAGAATATACTAATATGTACAAATTTCAGTTTTACAATGGAGTTTTTTTTTCCTACAGAGAATTTCCTTTGCATCACAAATAATATAAAATTAATTAAAACATTTAAATTTACATTTGCAACAGATATATCTCATTCAACCCTTTCAGCTCTTGGCTCACTGTGTGTTTGTATTTTCTGCTGTTGTAGTGTAACAGTTCTGCATATTCTCCTGCTTTCTATGCATGTACCCTTGCAAGACCCACATTCTCCAAGTTCATTGTGCATATAAAAATGCATCCCAAATTTTTTCTCCAACCACACTCAAATCTGGGAAAACTTAACAATTTAATGCTGAAAATTTTATATCTCAAATCATAGATTTGAGATATTAAATAAAAATCTATATGGTTATAAAACTATCCAACCCATATTACAATTCTTCTATGTGGATGCTTATATTTTAAATCTCTGATTTAAAACCTTATGAATAAGACCCCTTTCAATCTTCATATATCAGAAGCTTTTGTTCAGAACCTATGGCTAAAACCATAATCAAACCCATCTTATAATATGTTGAATATTACAACTAAACCATTATATAAGTCTCGGCATATAACTTAGGTTTTATAATTTAACCCCAATGTTCAATAAGCCATATTGAAACCTATTTTATTTAAGATTTCGTTCCAAGTGGAAACCTTATTTAAACTCCCGAATGCCAAAAAATATGAATGTCCGGGCCACAATGATTATGAACATATATCAAACTTGACCTTGGTTAAAACCCAAACTGTACCTTTATTTTGAAATTTATTTTTATTAATTGAAGCACCTTACCTGAGGTTCTTCTCTTTCAATTTATCCATAGTTGAACACTGTAACCCCCTTCATCTTATATTCTGACAACTACAATATATAACCTCCACCTGACCTAAGGTTCTTACCTTGGTTATAATTGCCGACATCACATTTCATTTATGCATCTCAAACCTTATTAAATCTTGAATTCGATTTAAAACAAAACCCAACAAACATTAAGGTTCGCTCGTTCCCACAGCTCAGTTAACGTACCTTACTTTATCGTTCATGCAACTTTACTGGCAATCCAATGATCAACCTACTCTCGCGCTCCAACAATACTTTGGGCGCACATCCGAGGGCTATTGCACAACCAAAATGCAGGAGCCTTAATCTTCAAAATTTACGCGATAAAAATGGTTTTTGATTAACCACTTTTTCCATGTGTCAATCAAGTAACGATATCACATTTTTTTGAGAAAATCCACTTACCATTCAGAAGACCACGTGATACCGGCAGTTTGAATGGAGAAAATCACCCTTACTATTCATCTTTTACAATTCCATACCTCCTTGATTTTGTTTCTCTCCTTCATTGGTTATCAATTTCTTCTATATATCAAGACGACCATCTCATAGCTATCTCTAGATTCATAGATTCCAATGCTCCATCTCATCGTTCGCGCCAACAATCAGTCCATGGATTGTTTTTTCTCCAACGCTATCAAGTCAATTTACCCTCCTTGGTTCGACACAAAGTGCTTCAACCTGCGCCTTTGTGCCTTCTCTACTGTTCGATTTTTATCAAATTGAACAGTCTCTAATTGCTATTGTACCATCAAAATTTCACTCCTCTTTTCAATGCCAAATCCTCTCTACATTCTTTTTCAACACCGCTCCTTTGATCCAAATCAACATAACCCGCATTCTTGGCTTCTCTCTTGCTCAGCTCCCTTCCAAATATCTAGGAGCCCCTCTTATTGCCACTGCAATCAAGCACTCCACTTGGAATCATCTCTTGGAAAAACTGGAAGCCCATCTCTCTTCTTGGACTTATAGAGCTCTCAATATATCCAGTAGACTTGTCCTCATCAAAGCTGTTCTGCAAGCCATGCCTCTCTATCTTTTCTCTGTGCTTGCAGCTCCAAAGTGGGTGCTCAATCAGATAAAGAATCTACAACGTCGATTCCTCTGGGGATCCTCAGATCAAAAATGAAAATGGGCCCTGGTCAAGTGGAACACAGTCTGCTCCCCAAAGGAAGCTGGTGGTCTTGGACTCAGAAATCCCATTCACAGCAACGAAGTCATGGGGGCACGACGTTGGTGGAATTGGCTCTCGAATCCATTTAAACCATGGGCTAAAATGTGGACAACTAAGTATGCTAATAATAGACCGCCTGAAGAACTGGTCAGGCTCCATCCTGAAGGAGCTGGTTCCCTCATATGGAATGCTACCAAACAACACTTTGCCCTCATACAACAGCACAACTTTTGGGAAATAAGAAATGGGCACACTGCCAGATTTTGGACCGACTCTTGGTAGCAAAACACTGAACTAACAGATACTCTCAGCCTCTCCAACAATGGGTGCACCAACCCCCCAGAAGAAATCAAAGTTAACCAAAGTTGGACGCATACAACCAGCAACGAATTCAGGCAATGGAAGCACCCAATTCTACTGCTGCCGAACACTCCCAGCAGCACTCAGGAAGCACTACAAGAGGAACTGCAACGTCCGAAAATAAGATGCTCGGAGGAAGCGGACATTCTTCGATGGGGTTACTTGCCCAAAGGCATGTTCACTACGAAAGAAGCCTTCTCTCTATTGCATCCAATCCAGCTTCTGAGAGACAGGCTTTGGCAATTTGTCTGGGCTCCAGGTACTTGGCCCAAAGTCTCCACCTTTCTCTAGTTACTTAGCCAAAAAAGAATCCTTACGTGGGACAACTTGCTCAAACGTGGCTTCTGTGGCCCCTCACAATGCCCGAATTGCAAGAAGGATATTGAAACGACTCAACACCTCATGTTGACTTGCCATCTTGCTAACCAGCTCTGGGAAAAAATATGTTTCAGAAGTCAACGATGCAAGCCTAAAGGGGACCTTGCCAACATTATGTGCCTCTGGCCCCATCGACCTTATAATAGTCCCATTCTTAACTTTCTCTGGAAAATTATCCCAGGTCTGCTCTTCTGGTCTCTTTGGAAAGAACGAAACAGGAGAATCTTCAAACATCAAGCCAGCACTTTGAATATCATTTGGGAAAACTTTAACAATAACCTCCAAGAGACCCTCACCCTTCGACCTTGGCAGGAGGAGGATATTCCTAAACAACCGCAGGAAGCAGCAATATGGCAAAATTGGCAGCTGAGGATAGCGATCTTGCCTAACACCTCCAAGCAGAAGACTCCTAGTACCCATCTCCCCTGGACACCTCCACCCCCAGGCATCTACAAACTGAACTTTGATGGTGCCTCCAAGGGAAATCCAGGCCCTGCAGGCTTCAGAGGCATTCTCAGAAATTCTCAAGGGGATACTCTTGCCATTTACTATGGTTCGATAGGATGGGATACTAACAACTCCACGGAACTAGAAGGGCTCTGGCAAGGTCTTGTTCTTTCCCATCTGTATAATCTCTCGCCTATCATAGTGGAAGGAGATTCCTATATTCTCATCAACACTGCCAATCAACTTCTCTAAGGCACCAGAACCACAAAAGTGGCCACAAGCTGGAGACTGGCCTCTCGACTTGACAATCTCAGCAGATGGTTGGACAACAATCAAGCCATATCCTTTGTTCACATCAAAAAAGAAGGTAATAAGGTGGCGAACCTCCTAGATAATCTAGGAGTCGAAAGCTCAGACACTCTCAATCATGGCCCTCTCCAAATCATACATGACAGGGAAACTCTTCAGAATTGCATCAATCTGGTGCAGAATGATCAAAATTTTCCGGATGCGGATGGCTGTTCGACTTGATGGGCCACATGGTCCCGACCTCTTTCCAAGGCGCGAGGCATGTGGAGGCCACATGGCCCTCCACGGCGCCATTAAGCCCGCATTCAATTCGAATTTACACCATACTTACTCTCCCCCCTGACGGCGTTACAACAGCTCTGTTATGCCTGGATTCTGCACTATGGACGCCAATTCATTTTTCACTGTGCTCTCAGACTCTACGCATGGTTGTTTGGCTCCTCTGGGCAGTGCGTTCCCTGTACATTATGCTGAGCCAAGCGCTCGCACAAATACCGGCCGACGCTGCTCACTCTATAGCTGCATCGAGAAACTTCCGGGCGCACATTTCTCAAACAGTGCCTTCTGCCCTGGTACGTTCATCGTTCCACAGCATTCGCCTGGCTCACTTTTTGCTCCAGCTCTTCCTGGTGCACACATTGTTCAGCTTCATCCTGGTTCATTTACTGCTCCGGCTCTTCTTCCGGTTCAAGAAATTCTCAAAACTGAGCCCGTCATGCCTCGTCTCCGACAGCGCATGACTTGCCGTCGTGGAGGCACCCGCGGTAGTTTTTTTGCTGACCGCCCTACCTCCAGTAGGCAATGCTCGGATTATCCTTCTGGTCCTGCTCCTATTTGACCGCCCGCCTCCCCTCCACGTGACGCTCCTCATTTCTTTCCCACCTCCGCCCCTCAGCCCTCTGGCAGTCACTTCATCCGCCAAACCACGCAGAGGGCGGAGCTACGTTTCGATAGTGCATTCAACCGCCCCTCCATCACCGCTCACATCACTGTTACTCTGCGCGAGGATGCCTCTCTCCGTTCTCCTCCTTGGCCTGACTCCACTCCTGCTCTCCTTGGCCCTCATCCCGCCTCCGTCGAGCCTTGGTCCACTTCTGCTGCTCTGCCTCAAGATGACATGAGCGAGCCTTCTGTCCATCCAACTCCCTCCCCGGGCCCCTTCTCCATGCAGGTGAACGCGGGCGATATTCAGAGCACAGAGGCTCATCATATGGATGCTGATGCGGACGACCCTGAGGATGACTTTGGATGTCCAATCGAGGAGGAACAACCCTCTCTGGTCAACTCTAACTGACCCAGCTATGACATGGCCCAGTATGGTCTTTGAACTTGTTTATTTTCATAGAGTTGATGGTCTTTTACAATACACATCAGCTTACTGGTTTTTGCCTTCGATAGTGTTAGTTTTTTGTAGACTCATAACAATTATTATAACTATTCCACTGGTTTCCCTACCCAAGGGCGGTGTGACAGACATTACAGAGCTGGTTTCCCTATATGGGCAACTTATTTTTGGGATTAAGCCTGGTTTTCAAGCCCAGTTTCAGGCTATCAAAGCTCAACTGCGGCAATTTTGTACTATAATATTTACATAAATAGAATTAGCTTAATTTAGAAAAAAAAGAAGAAGCTCCTCTCTACATTTTATTGACTTGTGGCTTAATTCCCTCGACTTGAATTTTGTGTGCTCTCCACTGTTTACACATTCACAGCTTCATATTCGATTATGTTCACATAATCAATTTGTTTATGGTTCTGCCTTTCCTCAAAGTGAAACCCTTTCCACGATCTCATTGATCTTTGGTTCTGCACCCAACCCTTTCACTATTTCTTTCAGTCTCAACATAAATCATGATTGATTTAATATAATCTTGATACATGAATCCAAATAATGTTAAATGTTGAATTTAAGCAAAGCATTCTCATTCCTGTATCATCGATCCTTCTAGTGATCAATGATAGAATTAACACACATCAGTTCATGTACTTCTCACACAGAATTAAATCAACCAATACACATAATTCAGAATCAATTCTTCATATATAAAAATATAATCAAATTACAGAAAACTTTGTCTCTGGCCTAATCTTCAATCAAATGGCCCTTCTGCAATTGCCCGTAGGCTTCCAGGAACAAACCCTATTGCCCAAACTGAATCCTTCACACATTCTCTAGATCTGATCCTTCTGCTTCTTTGCTCCTTTGAATGATAGTCTAGGTGTTGCTCATGTCTTTTCCTTTGCCACCAATGACAATATTTCCAACATGTTTGATTCCATTAGACCCCACATTCATGCTTGGAATATGGTGTGAGGGTGATTGGCTAAAAGAAATATTCCCAATCTATGTTTGGGTATTATGTGGAAGTCCCTAACTTGGTTGGTACTTCGCATATGCTAATATGTGTTATTATTTATTAATTATAAATCAGAATAATTTTTCGTTTAACATTATCTACATGAGTGGTTTTTAATTTATTTATTGATTCTTAAGTATTTCTGCATGCATGTCATATTTATCATTATATGATGTGCTCTTGATAAACATATAATTCATGGTTTAACAAGATCTTGATTATTTTATATGGATTCATGAGATAATATATGATTGTTGCATAAATTATGAGAGGGAAGGAAACCACCTTGATGAACATTTGGTGAAACTAATGCAAACAGTGACCAAACTATGCATCCATGAGTTATGAGTACTATGTACGGAAAGTGTTTGAAAAAATTAATAGCATGTGTTGGAAAGTTAGACACCATTTCTGTAAATCCATCTTGGAATTTGGGTCATGCATATTAACTCTCAACTCACATATATCTCGGTAAGTATATTAAAGTGGGTAAATGTGGTGTGGGGCTTTACAGAGTGGTATCAGAGCTTCCAAGTTCAAACACTTGGACTGGATGGGCTCCATCACATGTGAAATAAAGAACAAATATTTAAATTTTAGGCGTTTCTTTCTTATACATTGTAAATTTCCCTAAGTGGCATAATAGAAGCTAAAACATTTTCCACATTAAGGGTAAATCCCACTGTTAATGTCATTAAAATTTTAGAGATTGTTTCACAATATTTTAGGAATTATGAATGGAAGAAGATGACCTTCCAAAATGCATATTTAAACATGTTTGGTTGGAATTTATTCCATAAATTATCTTCATTTAGTTTCCATGAGCTAAAAAAAATTCCAGATTGGGTGGAAATCCCATTGATAATTTGGTAGCAATTTTAGATTCCAGGTGACAATAATTCAGGATATATGAGCAGAGGAAAGCGACTCTTTTGAATGCTCCTAAAATACAGTCTAAAACATGACATATTTGTATTTGTACTATAACTTTTCTTCTCATAAGTCTAAGGAGCTGAATATTTTTTGACAATGAGGGTAAATCCCACCTATATTGCGATAAAAATTTCATACATTGGGTTTCTATATTTTAGTAGATATGACCAATGGAAGTTGAGCTTCATGAATGCTCCTAGAATTGTGCACAAAATACGATTTTGTTGATATTTTTGTTATAAATTTTCATATATGAAATTCCAGAAGTTCAAACTTGAACTATAGCAAGGGAGACTTCCACCGATCATATAGATCAATTCCCATAAATTGTATTGCTATATTAAGGAGATATGCATTGAACCATTCACCATATTATTTTATATGAAAAGTGTTTTATGAAATACTTAAATGATTCAATGATCCATTGCATATGAATTATTTGATAAAGTGCCCCAATGATTATGTTGTTTGTGGTTGGGGATAGTATTGATGTGTAATATTATTTTTTGTAGGTGATCCATGCTTAGTTTTATGCTAATATTTTTTAATAAATTAGTTTGTATGTAATGTGTTTGAAGAAAATCTTACCTGCAAATGTAATAGTATAGTAGTTGTTTGAAGAAAATGAAATATTATGATAATTTTTTGAAGAAAATGTTGTTTTGTGGATAGGATAGTATTTTTGTTTGATAATATTTGTATAGCTCATCTACGCATACTTGCATGCAAAGAATTTTAAAAGTTGCATGGAAGTAATTTGAAAGGTTGCATGCAAGGAATTTCAAATTTTGCATGTAAGGAAATAGAAAAGTGGAATTATGTGGCATGTTTTTAGTTAATATGTTACAAGTGGAATAAGTTAATTTTTTTTTATTTTGATATCATACAAATTGTATGAGAAATGAAAATCAAGTTTTGCAAGTCTCGTCAAATTTAGTAGAGCTTTGGAGATCCCATTTCAAAAATTGGAAATTGGAGAATGGTTCATTATAATATATTCCTCCTTCTACTTTAGTGTGAACCATGGATAGTAAGGGAGTATGTTTAGAGGTTTTTGAGTGCTTGATTAACCGTATGCCATGAATATGTAATTATAAAATTTCATGACAGAATGATCTTGTTTTAAGACAGTTGTACTAACATATTACATGTGAAGACAACTAATATGCACTTGAGTGCAAGTGGGTGCTAGTTGTAGCACTATGACTAATTACTATGAGTTGATTGTAGACTATGACATGGTTGTTAGTAATGGTAAAGGATTATTTGAAACTAATATACATGTATTCATATTTGGAAGATGTGCATGAAATGTGTGAATATGTGCATGGAAACATGCTTGGTATAAGCATGGGAAGGTAGCATTTCATTTTTTATATAAGTAATAACTAGGTGAATGTGATAGTGCATAATAAGACTGAATTGCAGAAAGGTAAAAAGGTAAAAGAAAGGAATTAGGTGAGAATTCCTTTGGCTATGTTTGGAAACAAAAATTCCAAATGAATGAGTGCTTTTCCTAAATAGAAAAAATTCTTAACCTTAATTTTGACTCATATTATGTGGATATATGTTATATTCATGAACATGTGTTTCACAAGTTTTTATCTTAAATTTTATATTTGATATAAGAGGTTGATTTATAATATTTTAAAGGCGGAAAAAAAGCATGAGATAATGTTGTGTGATGAGACAAATAAAGAGACTACCATAAAATCTTGAAGAAGGCTCACGTTGAGCTTTTATTTATGAACCCATGGAAGCACTACGAAAGCATGGGGGATTGAGACACACTGTAAGTTGAAAGTATTTTTCTTTTAGTTTTTTTTTATTGATTTGTACTTGATTTGCAGCTTTGATTATATCTAGTGCATGGCCATGTCCCTTTTATTTTGGTGTTTTATTTTTGTTGGTTTTCCATCATTTTTCATTTTGTTTTCATTTTGTTCTATCGTTTTAGGTTTTGAGGGTCTTGGGAATCGGTTGGGAAAGAGGGCAGTTAATGGAGCTAGGGGAGAGTTGTGTGGTACCCAACAGGTAATGTAAGACCAAGATGAAGTTGATGCATGAATACAGGGTAATTAAATGAAAGAATGTGACAGCAATTTGGGTTTGTTGGGTCCATGGGGATGAATGGATAGTTGAACAACAATCATGCGAAAAGTAATCAAAAAGGAAAAGTAAATGGGCTTAAGTTAACATATGTCTTGGCTAAGTTGGGAACTATTTTTCCCAATTTTGTGCATGATGTGCATGGATAAAGTGAGTTCTCTTAACTTTGATCTTAAGATATTTGTTAATTATGTTGTGATCATGATTATGATAATGTTTATGTATGCATACATGTATGTATGTGTGTATGTCATTTTCTAACAAGTTCATCGGGGATCCTTCTTGTGGATAAATGATTTCTTATGCTTGTGAATGGCATGAATAGGTTTCTGGTTTCATGAGGAATCAAGTGGGAAGAGGAGCCCTAATAGATCTAATAGGTTAGTATCATGCTGATATGAATTGGTATTATGTACTTATATTAAGCCTATGTTTATGCTATGACAAGTAACGTTGATATATACATTAGTGGAATAAAAGAAGTGTGATATATGGCATGGTGGGACAAGCATGGATAACAAAGAGACACTAGAATCAAGGTTGATTGATAGAGAAAATGTGGTTTCCGGATGTGTAGTGCTAATATTGTGTATATATTGTACATGTTGTACACATTGTACCTGTGATTTTTTGTACATGTGGTGTTGTGTATATATTATGTTGTTTCCATACTGTTTATACAATGTTATTTACATATGGTGTTGTCTGCATGTTGTACAAGAAATCCTATGTAGATATGGTGTTGCATGGAGGTTGTGTTGTGTACATATTGTGCATGTCGTGATGTGTACATGTTTTGCATGTGTTGATATGTACATGTTGTTTTATATACATGTCGTGAAAGTGGTGATGTGTACATGTATTTATGTGTACATGTTGTACAAGTGGTGTTGGGTACACGTTGTGCAGGTGGTATTGTGTACATGTGGTTTTCTGTACACATTGTGCAAGTGGTGTTGTGTTCATGTGGTTTTGTGTACACATAATGCAACAAGTGTTATGTACATGTGGTATTGTGAACATATCATACACATTTTTTTGTATACATATGGTGCTATGTTACTTGTATTGTGTAGTCAATATATCATGACATGTGGATTCATTGTATTATACGACGTGTACGTATATGTATTGTGTTGTACACTCGGTGTAGGTGTATGTATTGTGTTTTAAACCGAGTGTATGTGTATGTGTTGTGTGTATGAATGTGATGTAAATTGTATGTATGAGTACGTGATTGAAGAGAAGAGAAGGTACTCAGTGCTTGCCAGGTTTGGCAACCGATCTGGTGTGTGGATGGAAAGGACAAAAAAAAGGTAGAAGAAAATGACTGATTGAGGGATAAGTATTGATATTTTATTTATGTATTAATTATGTTTGTCATATATGATTCTGATTTATGATTGTTTAATTTTTAGCTAACCAGATGTGATAACTTTAGTCATGATGATTTGATCAAGCAGGCAGTTTGACTTCTTGTGACATGAAGTGAACATAATTGAAAGTGTACCTTATTCAGGAGCTACCAATGAGTTATGGTTTGAATTTATTTCAATTTACTTTGAATCTAATGGAAATTATGCGCTTGGTACATGAAAGTAACCAAATTCCTAGTTTGCGTGGTCGAAATTTACTGTAAGAATTAGCAGTAGTTGTGAAAGAAATTGGAACATGCAACAATATGTTAGTAAAGAACTTTAGGAGCAGGTCCATTGTCGGATATTGGTACCTGACAGTGTCCATTGATTTCCATGAGCATGTTATGACTGGTATGATATTTTTGAGGTGGGGATATTCCTTGGTTTTTGGGCCTTCCAAAGCGAGGAAACCTTACCAAGGGAGGGGTGACCCAAGGGACTGTGTAGCAGAGAAGGGGATTATTGAAAAACTTGGAAGGTGTGTGACTAAATGAAAGGGGGTGACCGCATTTCTTAAGGGAATATGTAGTAGAGAAGGGAAGGTCCAGGAATACATTGATTTTGGTCATTAGCATTGCTAGATGGAATCATAAGCACAATATAATTTTTCCTTCGAACAATGAGCCAGTAACTGTTCACTAAGAGGAAAACTGGTGCAGGATCATAGCGCTAGAAATTGGATGTAGGTTTGACTTTGATAGTGGATTCTAGACTTCATGTGAAGGAGGTGAATCCTGTTACTACTTTTGAGGGTCGATGTGTGAGGCTCTAGATTCCCTTGTTGTTTATATGTACATCATATTATTTTATTTGTTGATTGATATAATGTACATATGTATATGTGTATATTATTATAAATTTTGTATCAAGTTGTGTTTATAAATCTCCATATACAATATGATTATTTTTTTGGTTGAAGACAATTTGCATGTTTATATATGTGTTTATATTGTAAATACCATAACACGTTGTGTTATAAATCTCCAGTAAATGGTATATTTGTTGGTTGAAGCAAATGTGCATGAGTATATATGTGTTTATATTGTAAATACCGTAATGGGTTATTTTATAAAGCTCCAGTAAATGGTATATTTGTCATGTTTTGAGAAGGATGTCATATTAATTACTGCAATGAGTTGTGCTATAAATCTCCATGGGAATTACGTTTTGTTTTGAATGGTTTGATGGTTATAGGTGTCATAGAAAACTGAGGATATTTTTCCCCCAAGATGGAGGGTTCCATAATAGCCTCAGTTAAAAATCAATGTAATAAAGCTAAGAAAGGCAAAAATAGAACCAATTACATGGGACATGTATTCCAAGCTAAATGGTCGGAAAATAATCCTTGTGGGTGTCTCTTTTCGTTTATTATGGATAAGGAAATTGGCAATGAAATTGGTAGAGGAAAAAAGACATTAATTGGCAATTTATTTATGAAAATAAAGGAAAATAGGAGAAAATGATGGTGAAAGGTCAGAAATATGCATGAGAAGGAAATTGAAGGAAAAATGAAGGAAAATGAAGAAAACCGAGACATTAATGATAAAAAATGGTTGTTGAAGATAAGTTCATGGCTTTTTCCAGTTCAGTATTTGGAACTCTCATTCTATTCTCTCTGTCTCATACTCTCACACACTTAGAGTTTCTTGGAGAATTGTGGCATACTTTGGATTTGGAGAAAGAAGGAAAAGTAAAAGAAAGAAAGAGAAAGGGAAAAATTGGATCAATGGCTACAATTGGATTGATTTGCAGGTATAGAGTTGCATGTATGGTTTCCCTGCTAGTTATGGAATGCATGGTACATGCATTTGGTTACTCAATTATGATTGGTCATTGGCATGGAGTAGGAAGTCGACCCAAAATGGAGTTGGTACAGTAGGAAGTAAAAGAGAAAGGGAAGAAACAAAATAATTCAACCCAAATTAATTAGATTACGATGAAATATTTTCTTTGGGTTTACATGTGAATGGGAGGAAAAGAGAGAATTATGTGCAGTTAAAAGTCTCTGTACATGTCGTTTAATTTGGCAAAGAGTCGAGACTGAATAAGTGTCTAGAATTATACTTTTAACAAAAAGATAAGGACACCAAAGGCGAGAGATATCAATAAGGGTTCCTTTTAGTATAATAATATGTGAATAAGGTTTTTTATAGACTATTTGTTTCAAAAAAATGTATACTTTGTGGATTTAAAACTTAAATATTCTATGTAAATATTTATATCTTTTTAAGAGCTTGTAAGGCTTTTTAACTCTATAAAATTGAGGAAAACAATTATTAGTTAGGCCTTGCAATTAATTTTCCGTTATGAACTTTATCTACATATTTTTTTTTAGGGATACATCTATTTCATTACTTATTGTTTATCAGCTATTATGAACATAGTGATTTATGATGATTCCCTACTTCAAGAGTTGGCTCTTTCATTCATTCATTTCTTTGCATTAAGCAATCAAGCGTGTTACACAATTCAACATTTTATGCAGTAAATTATTACATTCACCCTACTGTGTGGTTTTAAAATCAACAACTACATCAATTCTCTAGTAATTCCCCACAATATTTTTCATTTTCCATGAGTATTTCCAAGACCGAGGTGAAAATGATAATGTTACACTCAATTGATAGCTTGTAGTCATATTTTTCTGCAATGCAAAGTTTGGATAACAAAATTTAAAAGAAAAAATGGCTCAATGGGTCTTCATTTTCCATGAGGATATCTCACTTAGAGGTCCCATTCAAATAAAATTAAGCATCAAGATAACCAACTACCTATAAAAGGAAAATGACATTCTTTTTTTTGGTATGACACACTTCAATGGTTCATTTATATAAGAAGGATTCATCTTAATATTTTCACACAAGCTAAATATCTCTCTCTCTCTCTCCCTCTCTCTCTCTCTCTCTCTCTCTCTCTGATCCAAATTTATGCAAGAAAAAAATGAAATACATATTTAAACAAATATAGATAGCTAAATCAAAAGATGAACTTCAATTAATTAATAAAAATTATTGGAAATTGTTTACATGCGGAATGGAAAGAAAATAGCTCAGATGATTGTAGCTTATCTCTCAGAAGAGATGTGATGGCTGCAAGGCTTCTAAGCTATGTTACAATGAGGCTCAAAGGGATTTTTATTATTGAGAAATAATGGAAAACCATAAAAATCCAGAAACCTTACCCTAGGAGATGAAGCACCAAAATTTTGTTGGCCCTGTTGGGGTCAGTTGGTACATCAAATTCTCACGGTTGTAGCTATGGCATATGATCTTCATTTGACACTACAATATCTCGTTAGAAATATTTATCTGAGGAAAAGAGCTTTCAACTGAAAAATATTACAAGTAGTTTCAATACTACCCTTTTTCCAAAAAAAATGTAGCTTAGGGCCTTAAAACAGCTTCAAAAGTTTAGGACCTGAAAAGCTGCAAAAAATAGTAAATTGTGCTATAATTAAGGAAACTAAAAGAAACAATGTTGGGGGTCCAAGTGGAATAATGGGTGGAAATCAATATCCACCTATATCATCCCTCCCCCATTAGGAATTAATGTTCCCCATTCTGTTGAGTGCTTCCATGAGATAGGGAACTTCTGCTGAACTTGGTCCCTTGTGAGCCACTTGCCCTGGTTCAGGAGTTGGCCAAATTTTACAACTCGGTACAATAAGATCCTTTATTTGCAAGTTTTCCTGTCTGTGTGTCCATGATTTGATCATTTGTGGCTTATTAAATGCAGTCTAGGTTGAGCTTTACTGGTGTCAACTACTCAAAAATGTGTGATGTGTCCAACAATGGTGGAAGGTATGGCCAAAGGGTGTCCATATTGAATAGAATGTGAAAACCAAGGAATGGAGGGATATTAATCTAGAAATAACTGTCTCCCACTTCCTAGGTGATGGTGTATGGCCCGTACCGAAGTGGTTGAAGCTTTTGAAGGGCTCCAACAACCTATTCTTTCTGCAAATTTAACCAATATTTACCACCCACCTGAAACTTATGTGGCACTCGATGTTGAACGCGTTGTTTTATGTACTTTCCATTAGATTTATCAAATATTTCATGTACTTATTGATCTATGTGTTGAATGTGCTAAATAAACTTGGTGCCTTTTCAGCTTTGGACTAAACAAGGGAAGATTGTTCCTATGTAGTTGCAAAAGAGATTGCAAACCCAAGTAGACATAATTGTTGACATCCCAGGCCCATATGAAAGGGTTTGTGTCTAGTCAGGCTATGTAGAGCTCTATTATAGCTTTGTTTCATATAAGGAAGAATCTCATCGCATGTTCATAGATGCATAGAGTTGTACGTACGTAGTATGTGAAAAAACATCATGTTGACAAATTTTGTCTTGGAATTATTTTGGGGGTGGAATGGAGTCGACTTGGTGAACTTGGTGTCCAATAATGACTAGATGCTCAACCAAAATTCACTTAGGAACCTACTATCCTGATATGATATAATGGTCTGTGGGACCCTAAAATGTACCCATACTCATTCAAAGAAGAGTTTTGTGGTTACTTCTATTGTGATATTCTTCGTATAGGAAGTCAATATGGCCATCTTAGAAAATTTGTCGACGACCAAAAATACACAATCATTACCATGCTTGGTAGAAAGAAGGCCAATCATATAGTCCATGGAGATGAATTCCCAACGCTTACAAGGAGTAGGCAGATGAGTATACATTTCTTGATTCTTAATGGTTTTTCCTTGGAATGGCACAAGCAATGCAGGATATAATATATTTTCCGAAATCCTATTGGAGACCTAGCCAATATAGATAATTTTTAAGTACTTCCACTATCTTCTCTATAAGAAAATTTATTGTGACCCGATTATACTGCACCTCTAAAATAATCTTGGCATGCTCACTTGAAGGAACAAAAAGGTGTCCCAAGTGGCATAACAGTGCATTGTAGAGGTGGAAGCCTGAAAATTTCTTGCCATCTATCAAAATCTAATATGTGGTGGTGGAATATGGATCATTCTTGTAAACTTGAAGCGATCCAGAAGTATCATTCCTAAAATAGTTGAGCACAGTGTTCAATACCAGAACCAGAATCCAAATGAGGAAATTTGAAACATTTTTGGTGTTTCCCTTCTTTTACTTGAAGTTCAGATGAAACTACTGTAGATATGTGGACCAATTCTAATTTGGTCATTTTGCAACTTCCCTTGTGTCTGTATAAACTCAAGAGGTCAGTGATCTGTGTGGATGACTGTGTCCTACCCTAGAATTAATTTTTTCCACTTTTGGAAGGCCTATGATGATGGAATACATCTATTTCTCATAAGTGGGGTATTTCTGAATTGTATCAGATAGTGTCTCACTGTGATAAACAACTAGATGTTCTTCGTAGGTAAGGATTGCAATAATAGTGTTAACAATGGAAAATCGTACAAGCAGAAGAAGACATTAATTAATGCCTGGAAGAAGGATTTACATGGATGAAAGACATTCGAGAATTTGAAAAGTATTTAAAAATATCTAAGGTCCGAGGAAAAATCAAATTTGAGCAAGTCATAAATTATTTTGCGCACATAATCCTTTGTGAAGAGCACCTTTGCGCGCCTTTTGACCCGAAATGCGTGCAATCCTGGGAGTGGTGAAAGTCACTTTCCGGGACCACAAAAAGCACACTCTAGGACAATGATTCCTCACTTGAAGCTATCTAAGGACAGCCACAAAAGCCTCCTAAGACATCAAGGGAGAACACAATGGAATATTTGTGGCACACAAAGGAATCATCCCCCTCTCTTGGGTCACCATCCACAATGTACCAAGAGAGGGAAGGAGGATTTCTATTCTCCTATATAAGACCACCATGAGATGAAGAACTTGAGAGCACATTGTTATGATGGCTATAATTTCCCAAGAAATACCAGTAGTGTGTGATCCAGAGTTGAAGATAGAGGGGACTCAATTGTTGGCCATCCAACAAGCTCAGTCCACCATAGTAGAGAGAGGGAGACTTCGCACCGAGGCAATCTTGGAAGTAAAAACATCCTTGCATTGGGACATATAACCCATGTTCTAAGGGCCCTTTGGCAAGAGGGTTAAATTTTCATCCTCATTTCCTACCAGCACTCAATAACAAGGGTTGAGGAGCCACTGTTTGGATTATTGCATTTGATTGAGTCTATTCAGATCTTTTGTTTTTTTTTTAGTTTTAGTTTAGTTTTTAGTTTATATATGCATGATATTTCTCTATCTAGTATGTTTATGATTCTAGCGTGTTCCACTAACTTGCTTAACTCCACTTCTTTTTCTGCATGTGACCAATAACTTAAGTGGGTAAACCAAACCACTTTAGTTGGTGTGATTTTGTACATGCGTGCACCAAACACACTAACATAGGATTGGTGACTCCATTAATGTTTATTACCAAGTTTATGTGGTTGTGCCTTTTTGCAGAGACCCCTGTTTGTGCTGTGGAGTGGAGCTGAATTTCCATTTTTTCTCTTGCAGTCCCTAGTTCATCTCAAGTGACAGACTGAAGCAGAACAGATCCAAAATTTACTTTCGTAGGAATTTGCGTGCTTTTCCCTCTCATAGATGCACCTAGGGTGTGCGTTCAGAGCTGATCTGCATGCAGACATCAATCCTATTTCACCATTTTGTGTGCAAAAGACAGAAAGAGAAATTTCTCCCACATTTCTATCTTTTCCTACTTGTAAAATGATTGGCAGCCCACAATACATCTGCCAACACCAGTTGAGGTACCTCGTAGCTTTCTAAAGCTCACTCTTATCTCCTTTTTGTAGGCTTAGTGTTAGTTTTATTTCAAGATGATTTTTACAAAGTTCACACATAGTTTAAGTAAGGGGGAAAAATAACTTTCATTCCGAAAAAAATTTATTTTTTGCAAATTTAGGTACCAAAACACCTAGATAACTAGCCCAAGTAAGTGGCCTAAGTCCGCGAATGTTTAGCTAGTTTATTTTTTCTAGTGTAAAAGTTATTAGTTTAGTTCAATTTTTGCACTAGGATTGAATTTTCGATAGAAGAACAAGTAATCTCTACTGCCTTTGCACCCTCCAGTGATCCTAGGCAAGAATAGAAACACTCTCTATTCAAAACTCGCCATCTCCCTTTAGTTGATCACATAGATTAATTAGGAAAAATAGAAAGTGACCCATATCTGCACATGTTTTCTTTTGAGGAAGGAACAATACAACATATTTTAATAGGGGATTTTGAAAAGGATCATCGCGTATCCACACATTAAAACTATGTGCTTGTCGACTTTTTTCTCACACACATCCACCCACTAAGCAAGGAAAAGACACCTAAAACTAAATTAACCAAACTCACTAAATTCTCCCCATAGGGGCCACGAAAGTATTTATATTTTAAGTTAGGATCAAGGGGGTAGGAATCCAATAAGACGCCTTGATTATTGTTCATATTGAAACATAGAAGTTGATTTTTTAGGGAACTTTAAATCCACCTATTAGACCACGTAAAAGAAAACCCGAGCACAAAAAAGACCTGTTTCAGAGGGGGTTAGGCTTAGGCGCAGTGCGGGTAGGTATCAGTCAAGGCTACCTAACTTGGCTGATGCTTGGTATTGGTAGTTGAATTACCAAGAAGCCTAAGACTCGAATGCTCATGTGGCATGGTGGTACTTAGTGGCCAAATCTAGGGCATAATTTCCCTATAGGTGACGGTGCAGGCAAGCCCCAGACCCTCTACCCTTACCTTGGTGGATTTTATTCGACTGACTGGGATCGTCGCCAGCTCTTACGAGACGTTGTGCCAGCACTCGCAAGATATATTCTAAAGGCTAAGTTACATTTGAGTGTGTGAGGATGAATAGGTCTTCTAGGATTTGAGTATCATACTCAAACAAACAAAAACCAAATTTTTGATTGCTTGATCACATAGAATTAATTTAAAGGGAAAATTTATTTTATTTTTTCTTTGTTTTATGTATGAGACCAGAAATTTTCTTTGATCATAGACACTATCCTCTCAATTTTTTTCAAAACCAGGCCTATTCGACTCTAGAATGGATCGAACGGGACCTCGTCGATCTAGGTGTCTTTTGGACCTCCCCCCATTACTGGGCGGGGTTCCAGGTATTTAGTCATTTAGGCATCAAAGATTGAAAGATGCCACCATTATTGGTTCATCATTTATTTGGGCATCCTTAGTTGGGAACCCTTGTCAGTCTCCCAACACCATACCACAAACCACTCCTCCCACGACCCCTAGGGGGACAAAGGAGTGTGATCCATTTAGGAAGCCATTCGAATACACAACGAGTATGTCACAAAATAACCCTCTCCCTAACCAAAACTTTGCGTTTTCACAAGTTGCAATGGCGTCAACCTGTCAGGCACCTTTCTTAGCTTCGTTGAATCTACCCAATTTAACAAAACTAATGAGTGATCCCATCGCACACAACCCTACATGGCCTCCCATGCCCACGAAGCTCCCTTCGGATATTCCAAATTTCAAAGGAAATCAAGCGGAAGACCCAGGTAATCATGTCATGAACTTTGACCTGTGGTTCTCATCGAAAAATATCATTGATGACACTATTTGATTGAGATTATTTCAATACACTCTGACAGGAGTAGCCGCAGAGTGCTAAGTGGAGAAACCCTCTGCTTCACATGGAACCTTTAGCATCCTCGCCACCGTGTTCCTAACATATTTTCAATAACCAATTCACCATGATTCTGGAATGGAATTACTGACACATTTTAGACAAAACCCTGACGTACATATCTCAGACCATCTCCATGAATGGAGGCAGCGTCATAGTTTATGTAAAGAAAAACTCGACGACCGGGGTCTTTTAGATTTATTCCTAAAAACTCTCACTGCAGAGATTTCAAAGGATGTGGTGCATAAAAGGCCCACATCTGAAGAGGACACCATAAACAAAGTGCAACAGCTTGAGATTATTTATACGCAGTCAGGATATATTTACAATATCCTATCAAATGCCCCGCACCTACAAACTTATCAAGAATTTCCAGGCACGTCGAACTTTGTAGATGGAATTATTGGGTCACTGACCTAAAGTTACCTAGGCATCAGTAGTAAAAACCTCGGTTACACGTATAGTTCTACCTAGAACGTACCTAAACCCGGTTTTAAAAGTCATCATATGCCTCAGCAAAATTTTACCAATAGGATGCAAGCATATCACCATGGAGGATGTTACCCTCTGGCTCATGAGACCCAGTACATAGAGAGAAACACTAACACAAGAGCTCCTCTCCAACAACCAAGTACAAACCAGGGACCGCTTTATGCTCAGTCCCCAGCACAAGACTTGCCTATGCAGACCAATGCACAGGGGAAATTTTTGCAGCCTTCCCAAAACCAACCACACCAATATAACCAGGAGAAATACCCTCCTAACGTGGTGAAGAAAAAAGAAAAAAAAAAGCCCAAACGAAATCCTGGATAGGGGGCAACAAATAGAAATTCCCACTAGGCTGGAGGCAACTTCAACCAGAATCAGAGCGAGGAGCCAGGAAATTCCTAACGGAAGAGAAAAATGCCATCTCTTCGAACAAACCATTCTTGTTCGATATGTGGTGAGTACGGCCATTATACTCACCACTGTCCTGATCTTCCTAAGCTGAAGAAGCTATAGAGTAACTGAGGACAAGGAGAATCTTCATAGCAAAAAACTGTGATGCGGGAACCTTTCCCCCATCAAGGGACGATAAGCACTTAGCAAAAAGATCTAGATGATTCTGGGAAAAGTAACCACAAAATATACATGACTGGTGAAGAGATTTTTTTCCAAGCACAGAATCACAATTATGAAACCCCACCTGACACCAATGCATTAGGGGAAAGTACTAGTGCACCAAATGAACCTTTGACCATTTCAAATATGCCTATCGAACCATTGCAAAACATGGAAAAGGGACCGAATAGGAGAGTAGGAAACTACTCCAAAACGGCCCATAATTATAGCATCATGGATGATTTAGCACAATCTCTTGCTGTTATGTCAGCTTTGGAAGTATTGTAGTCATTCCAAAAACAACAAAAATCCTTACTTTCCACTTTAGGTGCTATCGACCCAGCCGATATGCGCCAAATGGATTTTGACTTAGACAAAGCCACCCCCATGATTCCTTCCATGGCCTCCTTCCACATACAAGTGTCAGTCTAGAATATCGCCATTCACCGATGTGTCATTAACGAGGGTGCATCCACGTGCATCATGTCAAAAAATGTTTGGAAGTAGTTAGGGTCTCCTGAACTAAAAATTTCAGTCATCACGCTTAGAGCATACGACAATCATCCATCGACCCCCGTCAGCCTCTACCAAAACATCTTGGTCTACTTAACCAAAAAGATGGTCTGTTATGTAGGTCAATCCTCTCTGTGGACGGAGACGATCCCTCTAGCCCTAGGGTGGGTCTAGAAACAAGGTGACATGCTACAATGTAGGTTCCTAACTACAGAATGAAATAAGACACGATATATCGACCTACTTGTGGTCCAATGCTATTGCTACAGTTATAATAGTGGTGACCTCTCATTCCTGCCTTGGCAAGTCACAATCCGCACGTAGTCAAGCTCAGATACCTGCACATAACACAATAGAAAGAGAAGCATACAGAATAATGATTTCATTTACAATAACTAACTAGTCAAAGAGGGATAGAATTTTTCATTAAATCAAACAAATATAACACAAAATGGGAACCCAAATGCTAGTCATGTATATATATATATATATATATGTAGAAGGAAGAGGTACAACTGATGCTGTGACACCACAGTCTCCTCCAGTGGGGTTCAACTGGTGTCAGTACTTTTCAAGGGATTCAGATGGGATGAGGGCCTCAAACTCTCTCAACAAATTTTCTACTTGCTCTATCTCTTTCTCAATGAAACTCTTCAATCTATGCTCAGTTATTCAGCTATAGTATCAGTTCTCCAAGAGTAGCTAGTTCATGAGAAGAGAGATAGTTTATTTTATAGAGAAAAAGGAGGAGGTTGGGATCCCTACAAAGGTGGGAGGGAGTCCTATCCTTTAGGAGAGTTCCAAGGGAGGTGGAAACTACTAACTAAAGGAAGGATTCTGTGGTTGTTTCAGTTCAACCACTCCCAATGACTCATCCTCGAGGTGGTTGGAATGGACCTTCCACCTCTATTTAAAAAAAAAATTCCATAAATAGCTTGGCACAGGTGCTTAACTGGGATAGAGTGCCAACTGGCGCAGGCTCAGTGTTAATTTTCCAGCTCAGCGCGGGAGCGTAACTGCCTACTCGTGGCAAGGAAAAAACAAAGGTTTTTATAGTCCTGCCCAGGGAATTGTCAACAAGAGGAATGTTACTCTCACGCAAAGGAATGCAATGATGGCCTTTGCAAGGCATGACACTTCTTATAAGACACAGAAATGACCCTCCAATGTGAGGGATGGGGATTGCAGGGATAGTGACAAAATGTCGTGTAACAGATGCCCCATAAAGCATGAGGTCCGAGGGAGAGGGAGGAGTGAAATTCTTAACGAGAACGTGTTTGAACCAAACACCACTGTCAGAAAACCTGCAATTACAAATACAAATGATATTTGTGATACATGAACATGTGGCATGGTCGCAGCCATCCATAATAGAGTACATAAAAACTGAGATCCGGGGTATGGACGTAGCCATCCAACAGTAAGGATCAAAAAATAGACTCAGGTATGGTCGTAGCCATCTAATCAAATGAGTAATGTAATAAGTCATGATAATCCACAAAAATCCGTAGCCTAGATTTTATCAGACAAAACCTAGGATGTTGTGCTCCATCTCGACCCGAACAAGTACAATTTCAAGCATGCGAATATATGAGCTGAAGTTGAACATGCAAGAAAATCGTCTGATTACCAGCCAATGATGAAATTCGTTAACGGACGTGAGAGAAACGATGGCCCTCAAGGTACAAAGGTATAATCTCTCACGTCCGTTAACGATGGCCCTCAAGGTACAAAGGTATAATCTACGAAATGTGAATAGTTATTTGATGTCGAACACCCCCATAATAACTTGATCAAAGGCCACTGATCTGAACCTTGCGTCGAATGCAAAAAACCTACCATTGAGGCATGCAAGATCCAACGTACCAGAAGGGAGTCTCTAGATCATATTCCTGGATAATGAGCTGAAGTCGATAGGAAGCGACCTAGTCGAATGAGGGCCATAATGTTTCCCACATCATCAACACGAGACAGAGGAACATGATGAAAGTGAATCAGGACCAACAGGGAATCAGAGGAAGGTTGACAACTGTAGAGACAAAAATTCTCTTGAACAGATCAGTGACACGACACTAGATATGGCAGTATTTGACATCAAAGGATCTGAGCTCATAATGACATGGCAGAGGTAAAATGAGAGGTAAAAATAGATTACCCAAACCCATGACGGAAAAAAATGACGAAATGAGATGTCCCCAACCCGACATAAATGCAAACAAGTGTCATGTTCATGAGTGACATACTACCAACATAACTAGAACTGGATTCCATTTTCCCCCACCATTTTTGGTGAGTACCCGAATTATTTTTAAAACAAGCTCGAAGGGGATAGCATATTCTTGTACTGTAAGTTTTTCCTTTGGACAAATCCAACCTAGTACATTTTACGAGCCCCAGGAAGGAGGAACTTGAGTAATGTCATGGTGATGAAGTCCGATATCATCAGGGTTTAAAAATTCTAACAAAGAGAGAAATTGATATCTTTTCATGTTTAGAGAGTTTGAAAAGAAGGCGGAAAAAAAAAATCCAATAGTCCCTTTTTGTAGGTAGTCTCATAGATCCAAAAAGGTAGAAAACTATGTCTGAGAGAACCTCTTCGTCGTGATAGGCTAAGGTATTCCTTTTTCGTAAATAATCCATCCCAGCCCAAAAAAGGGTTAAACGTATACTGGGTAGATATCGTTTCACATCCATTTAACGAGTTCAAAATGAAAAGAATCTCGACGATATTTTCAATTTTAGAGAGTCAGAAAATAGCTGAAAGATGACTCCAGTAGTGACTTTTTTATGTTTTTACCGAGTCTGAAAAAGTATAAAATTTAACTCGTTACTTCATCACTATTGTGTTAAAACCTGCTGCTGCACAAGAGACACGTGTAAAACCCATTTTTCGAAATAATAAAATAAAATAATCGAAAAACATGTCTTAAAACCTAATTATGGTTGTGAAAAAGTTATAAAATGCCAAAAATGGTAAAAACAATTACTTTTCACTTTTTACCTCTTGTGGAGCAATAGTTACCCATTTAGTACTGTGATTTTACAATGACGATAGCGGACGATCCGACAGTCCAATCTCGATTCTGTTAGTTCCAGGTAAGAGATGACACCTTTCCCTTCATTTTGAGTCATTCCTTTCTACCTGCAATTTCCAGTATTGAATTATGGGGGAGAAAATGTGAAAATTAGGGCACGACGGTTGGCACGGGTTTTGAGCACAAATTCATGCCAACCACCCTAATTTATACACTGGGCCGCGCCCATTGGCGCAAGTGTTTGAGAAATAGTCATGCCATCAGCACAAGCCATTTTATGTAAAAAATCCAAGTGATAGACTGAATTTTTAGAAATTCTAATGTTCTTATTAGGCTAACAATGTCCATGTAACAATCTTTGCAGCTATAAAGCAGCAAACTGGTCATAGAATGGAAAGAACAGGAAGATAGTGAAGAAGATGAGCTTACCATGGAAAACGAGAGAGTCATGGAAGCTCTCAAAAACTGTGGACTAAAAAATTTCTTCCTAACACCATGCCTCTGAGCTCAACCAGAGCTACTACAGTATCTAATTAGCATATGGGACAAAAATCAAGAAAATTTCATCCTTCGAGATAAGGAACTTGAGATTGAAGTCTCTGACATCTATTTCATTAGAAGATTATCATGGAGGGGAGTAGCATCATTCCTAACTGGAACCTAGCCTTGCATGGAAAACATGACCATGGTGATAGACAAGGTATGTCCAGGAGCATGGAAGGGATCAGGTAGTGGGAAAGGTGATATCCATACTATCCCAAACTTGACACTAAAAGTAGTGTTACATACCATCACACGAGCTATGGGATCGGAAGCACCACACGAAGTAGCAAAAACACAATTGCTCCATGTTGTATATTACTTGTCACCCATCATCTACAACTGGTAGAGGCCGTGACAATAAACATGAAATGCTAGCTAACAAAATGCAAGAAAGGAAAATTGAAGCAATTTAGTTATGGGTCTATTCTGGTATCATTCTTCTTGGAACGTCTACTAATATTTCAGCAGCAGGAGGTCATAGTCCCGACACCACCAATGAAGGAACCACAAATGGCCTGATGGGCAGCTCTGATGCCAAGGGCAGGGGGTGGTCAACAGATGTCTTGGAGACCATATTTTTTTGATTAGCTGGGCCGAGAATTGATTGTCGTGGAGGACTGGCCCTACTCTGGTACATATTTCATTAATGATCTGAACCTCCCACTCCTGGAGGGAGACGATTAGGATGAATATTTGGGTGAGACTCATTTCTTAATTTTCACGAGTATTATGATTTTTTACCTATGCATGTTCTGACATTAAATACATGTGTTTACAGATGTTGGCCCAGAGAGACCTGTAGGTATTTCACCAACATCAAGATGAATCCCTCGTGATTTTGACCCTCAAGGTGAGGGCGGAAAAGAAGATGAGATCGTGCGCAATCTGGAGGGAATCACGTGCGGAGTCCTAGACTATACATGATTTGACGACATTCCTCGCACCTATCAGAGGCATACCATAGGGGTGCCTAGCCGAATTCACTGCTTGTTGAGGGGGCTTGTATGGGCAGTGACATGCTACCATGAGCATCATGCCGATTAGACACCTAGGTTTTATCTGAAAATTTTGAGAGACATGATGTCCCAAGATGTAACAGAAACATGCATATTTTTTGAAGTTATGATGCACACTGATGCAAAAATTCGATGTATATATATACATCTATTTTCATACATGGATCTTTTACATATGATGATGTCTTTACAAATTACGCAAATGTCTATCTAATACAATGTTAGCCACTATATCAGTTAATGCATTCATTTGTCTAGGAATATGTTGATATGTAATAAAATAAAAATGTCTTTCCAACAAACAAAGATGTAAATACAATCTCATAATGTGCGGATTTATAACTAAATAATGACCATTGAGTTGTAGATTTAAAAGCTGTGGATCTAGATTTACAATAAATGCACGTATGCCGAGGTTGATTGCCTCAGTTAATAGTTCACTGACAACGCTATATTCAACAACATTGTTTGAATTGCATCCTAGAAAAATACCTTGTAGATCTATCAACTAACCAGTAGGATTATAAATTACCCAGGCTGTTGAAGACAAATTCCTGGTACTGTGGGAAGCACCATCCGCGAAACCGACATAAGGGATAATAGACATCTGCACAATAAGAAAGACCCAATAAGCAGGAAAATGTTCATAAAGCACATAAATCCAAAATATTATTACGCAAGCTCGAAAACAAAAGTAAACTATTCTTGAGATTGGTTTCATTTTTACACAAGCTTGAAACAAAGGTAAACTATGCTTGAAATGTGGGTATGGGAATGCCCCCAGCATGGTGACTCAATTTGATGTATATGCCCCCCAAGTTTCAATCCAACTGTAATGAAAAAAAAGAAGATGGAGTGAAAGTTCAAATTTCGAGATTAGAGAAAGAGTCGACGTGGATTTTAGGAGACCTGATCAAAGACTCGAATTGAATAGGAACGTGTTTAATTTTTTTAACGAGGTTGACACATAAAAATAACTATCCTCATGACTTAATTCATTTCCTCAATGAGGTTGACATAGAAGACGAACCATCCTTGTATGAGCTTGTCTCATTTTTTAACGAGCTTGACACAATAAAAGGAACTCTACTCATGACCTTGTTTCATTTTTAAGGAGCTTGACACAAGGAAATGAACTGTGCTCTAGAGACAGCTCATCATGTCGAATAAGAAGTCATGGATTCCAAGAGGTTCACAACATATTGGAAATCAGGACCCAATTCCCCCAGCACATGATGCACAACGGCACTATCACTGAATGTGGGCATGGGACAGGTAGCCACATAATTAACCTGTGATAGGGAAGACAGAACCGACAGATAAATATTTGGAAGAGATGATGGCATGCTAGCTGCCACATCAGGACCAAGGAATGAAAGCTGATGAATGGTCACGATTAGACCTTCATGTGGAATACAAATCACACGAAAGAGGGATGAAACAAGTGCACCCATGGCATAAGCATAATCATGGCCCAAGAGTAAATTGAAATCCAAGGGGCCTGGAACAACCATCACGTCTATATAGATGGTTTTCCCTCCTAAATTAATAAGAATCTTCGGAAGGATCCTAATGCAGGGGCATCTAAGAAAATTTTTATTAAAATTGGAATCCGAAGCTATGGAAAGGAAAATGTGGACAGAGATTGTAAATCGGGGCAAAATTAGTCAAAACAAAGCTAAATTTCTAGAACTAATTAAATTTAATATTCTGCCATGTATGTATAACGAGAGATTAGGGGTTTGTTTGAGAAATTGAGGGAGAAAAATTGTGGATCTTAGATAATCCACGCTCTTGTAAATTCTATATTGTGTGAGGAAGAAGTGTGTGTGAGCGGATACAATGTAATGGATGAGAAATTCTGACTAAGGATGAAATGCCTTAGCTTGTAAGTGAATTTTGTATATAATAGAAATATTGTTATGTGGATTTTTGTGTATGCATATTGGTCTACTTATAATTTAGATTTGTGAGGTTACTTTTATGTATGTGAGTAATTGAACTACAAGTGTGTTGATCACCATCGATCACCGCAAGGATCAATGGCGATCTAGTAAAATATAATGTCATAGTGTGAGTTGTTTTTGTAGAGTGTGACAAAACTAAACCTGTTTTTAAGTGTAGTCCATCATTCAAAAATCCATGGTGCATAAAAGAATTGTGAATAGGATCTGCCTTCCTGGAATAACTGGTTTGCAACTGGCTATAGTTCATCCAACATATTTTGCGGCATATATTTCTGAACCAAAAGGAATACTAGCCAGCAATTAGATAGTTAAGCGAGGTGATGTGGGCTAGGCCAATCTATAGCTCAATAAAGGTTTCTTGTAAGTGTTATAATGTTTAGTTAATTTGGAACCATATGATTTGGAAACTACACTCATTTTGAACCTTGAGACGAAGGTGCAGTGGAAGCGGGGCAAAATTATGTGGTTGGAATAGTGTAGGTGGTTTCTGAAAATCACAAATGGTTTTCGCGCAACCTTTGAGTGGTAAATGGTTTTATTGAAATCGAACGCAATCGTATTGGATCAGGACAGGTCACGGAGGCAAAATCGCAAGTTTCACGTGACTTTGGAGTGATAAAGTGTGGGGGATATTTCTACACGATAATTGTTCAATCATCCACAATTGAGATCCAACGGTGTTTGTGCCGGGAGTTACACGGGATTTAAAATGTTAAACGACGTTTATATTTTGAATGCGATATCTGTCCGATGAACAGCAGGAGTGGATCATCGGTGTAAGGTGTGTTGGCGATAACAATAGAGCCCTCAGCTTATTTCTATTAATATGTTGTGATTTATGTGGAGTGATAACCGTCTGATCTTACATCGATGGTTATCACGAATAAAATGGCTCGAGGTTTAAACCTTTAACACATGCGATATGTTATAAAATCGTGGTTGAATCCTTTTGAGTTTTGGTGTTAAGCCGGAAAGGTGGGACCAACGTTTGTTGGAATTCGATATATATATATATATATATATATATATATATATATATATATATATATATATATATAGATATAAAAGTAATAAAGGAACGCAAGAAACTTAGGATTGAAGGATTGGATCTATGAATCATGAAAATTTGATACATATTTTGAAGGTTGCAGGTTCATTTTGATAAAATGAGAGTTAAAATACCCTATATTAGTTTTAGATTTTCATGAAGTGGTATCAAAGCAGGGAAAGGATTTCCTGCGAGAAGGAGTTTGCATATAAAGAAAGAAGAGATACATTTTGTGAAGATTTGTAAAGCTTGTGATTTTTATATTTTGTAAAGGTAGCAGCAGAGGAAGGTGAGAAGATTGCAGCAACCTAGAGTAGGAGAGCTCAAATGGTTCCACAGGAGCAAACCAGAGAGATGCCGAAAGGCTAAGCTTAAAGGAGGGAAGCTTGGTGAGGTATTTGGTAGCAGGGAGGACTTGCTATTGCAGAGGTTTTGTTAAAGCTCACAAAGGATAATTCCATAGAGGATGTGGGTATAATTTTTCAAGAATGTTGTTACAGGAAAATGACAATCAACAATTCCATAGAGGATGTGGGTAGAATTGTTGACAGATGTAGAAGACATATGACCAGGAGGTCATAAAATTTTTCTACCTCAAGAGTCTAATGCAGGGGCATCCGAGAAAACTTTTATTAAAATTGGAATCCAAAGCTGTGGAAAGGAAAATGTGGACAATCATTGTAAATTAGGGAAAAATTAGTTAAAACAAAGCTAAATTGCCGGAACTAATTAAATTTAATATTCTGCAATGTATGTATAATGAGAGATTAGGGGTTTGTTTGAGAAATTGAGGGAGAAAAATCATGGATCTTAGATAATCCACACTCTTGTAAACTCTATTTGTGTGAGGAAGAGGTGTGTGTGAGCGGATACAATGTAGTGGATGAGAAATTCTGACTAACGTTGAAATGCCTTAGCTTGTAAGTGAATTTTGTATATAATAGAAATATTGTTATGTGGATTTCTGTGTATGCGTATTGGTTTATTTATAATTTAGATTTGTGAGGTTACTTTTATGTATGTGAGTAATTGAACTACGAGTGTGTTGATCACCATCGATCACTGCAAGGATCGATGGCGATCCAGTAAAATATAATGTCATAGCGTGAGTTTTTGTTGTAGAGTGTGACAGAACTAAACCTGTTTTGAGGCGTAGTCCATCATTCAAAAATCCATGGTGCATAAAGGAATTGTGAATAAGATCTGCCTTCCTGGAATAATTGGTTTGCAAATAGCTATAGTTCATCCAACATATTTTGTGGCATATATTCCTGAACCAAAAGGAATATTAGCCAGCAGTTAGATAGTTAAGCGAGATGATGTGGGCCAGGCCAATCTATAGCTCGACGGAGGTTTCTTTTAAGTGTTCCAATGATCAGTTAATTCGAAACCATATTATTTGGAAACTACACTCATGTTGAACCTCGAGACGAAGGCGTAGTGGAAGTAGGGCGAAATTATGTGGTTGGAACAGTGTAGGTGGTTTTTGAAAACCAATAATGGTTTTCGTGCAACATTCGAGTGGTAAATGGTTTTATTGAAATCGAACTCAATCGTATCAGATCACGACACGTCACAGAGGCAAAACCACTAGTTTCACGTGACTTTGGAGTGATAAAGTGCGGGCGCTATTTCTACGTGATAGCCGTTCGATCATCAACAATTGAGATCTAATGGTGTTCGCGTCGAGAGTTACATGGGATTTAAAATGTTAAACATCATGTAGATTGTGAATGTGATATCCATCAGATGAATGATAGGAGTGGATCATCGGTGTAAGGTGTGCTAGTGATAACGATGGAGCCCTCAGCTTATTTCAATTAATATGTTGTGATTTATGTGGAGCGACAACTGTTTGATCTTAGATAGATAGTTATCATGAATAAAATGGCTTAGGGTTTAAACCTTTAATGGACGTGATATGTTATAAATTTTTGGTTGAATCCTTTTGAGTTATGGTGTTAAGCCGCAAACGTGGCACCAGTGTTTGGTGGAATTCACTGTTTTTTTTTACTTGATTTTGATATATATATATATATATAGATGCGTGGGCCATAACCCACAGGTCCTAAGATCGAAGAATCAGATATATGAATCATGCAACTTTGATACAGATTTTGAACGTTGCAGGTTCATTTTGATAAAATGAGAGTTAAACTACCCTATAGTAGTTTTAGCTTTTCATCAAATTCCTAATGGTTGACTGGTTCCTCTGTTAAAATCCAATAGATTCTCAGTAACAAGAACAAGCTATGGAGAACCTAAAGCTTGCCAAGTAGTTGAAGATAGAATACTAACAGATGTGCCTTCATCTATAATTGTGCTAGGTACGACCACATTGAAGGTCTGTACCATGATCTCAAAAGGCACATAGTAAGGAAGGCAGTATCCCGCAAATCAACTCCAATGGAAGGAAGTGACCAAACTATTCCCAGGGGGTACCATTGAACTGAGATGGTCATCCCCTAGTGTTACCAGAGCAAGAGTAACATCCTCCTGAACCACAGACATGGGAGCAGGAAGAGTCGCTTCTTGAATTACAGGGACAGGAGAATATTTCTCCAAGTTGGAGGAATCAGAAGAAACAAGAAGAACGTGAGGGGTATGAGATCCACTCTTGACGGAAAAGATCTGATGAACCATAGGTGGCGTTAGATCAACTGATTCCATGACCAATGGTTGGCCAGGAATGGATTTGCGAATTTGAATTTCCGAGGGAACGGGATCGACCAAGGATGACTCTTGACCGATAATTGAATCAACTAGCGAAGGGATCGAAGAAATTTTCTTATAACCAACCGGAAGGCAGGGAGCAGAAATAGTAGGGTTGTCCAACACCCTACTGGCTTCATCCATGTACGGAAAAAGGTGAATGGGATGATGCCCTTCACACAAATTATAGGGATTTGTAATCTTACCTTGTTTCTTATGAGCCTTATCAGTACTAGTTGAAGATGTTCCACCAACATGACTTCTAGAAGCCAAAGGCAATGACGGACGACCGTTAGACCATGATTCAAGTACCTTGGGAATGCCAGGGAAGTCTCGAAGAAGATGGTCACCTTTCCACAACATGCAAGGGAATTTGACTTTTTGTGGAAGGCTGGGTGGTTTATCAAGTGAAGGAAACTGAGGTGCGATAGCCGCAGAGCTGGCCTCTCTCTTATCTGACTAATTCTTCTTCGTCTTCTTCTTATTCTTCTTAGCCACCTAGTTATGAGAGTCCTAACTTACACCACACAAAGTAGAAGAGGAAGACGAAGAAATAGGCGAAGAAGGGGAGGGTTCCACCTTAGAATCAATGTGATGTTGTTCAGGAGGAGGAGATGGTCAAATAGAGGTTGGAACACCAGGGACCACCAAGGTTGAAAATAACCAAACAGGCAACCCAACAGTTAACCTAGGTAGGGAAAATGTTGCCATATAAGGAGCACCAACATTTCCAAAAGCAGGAAAAGGAACGGGATTCCCTTTGGAGGGGATTCCTTGGTTGGTAAACTCCGGAAACGTTGCCATTGAAAACAACTCTAAAACAAAATTCTAAGGAAGATAACTTGAACCGGGAATATTTCGTGAGCAGTTAATTTTTTAAGACATTGAAACAAAACTCTGTTGTTTCATATTTTAAGAGTCAAGAAATAGGCAAAAGGAGACTCTATCACTTTCAATTTTGAAATGAGTGTGAAAGGACAAGTGCTCGATGATCTCTTCTCCTCTTTAAAGAGTCATGAAAAGATCAAAATGAATACTCAGGTACTCTAAGCAAGAGGGTGTACTAGGCTTCCGTGAACTGCCATATACACCTTGGTGATGAAATGAAAGAGAAATGACCAAGGACTTAGCGTACGTGCAAGTAGTGTCCCCGAATTCTGTGTTCGTTGTATCATGGCTACAAGGCAGTAGAATAAACTTCCTATGGATAACATGATTTCAACCTAGAGGGGTCTCTTGTTATATACGTGACAATATAGGGAGCATAAGTTCGTATTAGTGTTGCCTAAAGCCAAAAGGCGAACGACAGCTACTAGGTCTTAAGACACCAGAACACTTCTCTAGCCTAGACCACTAGAAATGTTGCATTAGGTTTCAATGTTGCCTTAGGTTCATTGAGTGAATTTTAACAGTTGATCTTGGATTATGTTTCAATTTCAAGGCCCTATCAAATCTGGAGCTCAACTTCCTAAATGTACACTATATTCAAATGAACATCTTTTCAATTCGATGAATGCTAGTTATGAAAAGGATAGAAATATTTCAAACAATAACAAGCAAGGAAAGTATACAAAGTAAAATTATAATGCCTCTAATGCAATCAATCGAAAATGAAACTCTTTCCTATTAACAAATCCTAGTTATGCAAAATAACATTTCAATTTCGATGCAAAGAAAGAATGCAAAACATATATATATTTTTTATTTTTCAAATGAAATGAAGCATGCAATGCACTAATTCAATGAAAAATAAACATGAGCCTCAGTATGCAAATGTAGGAATTGGAATTTAATGGCTCAACCAAATGAAAAACAAACAGACGAGAACACTTAAACCAATGCCGCAATCTTTCAACTGAAAAGAGAGTTTCTTAAAAAACAACCCAAAACAAGAAATGTAATCGATGTCTGGAGCAACAACGGGAAGGATCAATCGAAAAAATGAAAAGACCATTCAACCAAAAAAATACTCAAAAGGATCAAGAAAAATTAGTGCAATCGACCCAAAATGAGACTGACAAGAATCAAAGAGACTTGATTTCCAAACAGAAATTCCAGTGAAAAAAGACAAGTAGAAACCCTAAGGCCTTAAAATACACTGACAGTAAAATGGACAAACAACTAAGAAAAACAAGTCTACAATAGTAAAACAGTCTCAAAGGCTTAATTACACACAATAAATAACCCAGAGGCAAGAAAAATTGACCAAAAACTCATCAAGCAAGGTAAACCTAAACCTACAGGAAAGGGCATGATTGTGAGGTTGTATTTAGCACCAAACAGGGGTTGGCAGGACTGCACCAAGAGTAACCTACACCAATCGGTGCGACTGTTCAAATGAAAAGAGTGCCAAGCTAGATAACTATAGAAAAAGGGCAAATCCAATGAGTGGAGGTCAATCTTGACCCTCTGGAGCTAAACAGAGGATGGAAAGAAAGTTGGCAAAGCAGAAAAAGACAAACAGGAAAACCAATCAAACGAAAAATGACCCAACAAGCTAAGATGAAAAACTCTCAACAATCCCCAGCAGAGTGGCCAATTTTTTATGTGGATCAATCCTCTGCGGATAGAGACAATCCCTCTAGCCCTAAGGTGGGTCTAGAAACAAGGAGACATGCTAGAATGTAGGTTCCTAACTATAGAATGAAGTAAGACACAGTAGATCGACCTACCTGTGGTCCAATGTTGTTGTTGCAGTTATAATAGTGGTGACCTCTCGTGCCTGGCTTGGCAAGTCACAATCCGCTCGTAGTCACGCTCGGATACCTACACATAACACAGTGCACAAGAGAAGCATACATCATAATAATTTCATTTGCAATCACTAACCAGTCAAAGAGGGATAGCATGTTGCATTAAATCGAATGAATATAACACAAAACAGGAACCCAAATGCTATTCTTGTATATATATATATATATATAGAAGGAAGAGGTACAACCGATGAGTTGACGTCGCAATCTCCTCCATGGGGGTTCAGCCAAAGCACATCTCAGTACTTGTCAAGGGATTCAGACTAGATGAGGGCCGCAAACTCTCTCAACAGAGTTTCTCCTTGCTCTATCTCTTTCTCAATGCAACTCTTCAATCTATGCTCAGTTATTCACCTATAGTATCGGTCCTCCAAGTTCAGCTAGTTAATGGCAACATAGATATTTTCTTTTATAGAGGAAAAAGGAGGAGGTTGGGATCCCTACAAAGGTGGGAGGGAGTCCTATCCTTTAGGATAGTTCGAAGGGAGTTGGAAAATACTAACTAAAGGAAGGATTCCATGGTTGTTTCAGTTCAACCACTCCCAATGACACATCCTCGAGGTGGTTGAAATGGAACCTCCGCCTGTATTTTAAAAAAAAAATTCATAAACATCTTGGCGCGGGTGCTTAACTGAGATAGACCGGAAACTGGCATGAGCTTACTGTTAATTTTCCATCTCGGCGCGGGAGTGTAACTAGCTACTCGCATCGAGGCAAAAACAAGGGTTTTTATAGTCCTACTCAGGGAATTTTCAAGAGGAGTAATGTTACTCTCATGAAAAGGAATGAAACGATGGTCTTTGCAAGGCATGAAACTTATTATAAGTCACAAAAATGACCCTCCAATGTGTGGGATGGGGATTGCAGGGACAGTGACAAAATGTTGTGTAACACAGTCCACATAGACATTGAAGTCTTGAATGCTCACTTAGATTATAACATACTCCTTGTTCGGAGTTATATGTATGCCATGTTAGCCATAACCTCCTTCATATTTCACATTATGATCTTCCCCCACGAGGACTGCATCATTACTATATACCGATTAATGCATAGAGAAAAGAGACCCCTAACAAACAGTGATGTAATTCTACCCTATGAGATACATCCTCGAAAGCACTTTCATAGTATTAAGAATATGGCCCCGACCAATTAAAAATGTTATCCATTCTAGGATCATTCCTAGGGGATCCTTCCATTATCCGTGAGTCATCACCTGATGTCACAGGGGCCCCGGTGTGCACGATGTCCACATCAAGCGCTGAAACTAGTAAGGACACAGACACGAGCAGTAATGGCACTAAGTCATCAGTCGCGATAGCCTCTCTAGCCTACGCTGCTTCCCAGACCCCTTTCCTCTACTCGCCAACTGGCTTTGTCTCCCAGCGTTTTTTAGCAACACTGGTGTTACCAAACATATCATTGGCAATACCATTTTGGTATCTCATCCCCCCTATGGAAATATGAAGCAATCACATCACTGTCATAGTCTTGAAGCCCCTCAATCCCGAGAAGGCCCCACCCATCCAAGAAATTTTGAAACCACCCCTATAAAGGAAATTTCCATTGCAAAACCAGTTATTACTACTAAGAAAATCAAGAAGAGAGGAAAGAAGAAGGACACTCCCTCCGTACAATGGGAATCACCATTCTACACCATATGCAACGTAATAGGACATCCTACCCATATCTGCCCAGAGCTGGATGAATTATAACCACTCCTTGGCTCTGAGACAAGCATCGTGATGCCGTGTTCCCATAAAAAGGAGCCTACCACCAAAGGTAAATTAAATAATTGCGTACCAATCACGTATGCAGTATCTACAACAACTATGGGAACTATACCCATCATTTTCCAGATATCCCATGATATAGGTACGAATTACACGCCATCGAGTGATCCTATCAAAAGTACCCCCCCACCCAATCTATCAGGGATGAACCTCATATAATCCTGTGCCTACAAGAAGAATGACGATCACCTGAAAGGCTCCCTACCAGACCCCCTCCCCCAATCAAGGTGTGTAGTTTGCGATGAACTTGATCATTTCATCATTTATTGCCAAGATTTGGAATTGTTCCAACGATGATATCTAGTCAATATAGTATATCACACCAACATGGACGTCCCATATTCATGTCAGATATGGGGTGAAAGCCACCCAGTACATTGTTGTCACTACATACTAAATTCTTCACAACACTAGACTATATGCGATCAACCATAGTCTGCCTCACCTAAGAAGATGGCATGGACTCAGAATCCATGAACTGTTTGAAAAACAAAGAGGATGTGACAAACAGATCCATCCTATTCTTGTCAAACTGAGAGATGACCAATCAGGGAGATTCTCCCCCCATCAAACGCCAATGACATGGTTCACCATATACAATTTCTATCATTTCATATCGGAAATAGGATTGTAGCCACCCCCACATCCCAGGATTTTCACCTTATTCCTGTCGCAAAAGATGAAGGTACCTTACGCTTTTGCATTGATTTCCATGAGATCCCAAATTTGCATGCCGCTATCGAACTCCTCGATGATAGCCAGCCTCTAGAACAATGCCTAGTACAACTAGAGCTCATTGAAGAAATCCAATGACAATCGTTGCAATGGAACAAGGTGCATAAGAAAATGGTAAAAGCATCATTTGACCACCACATCAACCCTCGCTTATTCACCGAGGGTGAACTAGTCCTTCACTATGATGTCGCAAAAGAAGCCCTAGGGAGATGAAAGTTCGAAACCTTGTGGAAAATACCCTACATCATGAAACATTGCCTCCCTAGGGGGCATACATCTTGACAAAACCAGATGGGACATGCCTTAGCAACCCTGTCAACAACCTTTACCTCAAAAATTTTTACCCATAAGGGCCAATATGGACCTTCCCTAGAGTGAACGTACACAAACCCAACCACTGAAAATTTTTAACAAAAAATCTTATCAAGCACACTCAAAGTGTCGAAATGGATCACCGACCTGAACCTTATTTTGGATTTGCTGATGGAGCATCAAGATGGTCTCAAATTTTAGCCGCATATGCCTAGGTCATCTATCACCCTGATCGATCACCACTCTGCACAAACGGTGTGTGCATCGGTTCAACAACAAAAAATCAGGCAGAATATGACCTCGTCATCAGACTTATGTGTGACACCCTCCATCAGGGCATACACCATATGCATGTCTACCTCAATTCCCAGTTAGTAGTTTCATAGTTAAACTAAACATTTGAGACAAGAGATACACATCTATTTAGAAAATATTTGCATGCAAAAAGATTAAGCAGACAATTTGACCATATTACATTTACACATGTACCAAGGAGTCAAAACCAAATAGCTGATCACATAGCTAAGGATATTCTAAACTGGAATGCATCTCGGATAAACCATCATATGTAAAAAACCAAAAATATAGATATCCATCAGCATAGCATCATCCATAAACTGAAACAGGTGACACAACATGTAAAGCTGCAAAAAATATCTCTCATATATATATATATCTATATATGATGATGATGATGTATGTGTCTGAGTACAAAAATAGTGTCACTGACCCATCGGCCAGCTCAAATAGACACAAGAAGTCATAAAAAATAGGGCGTCGTCCTCATATTGGGTGCTTTCCCTATGTACAAGTATACTCTAGGGTGGTTCCCCCTCAGGAGGGGCACCTAGGCCTAGAACTACTCTTGGTACCACTACTGGAAACACCATCACAACTGAGACTACCACCCGATATAAAATAGGTTTATACTCCCTCTCCCAGGCCATCACCATCTCTAGCCAGACCTCCTCGATACCATCCATAAACCCCCAAGAAGGTAGCCCCTGGATCAAGCGGTCCACTCGACCCTAGGCATCCTCTAGAACTGCAACTCGAGCAATTAGTTCTGCATTGCAAGCCTCCGCCGCACGTGCACGTGCCTCCTTTGCATCAACACGAGCTCGATCAGCCGTAGCCTTGACAGCAGCTCGGTTGCTACCCTCTTCGGAAGGGCCAGCACCACCACCAAGTCCTTTAGCAACATCTCCTCCCTACTCTCCAAGACCTCCCAGAGGTCTCCGAAGAGGACTATGGTGGACCAATCAAGAAATAGGGCAACCTACCTTGCTAACATCTGCAAGAGTAATCAAAACTATGTCAGTCTCACCATCAAAATGCATAAGCACATATATACTCAAATAAATGCAAAAAACACAAAAAATTACTTGTTGGCCCCCAAGCATAACTAGGAGGGAGACCCATATCTGGACCCCCCCGGAAGTCCATCCTTGCATATGGGAATGGCAAGAACATCTGGGGGCTCACCTTGAAGCACACCTCTGTCGTGGCATTCCAGTAATGCCCCACCATTCCCCCACCACCTCGTGGCAGCACTAGAGCCCACCTCCTCATACAAGGCTCCCGTGGCCCCCCAGGAGGTACCGCCGCCACTAGTCTTAGAGCACTACCCTGTCATACATAATGTTGCAAAAAATGGTGGCGTACGCAAACAGCTTTGATCCATTGTGGACATTTTTGAGCTGCGTCACCATCCCGTCATAGAAAAAATGGGCAAAATCATAGAAGTGGCTGACCCTCAGCTGGTGTAAGACTCCAACCTGCGGGTTAGATGCCCGATGCAGAGCTGATGAACCTACAAGTCACAAAATCACCACTAGAGCACATCATTCTGCTAGATCTATCACTGATGGATTATTGATGCTGTTGGAAACACTGAGAGGGCGGGGGGGGGGGTGAATCAGTATTTCTTTCAATTAAAGCATTAGTTAATCTTCAATTATTAGCAGTGTTTGTACAATGATAGCAGCAAATAAGAGGAACACAAATGCACACAGTTTTTAAGGTGGAAACCCACTCCGAGACAAAAACCACCTAATGATTTTCTAATAATTCTTTAATATTCAACTCCAATTGAAAATAAAGCTCAAACTTCCTAGAATCTAGAAAAGCATTCTTCTCCAGCTCCCACTGGATGAACGCTCCAATGCCCGATATTCTTCAGTAGTCAACTGAATGGATGCCCTAACACCCAATGAGCTACAACTCACCCTAACACCACCCTAGCACCCTATAGAAGAATAAAAGAATAATGGACTCCCGTACCAGGAAAAATGGTCCACTTTACAATGATATAGAATGATGTAGAAGAAGAATATATACTAGACCATAACCCCAACTTTGACACAACCACCTAATGAGATCCTAGACCTCCCAATACTTCTTCTTCAACCCTTGGCAGATAGACACTAGTACAATTTTTACAATAATGTATTTGCAATGACTTAGTACAATGATACCTTTACAATGATTGTATGCAGCGTTGCCCACTTGAATAATTCATATGATGAACTTCTTTATGCTGTTATGCACCTTTTTTTCTTCTCTTGTCATGCTACACTCTGCTGCACCTTGCTTTTCTTTGTTGTGGTTGAAAGTCCAGTCCTTTGCAACCCTTGACAACACATGATCTAGATTTTTCTTGCCTTCTAGGAGCTTGATATTGAATCTGTTGTATCTCCGTTATTTTAGATCATAAATATCTGATTTTTAGTCATGTAGTAGTCCTCTAAGTCTTCCTTCCAATGCCATAGGTATGAGCTAATTTGGATTCTTCAAGAGAGAGTTATACCTAATCTCTCACAATGTCATAATTAAGGATTGTTTCAGCAGAGCACACTTGTACGACGTGCCACGTGTCACTGTTTCTTCATTTGTCTCTAAAATTTATAGAGATAAAATTAAGTACTATTCAATATCCACCACTTCTTACGGAATTCTAATCTGATACTCAAAGAGAGAGTTATGACGAATTTACCAAGGTGACTTCTTTGAGATGAATTTCATGAGCCTGCACAAACCCTGACTTCCACAGATCATATCTCCAAAAATATTTCACACCTTTATCTGCAATTTTTACTGCAGATTCCATAGGATTTCGGCTTCACCTCATAAAAATTTCAGCTTTTGAACATTCGTAGAAAAAAATTTAGAGCGAACACGCAAAGATGACCTGTTTCAGATGGCTGAATCCCTTGCATAAGGAGGAAATGAAGATCACAATTTATATTAATGCTTAAGTTGAGAGGGAATTCAATAAGTGAACATGGGAGGGATTTTAGAAGCTTAAAAAATATTAATTATGACTTTTCAGTGACCCATGTCCCAACCCCATGGGGTTTTAGCCCAGTAACTGGGGGTATAGACTTCAAACATGAATATCTCTCAAACCGTGAATAATTACATGGCGTGCCATATATCAATGGAAACATCTCGACAAGTAAAAAACATCAAAAGCATTATTGACCTAGAATATATTAATTTGGTAGGTAAAAATTCCCATGAAATATTGGGTTAGCCCCTGGTGCTGCTTAGGTTGACATCAATGACAACTGTTGATCAACAATCTCCCCCTTTGGCATTGATGTCAACATAAGTACTCCCCCTGTGATCATGACACCTCTTCCTACAACATTATCTCCCCCTTTGACATCAATGGAAAAGGGTAACTCCCCCTGAAGCACAATCATCCTGCAAACCTGTACACACTTCCACTCCCCCTTTATATTCTCCAAAATGGAAAATCTAATGAGAACTTGGGAGAATCCCAAGCTTTTGGCGAAGATATTCCAATGCTGGCAAATATTTAATATGTGATTATTTTGGTGCTGCTTGGAATCTTGCTACTTTTCCAATTACTTACATAACATCTGGTTGGGAGGCTGTTACATATAGAAGACTACTAATCATAGATCTATACAACCTTTGATCCACATCCTTAGATGAGTCGTCTATGCTCAATTTGCAGCTTGTTACCATTGGAGTAAGGATGGGTTTGCAATATTCCATTTCAAATTTCTTGAGCATTTCCTTGATGTACTTGGCTTGACATATAAATATTTCTTTCTCTTGATGAGATATTTGAAGCCCTAAGAATTATGTTAGCTTACCAATTAAAGACATCTCAAAGTCACTTTGCACCTTTGTAGCAAACTTCTTAGTTAGTATATCATCATTGCTACCAATTATTGTATCATCCTCTTTAGCTATTAGACATGAATTAGTTGCTTCATCCAGAACATATATGTCATTTGTAGCTCAACTTGCTATAGCCACAATTTCACCATACATGCCTTTCCTTATTTCAGATTTCGTGGAGTTGAATAGTATTGTGTGTCCTTGATCACACATTTGTCCAACACTGAGTAGATTGTGATTCATGTTTTCAACCAATAGAAAATTATTGGCTAGAGAATATTTTCTTCTGAGAGTGACAGTACCTGATCCTATAACATTTGAAGATCCATCATTTCCAAAGGACACGGTTCCATCCTTCTTCTCTTTCAGAGATACAAATTTATTTCTATCTCTAGTCATATGTGTTGAGCAACCACTATCAACATACCACACATATTTGTTCTTTTGAGCATTGAGAGTGAGAGCACAATTATCATTCTTCCTCTTCTTCCATGTTCATTCATTCTGTAGCTTCGAAGATTATTCTGGAGGATTTTCAAGTCTACAGTCTTTGGCTATGTGTCCAAGGTTTCGACATTTGTAACATTCAATATTATTTCTTAAATGTTCAAATCTATTGATGTTTCGTTGAGCCCTGGGAGGTTCATATTTGATAGATCTCCTGGAACTGTATTTGTTCCTAGGGTATGTGTGACATTCTACAGCTTTATGACCAAATTTTCCACATGAATAACAGTAGCCATAAAAAATATGTTGGTACCTGGATGGAAATTTTCGTCGAGGAATTGTCTTCCAAGGCTCTTCTTGTGAATCTTGTCCAATGAAGTCTACATGCATGTTAGATCTCATAGGTTCATTGTATTTTGTTGTAGAAGGTCCTACTTCTTCTTTTTTGTAACCGATGCCAGTTTTTTTGTTGTAAGAAAATTGATTGTTGATGAGTTCTTCCAATTCCCTTGAGCTGTTGGCATACTTTTGGATAGTTTTTCCTTTCTTCACTTCGTCACGCAGCGAGACTACTTCGGCTTCTAATTCTTCCCTTTCTTGGTTTCTTTCTTCCAACTTCTTTTGAAGTGACTCTTCAATGCATTTTTGTTCTTCAACTTCAATTTTGAGACCTTGAACTTGTTCTTCAAGAGTTCTGGAACAGATCTTCTCCGCCTTGAGATCTTTTATAAGCTTGATTGTTTCCTCATAAAATTCGTCTATGGTCCATCCTTCTTCTTCGTTGTTTGATACCTCTTGCTTATTGTTCTTGGGTTTATTGTGCTTGGCCATAAACAATAATCTCTCATTGGTTTCTTCTTCACTATCATTATCTTCATCGGATGATGAGCTATCTTCTTTAGAGAGAAGGTTCCTTTTGGATCCCTGCTTGTTGAATTTCTTAAAGCCTTTCTTTCTTTTCGAGTTGCCATTAATTTTGCTTGGACATTTTGATGCAAAATGCCTAACCTCATTACAGCTAAAACATATCAATGGAGTTTTACGTTTGAATTGTCCCTTACCGATTTGTCGTTTTCTCGTGAAGTAAGCATATTCTTCATCTGAAAGACCTTCTTCATCATCTCCCTTTTCTTCACACTTGCAGGTGCATGTATTTTCAATTGAAGGTTGTTTATCCTTATTGGTTTTCTTAGATGAAACGAACGCAGTTTCTAGATGTGAGGTACCCTCTTCTTCATCAAGTCTCATTTCATATGCTATGAGAACTCCATGTAATTCCTCTTTGTTGAGTTTGTGTAGATTTTCACTGTATTCTAAGACCGATACCTTTGGGTTGAATCTCCCTGGTAACGTTCTAAGGATCTTCCATATAATAGTCTTCTCATCAACTAGATCTCCCAATCCTTCCAGAGTATTGGTTATTTCATCAACGTATTGAAAGTATGCAGCAATTTTGCAATCTTCTTTCATTCTAAGTTGCTCAAATTTCTCTCTATAGATTTGAAGCTTTGCTTCTTTGACATTTGAGTCACCTGCATATATATTCTCAAGCTTGTCTCATACATTTTTGGCGGTTTTACAACCCAACACCTTATGATAAGCAAATTCAATAAGTTCACTGATAATAATATTCTTTGTTTTTGCATCATTTACCAAATTCTTCTTACCTTGTTCATCCACGGTTGATGTAAATCCATTTTGAACAGTGTCCCATACTTCATAAACTTGCGCCAAGAGATACACTTCCATTCTTACTTTCCAAAGTGCATAATTATTTTCATTGAATAGATGTACACCATTCTTGGTATGCTCCATGACCTCCTTCCAGCTGTTAAACTTCTATTGAAGGAACCAAGCTCTGAAACCAATTGTTGGAAATACTGAGAGGGGGGGGGGGGGTGAATCAATATTTCTTTCAATTAGAGCATTAGCTAATCCTCAATTATTATCAGTGTTTGTACAATGATAATAGAAAACAAGAGGAACAAAAATGCACACAGTTTTTAAGGTGGAAACCCACTTCGGGACAAAAACCACCTAATGTGTTTCTAATAATTATTTAATATTCAACTCCAATTGAAAATAAAGCTCCAAATTCCTAGAATCTAGAAAAGCATTCTTCTCCAGCTCCCATAGGATAGACGCTCCAACACCCAAGATTCTTCAGTAGTCAACTGAACGGATGCCCCAACACCTAATGAGCTACAACTCACCCTAGCACCACCCTACCACCCTATAGAAGAATCAAAGAAGAATGGACTCTCGTACCAGGGAAAATGGTCCACTTTACAATGATATAGAATGATGTAGAAGAAGAATATATACTAGACCATAACCCAAACTTTGACACAACCACCTAATGAGATCCTTGACCTGCCAACACTGCCTCTTCAACCCTTGGAAGATAGACAGCAGTACAATTTTTTCAATAATGTATTTGCAATGACTTAGTACAATGATACCTTTACAATGATTGTATGCAGCACTGTCCACTTGAATACTTCATATGATGAACTTCTTACTGCTGTTATGCACCTTGGTTGCTGCTCTTGTCATGCTACCCTCTGCTGCACCTTTATTTTCTTTGTTTCCATAGAAATTTTGGTCCTTTGCAACCCTTGACAACACATGATCTAGCTTTTTCTTGCCTTCTAGGAGCTCGATATTGAATCTGTTGTATCTCTGTTATTTCAGATCCTCAATATCTGATTTTCGGTCCTATAGTAGTTCTCAGATACTTCTTTCGAATGCCATAGGCTTGACCCAATTTGGATTCTTCAAGAGAGAGTTATACCCAATCTCTCACAATTCCCTAATTAAGGATTGTTTCAGCAGAGCGCACTTGTACAACGTGCCACGTGTCATTGTTTCTTCATTTGTCTCTAAAATTGATAGAGAAAAAAGTAACTACTATGAAATATCCACCAATTTCTATGGAATTCCAATCTGATACTCAGAGAGAGAGCTATGATGAATTTACCAGGGTCACTTCTTTGAGATGAATTTCATGAGCCTGCAAAAACCCGGACTTCCACAGATCATATCTCCAAAAATATTGCGCACCTTGATCTGAAAATTTTACTACAGATTCCTCAGGATTTCAGCTTCGCCTCATAACTTTTTCAACTTCTGAACCTTCGTAGAAAAAAATTTAGAGTGAAAATTGCACGATGACCTGTTTCAGATGGCCGAATCCCTTGCATAAGGAGGAAATGAAGATCACAATTTATATGAATGCTTAATTTGAGAGGGGCTTCAACAAGTGAATGTGGGAGGGATTTTATGAGCTTAAAAAATATTAATTATGACTTTTCAATGACCCATGCCCCAACCCCATGGGGTTTTATCCCACTAACTGGGCTTACAAACTTCAAACATGAATATCCCTCAAACCGTGAAGAATTACATGGCGTTCGATATATCAACGGAAACATATTGAAAAGTAGAAACCACGAAAAGAATTATTTACCCAAAATATATTAATTTGGTAGGTCAAAATTCCCATGCAATATTGGGCTAGCCCGTGGTGCTGCTTAGGTTGACATCAATGACAACCGCTGATCAACAGATGCACCCTTCCATAAGAGGCACCCCACCACAATGGCATCTCCGAAACCTATTCAAATCCACCCTCCCAGAAGGGAGTGGACACCTCAGTGAATCTGTCTCAGGACTAATGGCCAGGTTCGTCAACACAACACAAACATGTTGCACCTCCTGCGCCAATGTTGGATCAAGTAATGAAGCAATCGTTCTTGTGACCGAAAAATCTCATTCTACACGAACTTTAGGAGCCCCCATTGCACCAACTAATGACACACCCCTGCGTCAGTAGCCAATGCATTTCAGAGTTCAGGCCATTCCTCCTCTCTCCATAATAACCTGTCATCAAAACATGAACCCATCAGCAACAGAAAAAACATCAAAAATAGGAAAAACTAAAAAAAAAAATTCCTTGGCCTTTTGCATGCCTATCCTTAAGTTATCAAAGCATGAACCCATCAACAACAGGAAAAACATCAAAAATAGGCAAAACTCAAAAAAAAAAAATCCTCGACCTTCTGCGTGCCTCTATTTTGCACACGCTTACTTAAGGCACGCCAAAGAAGGGAAACAAAGCCCTTCAATAGTGCTTATCCCTAGAAAATGTGTACAGAGGGAACGCTTTTGCCCTGATCACCTATGCAATATAGGGAAAATATCACTCAGAATGTCCACAAAACAAGTTTGTACAGACCCCGGTACCATCAGACTAAAAAAATTAAATTGCAGGACATCATGGAGGTTACCTGGGGATGATATTTCTCATCCAGGGTGCTCAGGCTGACCGCAATGACAAGAATTTATATGCAGAAGCCTCTGATCTCTCAAGAACTCAACAAGTACAAATGAATTGAATTAGGGCCATATTCACCTATATATCCCCCATTTCGAAAACTTGGGAGAACCATAATGAGAGATCAGAAGGTCTATTCTCCAAACTGTAAGCTGCACCATGATCAACACTCGATGATAAACATAGGCGATGTCACACATTTTCACTCCCGAAAAAATAAATTTTCAGCGCCGACAGGTATGCCCTCTCTCATCTTCTTTTTGAAAGCTCATGATTTTCAATAATATTTGATAAATAAGATGCTTTCACTTTAGGAAGTTGTTTTTGCAGGAAAATATCGCAAACCATTCACAAATCCATCCACTGAAAGTTCCAGAGCAAGTATCATCCTACCCCTAGCATGATAGAGTCCCAGAAAACTCTGCATATCCTGACATCATTTCTCCCTCAGAAATCAACCATAGGTTCAACATATTTTACTTTTTTTATCATCACCTCACCCTGCACATGATAAAAATCCTCGTTGGTCGGTAGAGCCTCCCCCCACATGGCGCTCATCACCCATAGTGGACCAGATATCACAGCAAAAGTGACGCGTTGGCCACACCACTCTAGTCCGAGAAGCACCTCATCCCCATCCATCCAGCATCCATAAGGTCAAGTTTTACCATACCAAATAAAACCCCCTTCCTGGATGACTGAGTTGTATAAGCAGATGAAAAGCGCATTACCGCGCCTTGCATTTGGCCCACCATACCTCCACCAACATAATCCTATATGCGATACTTTTTCATCCACTTCATCAACCTCACACATGACACCAACCAATGGGGCCCCCACCCTCAATAGAATACCTTCCTCACAACATCAGTGAGTGAACACTTTCATGTTTTGGTGCACCTGTCTCTGTGTTTTGTACAAACCAAATCCCATTATTTTATTCTTTTGGTAAGTATACAAAGACCATAAACGGTGTAGTACGTCCCCCACCCTCTCATTTATATTTTCTACCATGGAAGCAGTCCCTGAACACCCTCAGTCGTAGTATGACACCCCCATGCACAAGCCACCATGACATTCATAGCCATTTTTTACCCACCCTAGAAGCCCTACCGACTCCAGGGATTTCCCCATCAGAAATAACTATGACTGCCGCCAAGCTGCTTAGTACACTCTGACCTTGGACCATTGAATCCCCATCATCATTTTTCAGTCACCCCTCACCAACATTCCCATGTTAAACCCATCACATCTAGGTCCTTGACCTCTCATATCAGCGACCCCTCGTTCAGTTGAGGCTTCCTTTTTGTCGACTTCAACACCTATTTTCCAAAAGGGAAGCGATACCTTGGCTTACCCCTCTCCATAAAAGGGGCGTCCTTGGGTGGCACTGTGGGAGACATCATTTCGTACAGATGTCATCGATCCTCCTGAAATTTAACTACAATAAAAGCTTTCATGTCAATATGGTATCGTACCTTACACCCATTGCACGTTGATCAAATTCGTTGAAGACCGATTGTTTCGGGGAATTAACACCCTAGAGGTTGGTTGGGATACAACCTCCACAGAGCAGGGGCGTACTACTTAACAGAGACTCACACAATCATGCACGTTCAGAAAAACCAAATAGAGCAGAATGAGATATTTACCCGTGGGTCCTACGTTTGAAGTAGATCCACGTGGAGTTCAAACTCCCTGCAATCGTCCTTCCTCCTTAACCTGAAATACAAGAAGAAACCAGCACAAAGGACAAGTTGTACAGCATATTTCTACTCTATATGTTAGTGAGATTCATATAAAACATTAAATAAATCATAATGAATGCTTGTATAACAAATATTCTTCATACATTAAGGCATACACTAACACGTTTATTTCAGGAACAGCATGATACTTCTGTATTATAAATAGTACGTACAAAAGTAATCAAGAGGAGAGATCACCTGATCCTTCCAAGGCCTTCGCAGACCGTCGTCCGGATCCGTCCAGCCCTTGCCTCGCTAAGACTCCTTCCAAACTGGTGCATACAAGATAACATATAAAGGGATGTATATCTCAAGGAAACAAGGGTTTCCTATAATGAACTGGGAAAGTGCAGGAGGCACGGGGAATCAGACTTGGATAGGGAATACCAACAGATTATAATATCAATAACTCTCTCTCCCCCTTAGGCCATACACATGAGGGATTTTTATAGTCCCTCCAAGTAGTTTCAGCAGTTGGAAACAGTTGGCCACGGGCTGGGGTGGTTGAACTACCTGAGTAACCATCAACCCAGCGCGAAATTAGGGATTTTTTATATATATTTTTAATCATTTTAATGGCATACACGGAAAAGTCTAGCTTTACTCGCATATACACGCGGAAAAACACGGGCATAGTCGCGTATGGAGGATTTTACACTGTTTTTAAGTGAATTTGTCCAAGTCTGTAGGAATGGGTGCCCATAAAGCCATAAAGCAATCATGAATCATGTCAAGGTGAGAAATGATGCTATAACAAATGCCCCCTAATATATGAGGTCAGAAGGGGTACATGATGGCCGAAATGTATTATGCACATAGAAAGAACTTCGCAAGGACAAGAGAGGACTTCACCAGATTTCAGCCTGCCAAAAACCAATGAAAGAAATCAGAGAGTCAACACATGCCGAGGCGGGCATACCCATGCTCAGTCAAAAATACATCATATATATAGAAAGTACTGAAATAGATCCAACATGTATACAAGTATAACTGAACTGAAAGTACATAGTGAATCATCTGAGCAGGGCCCGGAAATAAGTCTGAATCAATGTCCAAGTATCACATATAGAAAGCTGATCAAAAGATAGTGCAACTGGATGTCTGATCAAATAAGTAACTGAATCTCCAAGTACCGGATCATAAGTGGTGAATCAAACGGTACAATCACGCAACTCGGGGATCAACATATAAGATGCTGCTGTGCTGAACTGCAACATATAAGGGTGGACGGCAACACTGGCAGAAACTGAAAGGACTGTCAACAGTGAACCGAGAAATGCTGATGCAACCCGAGGTCTTCATCGATCACTATGGCACAATTCTACACACTGGGAATAAATGAGCTGAAGTCGACCATGTGAGAAATCGTTGGATTACCGGGCATTGATGTATCCTGTTAACCAACGCGAGACAACCCACCGATAATGATAATGAGTGTCAAGGTGCCCCAGTACAATCTGACAAGTGCGAATGAATGAGTTGAAGTCGAACACTTGAAATAATCTACCAATCAGGAGGCAATGATGAATCCCCACCGTCGATAGCGAAGAGTCTGCCACTGATGACTGCAAACCCTAAGGTACTGACAAAAAGACTCTAGACCTTATTCCCAGAGCAATGAGTCGGAGTCGATGGGAAAAGATCTGCCGGAAGGAAGGCATTAAGGCATCCCACATCAGTCCAGCGCGAGTGTAACCCGCAGGCCAAGATTTGGAAGGAATCGGACGAAGGAGAGTGATGGAACCAAAACCGAAGTACGTTTCCGACGTGCACAAGATGAAGCTAGCACACGGAAGAAACCCTCTGAACCAACCAATAATGAAAGCTGACACAAAGGCGAGAAATCCACCGATAGGGTCAAATGGAAATCAAGGTACTGCACGAATCCCAAGTGTGATAATGTGTGCTGACGTCGAACACAGGGGAAACCACTCAGTCAAAGACCCATGATGATGATCAAATGCCGAGCACGAGGTCACCTATCAATGATGGAAATAGGCCCAAGGTGCGGCTCTAGGTTTGCTCTCAGAGCAATGTGTCGTAGTCGATAAGAGACAAACCCACCGGCAAGAAGTCAATGGGGACCTTCTCAAACCAGCACGAGCAGAAGACCAAAACATCTGATGTGATAGAACAAGATACTGACAAGACCAGGCAGGCCGACTGAATAATGAATCAAGAGACACCGCAGAATGGCCAACTCTGGTTAGACTTCCCTTGAACAAAAGCACGACTCGTGATGACCATGGCAGTAAAAAGTGACACTGTATAAGTCTGTTATGCAGGAGGCAGAACAAACTCTCCATATGATTGGAAGAGATAACCAACCGGGGGAGAACTGACAAGTGAAACATGGTAAAGGTTGAACCTAGGTCAAAACTAGAACCATCCCAAATGAAGGAAATATATATAAGTATATGTGCTTTGTTCAAGGGCGACAAACTGACTCTGTACTGCCATCAAAATAACGAAGATACATCCCGTTCCCGCTCTTTTTGTTATATTTATTTTTTTTGTCTTTTTCATTATAAGCCTGAAAAAGAATAAAAGAATGCTATGGTACAATGGATAGAACGAGTATCAAGAAAGCAGATGCACTATTTCCTGGGATTGGAACAATCCTATGCTCAATGCAAGGTGGCGAAAACTGGTCAGTGATACTCAGAGGAACGTTCCATCCATGGGTACAAAGGTGTCAAGTCGTGATAGCTAAGTGCATGCAATGGTTAACTTGTACAGAAAATCAAGGTCAAAAGTTGGCTTAAACATCGAGTCCAAATGAAGCCGGCTAAAGGCCAGGATAAACAAGTAGCCAATATGCAATGCAGTAATACAACTTAATGACACCAGGGAGCCTCTAGGGTATAAGCCAGAAAAATGATGAGTGATGAAGAAGAAGAATGAAGCTTCAACACAGAAGACATGGCGGGACTAAAGAGGACTCCCGAGCCTACATAAAAAGCAGCATGGGCAACAAGTGATAGTGAGGAACTAACTAGGAAGCCCATGTAAAGGAAGGCTCTACCATCAAGTCATGATTAAAAATCGGCGAGTGAAATGGTTTTAATACTCATGATCTGATGGGATCGACCCTAAGGCAAGTGATCAGTATGGAGGCTGGAATGCAAGATGCAACGGAAAATGATTCCCTAACCTATATGCCAGTGAAGATCATATACCTGCCGTGAAGAGTCGGAAATCACGGATCCAAAACCGGGAAAAATCTCAAAATCGTCAAAATGTACCTGAAAACATACCAAACTGGGCACTTCCAAGCAATCGAGTTATACAGCATAAGATAGATCGAAAAAATAATCATAAGGAATTTTTTGCGAAAATTTTCAATTTTTAGCCATAAATACACAAATTACCTTTCAATTGGTTCATTATTGCATAGCTGATTTGGAAAAAGAGCTCTGGAGCTAAAAACTTGTTTCAGCAAATCAGGAACAACCGACCGTCGGAACTCAGCGAAACTTCAGGTAGGCTCCTTAATCATCCTGTTTATTCATTTTGTCCATTTGAAAATTAAAATTAAGTGATTTTTTGCTTAGAAACCCTTGCTAAAAATTGCGTATCTGTGCATACGCGGGTTCAATGAAGGCAAGTCGCGTATACACGCGACTGTGCACAGGGAAAGTAGCGTATGCGCAGGTCCGATTTCAAAAAAGCGTTTCTAATGCAAATTTTGATGAAATTTCTCAGGATGACCATCTCATGGAGGGAACGTGAGCATAGCGCAGTAGACCAAGAGGTCATGCGGGACCGCGCAGCGCAAAACATCCTCCGAAATTGCGGATTGTTGAAATTCTTTGAAATGCCCAATATGAAAAGTAATGTGCGATTGCTTGAAATGCTCGTAAATTACTGGGAACCAGATTAGGATTGCTTCATAATTGATCAGATGCCACTACGCATAGAAGTGGAAGATATATATTTCATCACTAGACTCTCCAGGAGGGGAGACCCAGTAGACCTTCACGGAACCCCTGGGAGGGTTAACTGTGGAGGATTATGTCCACTTATATTGTGTAGATAATTCCAATAAGGTTGGAACGCAGATTGCCATTAGAGATATCAGGGATTTGCACATGAAAATCCTCCTGTTCACAATCGGCAGAGTGGCAGGATCTGCCTCACTACATCAGGCGTCCAGGACGCAAATGAGCATTGCAGTAGAGTGTTTAGTTCATGTCTACGATTGGTGCACAGCCCTGCTACTGAACATGAAACAACAACTGACCTCTATTCGCCAGGTGAAAACAAAACACTTTGGCTATGGTACCATTTTGACAACATTCTTCTTTGAGAGAGTTCCAGCTTTGAGACCCAGAGTCATCTCGACTATCAGCAGCCCGCGGGACCCAAGAATTTCCCGTTGGGCAGACATGATGAAGAGACTGGGGGGCAGCGAGGTACCCCGGACCACGTGGGACGATGAGTTCTTCCTGTGGTGGGGAGAACAGATCATCGCAGTGGACGACTACCCCTATGCTGGGATGGACTTCCGAGGAGATCCAGATCTAGTACTTCCACCCGGCGCAGCATGGGGAGCAGTCGGTAAGTTTTGAAATTTTTTTTGACTTATATGATTTTTTGGATTTTTCAAATATGTATGAAAAAAAACTGAAAAACAAACATGTTTTGATTGGATTCATAATGACTGACAATTAAAAATGATCATGTTTCAGATGTTGGACCAGTTGGCCACGGGCTGGGGTGGTTGAACTACCTGAGTAACCATCAACCCAGCGCGAAATTAGGGATTTTTTATATATATTTTTAATCATTTTAATGGCATACGCGGAAAAGTCTAGTTGTACTCGCGTATACACGCGGAAAAACATGGGCATAGTCGTGTATGGAGGATTTTACACTATTTTTAAGTGAATTTGTCCAAGTCTGTAGGAATGGGTGCCCATAAAGCCATAAAGCAATCATGAATCATGTCAAGGTGAGAAATGATGTTATAACACCGATGCCTTCACAACTGTCTCTTTCAGCATTGCTTACATGGGAAGGTCCTAGCCATCATCTATGCGTACAATGCATAGTTATATGCCATACCAATTTTACACATATGGGTATCACATTCCACCTATTATCAAAGACAAAACGCCCTGGAGGGGCTCAACAATCATCATCAGCAACCACCAGATCACTACCATATCGGTGACACAGACAGGACATGTACCTATCAAATAGATTTGTTTAACTAGCCACAACATCACGAGCATGGGACATGTATGCCTCATAGAAAATTTGTATATATATTGTATTATATTTTCTTATAGGGGTCCCATAGGACATGGTCATTCTTTGAACTGGTGCAAGGTGTTTCGAATTCCAAGCTTCACGCAGGTCTCTCTCTCTACGTAGAATATAAAGAAAAGAAACTATAATGTATTTTGGCTATACAGTTCTTCCTAGACCTCACATATTAGGGGCAACCGTTAACACTGTAAAATCGTACAAGTAGAGGAAGACATTATTTAATGTCAGGCAAAAGGATTTACATGGATGAAAGACATTAGATAATGTGGAAAGTATTTAGAAATGTCTAGAGTCTGAGGAAAAATCAAATTTTAGCAAGTCATAAATGCTTTTGCACGCATAATCCTTCGTGAAGAGTGCCCTTGAATGCCTTTTGACCCAGAATGCATGCAATCCAGGGAGTGGAAAAAGTCACTTTCTGGGACCGTAAAAAGCACACTCCATGACAATGATTCCTCACTTGAAGCCGCCTAAGGACAGCGACCAAAGCCTCCTTAGACATCAAGGGAGCACACAATGGAATATTTGTGGCACACAAAGGAATCATCCCCCTCTCTTGGGTCACCATCCACAATGTACCAAGAGAGGGAAGGAGGCATGGAAAATTTTAGGGGCTAATATTCGCAAGTGGGCTAATTTTCCATGATTTTTCCAAAAAAAATATTCGCCAATTTCCATTTTTTGTAAAAATGTTTCGCCCAAATTTTACAATATAAAATTATTTTACCTTAAAAATAGCCAACATTATATAGAGACTATATACAAAATCATTATAAATTTGTATAATTTGACAAACATATCAATAAAATTTTATATTTGACATATTATGGACTAGTGAAATTCGCCAATGCTTTAAACTTCAAGATAATTTTCCATTCTTAAAATTATCCCTGGAAGGAGGATTTGAATTCTCCTATATAAGGCCACCATGAGATGAAGAACTTGAGAGCACATTGTTATGCTGGCTAGAATTTCCCAAGCAATACCAACAGTGTGTGATCTGGAGCTGAAGATAGAGGGGACTCAATTGTTGGCAATCCAACAAGTTTAGTCCACCACAGTAGAGAGAGGGAGAATTCACATCGAGACAAGATTGGAAGTAAAAACATCCTTGAATCGGGACTTATAACCCATGTTCTAAGGGCCATTTGGAAAGAGGGTTAAGTTTCATCCTCATTTCTTACCAACACTCAATAATAGGGGCTGAAGAGCCAGCGTTTGGATTATTGCAGTTGTTTGAATCTATTCAGAGATTTTGTTTATTTGTTTTAGTTTTAGTTTATATATTCATGCTATTTCTCTATCTATTATGTTTATGATTCTAACTTGTTCCACTAACTTGCTTGAATCCACTTATTTTTTTGCCCGTGACCAATAACTTAAGTGGATAAACCACACCCCTTAAGTTGGTGTGATTTTGTACATTCGTGCACCAAACACACTAACACAACTCGATGATATTTGAAGGTAAGGATTGCACCAATAGCATAGTTAGAGGCATCTATTTTAGAAAATTTGTGTAGATTCAAACTGACACAATATACTTGAATCTACTCTACCAATTGCTAATACTAATTATGATGATGAAATCACAAAATTACAAAAATATTTTCTGGGAAAAGCCTCAGCTAAAATCCCATCTATTTGTCAATTGCATAATTTAGAAAATATGAGAAAATTAAAATTATTTTCTCCAACCAAAGAAACCCCTGAACTATCTCTATATGTCTCATTGATGCCAAGACAAGTTTTGTTCAATACTTTGCAAATTTTATGCCCTCCATGATTCTTATTTCCTTGTGTTGCTTCCTTTGGTAATTAGGCACTATTAGTTATGGAAATTCCAAATCCATATTATGCAATCCATTAGGGTTGTTCCTCTGATTGCATGTACCACCTATACAATTCAAATGATTATAAAACTGATAGTACACTACCCTTGAACTCCAGTCTCAACTAGGTCTTACTCATAAATGACATGCATTAATTATAAATGATTGAATCATCAATTATTTGATTGATCACTAGTTGTGGTTCAAGTCCAAGTTCCACTTTTTGACCTCTCATGAGTTCCTCTATCAATTAGAACTAGTTAAATTTATTTTAACTAAGATAAACTGAGTTAATTAATTACAACTAAAGAAAAAACTAAAACAAGGTTCCTATTTTGTAGGATACACTGTACATGACTCAAGTTATACCCTCAAATTGGATTAACTGAACCAAATAAGTCATAGTAATGTAATTAATTCATACAAGTTGTCTTCTGATATGGAATTACAATTTTTTTCCAATTTAACTGAAGGGAAAATTAAATTAGAGTGTTTTCATGTTTCCATTTTCAACACTCCCTCTCAACAAGAAAGGGAATATCTGATATCCTGATCATGCCGCTACGGAACTTTAATTTTCCTATTAACATTTCCTTCGTCAATATTTCTACATCTTGTTCCTCTATAGGAATTTAATATAGCATCATGATTTGACTCTGAACACAATCTATGAGATGGTGGTACTAGATGTTAATATAATAAAATATATCATGAAAAAATGTATTAGCTGAGAGTTTAATGCAAATATGGTTGTCACAGTAAATCACTGTAGGATCCATATATTAACCACACAATCCAACAAGAATCTTCCTCATATAGATAACCCACCAAGCTACTTGACTAGCATCCATGTACTCTGCTTCTGCTGAACTAAGTGAAACTGATATTTGCTTCTTGTTGTAACAGGAAATTGTTGATGACCCAATATTGAAGATTTTTCCTGATGTGATCTTCCTGTTGAATGGAATCCCTACCTAATCTGCATTTGTGAAGTCTTGAAACTTCACTCCCTCTGTGCGCTTTTACTAAATACCAAATTGATTGGTGCCTCTGAGATATATATACATATGTTTGGTTTCCTTACAATAGAATTTGGTTGGCTTAACCATTGTTTGACTAAGTTGGCTAACTGAATAACACATGTTCAATCGTGTGTTCACCAAGTACATAAGTTAACCCACAAGCTACCTGTAAATGGTAGATTTTACCACTTCTCCTGAAGTATAATGTTCCTTCCTGGAATTCCCTGGTAGAGTCTCCATGGGTTTTTTGCTCTTCATGTGAAACATATTCAATATCTCGTCGGCATACTAGCCCTGAGAGAAAAATAGTTCCCCATCCCTTTACTAAATTTCCAAACCAAGGAAATAATGTAGGAGCTACATGTACTTAATCTAAAATTCTCTTCGAAGATCCTCTTTGCAATATTCGACCAGCTTCTCATCACCTGCTAGAATTAAATCATTGACATATAATACTATAATCAATAGTTTACCTTGAACCACAATATGGTAAAGGTTCACATCTACTTAAATTTTGGTAAATCCTCGTTGAAATAGATGTGGATCATGGTGTACCAAGCACGAGGTTCTTGTTTCAATCCATACATCTCTCACTTGAGTCTGCACAAATGAGACTCTCTGTCGAGGGTATCAAATCATTCCAGTTTCTCTATGTACACCTCTTCCTCAATCACTTCATTTAGGAAAGTTGTATTTACATCCATCTGATGTGTTTTCCATCACATGTGTGCTGAAAGTGCTAGAAAACATATATGATTGAAGACTACCCTGCTATTGGAGCAACTGTATCCTCGTAATCTATTGCCTCCACCTAAGAGACCCCCTTGGTGACAAATATATCATTTTGCTTATCCACACTCCCATTTGTTGCTTGCTTCACCTTGTAGATCCACCTAGATCCTACAACTGACTTGTCCTCTGGCCTTGGGAAAAATTCCCATGCATTTTTCCTAATAATGGAGTCATACCCATATACCATGGAATCAACCCATACTGGTTGTTGCATTTCTTCCTTGAATGAAGATGGCTCAGTCTCTACACTCTCAATCATAAGAACCATGTAGCCAGTGTATCGATTTGGGGACCTTCTCTTCATGCGCTATGATGTGAGCGCTCCCACAATCTCTCTAGCATCATGCATAAACATTTCATCCGAGTCTCTAGTGTACTTCCTTCCATATCTTGATGTCTCTAAATGAGTGGGTCCTTCAACTCTCTACTCTGATTCTTCTGGATGCTCCAAATCTTGATGTTCTTATTTTAGATTTAAGAGCTCCTTGTCTTCATGCATCTGAAGATCCCTCTCAAGGGAAACTATCATGGCCTTACCTTCATCGAATTTCAAATTATACAAACCACTTTCATCCTATGAGATGGGAGGTACACCTGATAGTTGTGAGGTGTATCAGTGTACCCGAAAATATGACCAACTCAGTTGTTGGCTCTAGATTTTTTCGTGCATCCTTGGTAACATGACAGTAAATCAATGAACCAAAAATTATAAAGTGTGCACATATTTCTTCTTACCAAAAAAGGCTTCCCCAAGTGTACTCATCCCAAGGATCCGATGAGGACTCTTGTTTTCCACATACACATATGTGTTACATGCTTTCACCCACAAGTGCAACGGTATGCCCTAATCATATTACATCACACGTGTAGCTACCATAATGATTTTGTTATTAGTTTTTGCAACCCCATTCTGTAGTGGTTATGAGGTTCTATCAACTCTTTCTGGATACATTCTAATTCAAAAAATTTATTGAATTCATTCGACACATATTCTGCATTGTTTTTTCTCCTTAGAGCCTTCACTTTCCTGCTTGTGTCCTTTTCAACAAGTGCTTTGAAGTCACAATGTTTTGAGAACGTTTGTTCTTTATTCTACGTGAAGAATATACAACACTTGGACAAAAAATCATCTACATAAATCACATAATACATGTGCTTGGTTGTGGAGGATGTTAAGAATGGTTGACACACATCTGAGTGAACTCTTTCAAATATCGCTTGCACTCGAATCTCATTACCATGAAATGTGGCCTTGGTGTGCTTCCCCAATGTAAACCCTTTGCATGTACTATGCTCCCAAAATTAACCCTTGGGATGTTATGTACAAATATGTTGCACGATATTCAAATCTACGTGGTGTGGATGGCCAATATTTTGTGCCATAACCCACCAATGTCTTTCTTCTCCACCTTCTCTTTTTTGCTGCTCAAGGAAGCACAATATTCTACATCCAATTTGTAGAGATTATTTACGTTAACCCCAATATTCTTCACCCTTCCCATGGATAAGTGACAATGGAACACATTTCCTTTACTAAATATCAAATCATAGCCATGGCCTTCCAACATAGAAATTGAACCTAAGTTCTTCTTAAAACCAGAAATTGAGAGGAGAACCAGACTCCCCATGAAAACTAACGGTACCAATTTCGGTCAAGATATACCTCCCATAATATTCCATCTCAATGTGTGTCTAAAGGTCGTTTTCCTCCAAGTTGTTGAAGAGCTCGTTGTTTCTAGATATATGGAATGAGGCTCCATTCTCCAAGTACCACACAAAAACCATCACCAATGACACCATTCATGCAATGATAGTAAAATTCGACTCAAATTGTGAAGCAAGATCTTCACCTAATGCTCCTCCTAAGGGCTTCTTGTCAGCCTTATTGTGATGACACCTTCTGGCATGGTTTCCCAACTCATGTTAGTGAAACCATTTAATCTTTAAAAAATCATTCTTCTTGCCTACCTGACCAAAATATTATTTGGAATGCAATGACTTCCCTTTGCATTTATTTTTGTTTCCATCCAAGCCACAATTATCCTAATATTCAATCTTTGACGAGAATCCATATCTGGTGTCCTGCCAAATCTCTTCTTGGACCAAGCCAGACCATAATTGCTACCACTTTATTGGCTTCTCCTTCCCATTTACCAAATCCCGATAGATGTGCCAAATCTTAGGAAGGCCTAGAAGTGTTAGTATCACTAGCTCATCCTTGAAAATTGTAACACCAACACTTCATAGCTCATCTTGACATTGGGATAACTTGGTCAAGTACTTTGGTATTGTGTCTCTCTTGTCCATCATGACTTTTATGAGCTTGTCCTTCAGTACCAACTTCCTGTGGTCATTTCTATTCTGAAAAAAATATTTTAAGGACTTCCACATAACATATGGAGGTTCCTTTCCATGTACGAGTGAGACAATATGATCTCAAACACCTTCCAATATAATCCTTCTTGATTTTGCTACATTATTCTTCCAGGGCACTGAATCTTGAGCATCTGTTGTTGCAGGCTTAGGAAGATCATTTTATATGAACTCCTTCATCGCGTTGTTTTCCAATACTTCTTCCATCCTTACCTTCCAATCTATGTAATTTTAACTACCCTCAAGGGCATATTCAAGTCTCAATCCAAATAAATACATCTCAATGCTACTACTATTCCTGAAGAGTATATCTGCAAATTCAATTCACCTACACATAAAAAACTTGTATTCTTCTCTTTTGTAGTGATTAATACTCTAATTCCATGTAGAAAACCCATGTATATTCGAAATGATAATTGTAATATTATAAAACAATATAATTGAATTTACACTTCCCAATTGCAGAAACTAATTATGATCGCGAAATCATAAGACATGAAAGAGAAATAATTTCAATCACACATTACACAAACATTTCCTTGGGAAAGCCTCTTCTAAAAACCCCACTCTTTGTAAATTTCATAAGTAATAAAATATGATAATATTAAAATTCTTTTCCCTAACTAGATAAATCTCTACACTATCATTATTTGTCTCACTCGTTCCTAAAGAGGCATGGTTCAATAGTTAACCAATTTTTTTCCCTCCAATATTGTTATTTCCTTTTGAAGTTTCCATGGGTAATTAGGACCTATTAACTAGGGAAATTACCAATCCATACCACACAATCCATTAGGTGTCTTCCTTTCACTGCATGCACCACATATACAATTTGGATTATTATACTACTGATAGTACACTGCCCTTGAACTCCAATCTCAACTGGGTTTTTCTCATAATTGACATGCATGAGTTACTTATGAGTGAATCATCAGTTATCTTATTTACCAATAAATTTGGTTGAAATCCAAGTTCCACTCTTTGACCTCTCACTAGTTCCTCAATCAGTTAGAAGTATTTAAACTATTTTTAACTTAAATAAATCAATTTGATTAAATACAACTCAAAATAATCTCAATTGGGGCTCCTATTTTGTAGGAGACACTCTACATGACTCAAGTTAGACCCTCAACTCGAATTAACTGAAACAAATAATTCAAGCTAACTTATTTAACTCATATAAGTTGTCTTGTGATTTGGAATTACAAGTTTTTCTAATTTAATTCAAGGGAAAACTAAATTAGAATATTTTCTTGTTTCCATTCTCAACATCTATCTCAATTTCGAATGGTTTTTGTGGGTATAGTGATGTAGGCATTGATACAGATCAAAGGCAGTGCTTCATATTAAAAAATGCCTTATTTTTGGACTCAGACCATAAAAAATTTACTTTCACTCCGCCCAAGGTAACTTGACTTAAAGGCCAAATGTTAGGAGAGAATCCCAACACAAATATTTTATAAACATTGGCAAGGCCAAGAAAGTTTTGAAGCTATGTTAGAGTGGTCACATATGTCTAATCCCGAATGAATTGGATATTAGTTGGATCCACATGCATGCCCTAGGAATTAGTGATGTAACCTAGGTATGATACATGGTTCATGCCAAAGGTGTAGTTCTCCAAGTTGGCACATAGCTTGTGTTGTCGCGGGGTTTGAAGGACTTACCAAATATGATGCAAGTGTTCTTCCCAACTCTTGTTGAAGATGAGGTTGTCATCCAGATATATAACAACAAATGAGTTAATGAAGTGTCATGAAATTAGCCTCATAAAATTCTACGGGAAATTTTTCAACCCAAAGGGAATAACCAAACACTCAAAACTATACTCCTTAGAGTTGAAGGTGGTCTTCCATACATCTGTAGGTTTTATCGAAACCTAGTGATAGTTGGACTTAGAATCAATATTGTTGACGTACCTAGCCCCCTTGAGCTGATTAATAAGGTTGTAAATCCGTGGGATTAGATACCTATTCCATATAGTGATTTTATTTAGTGCTCGATAATCAATGCAGAGTCTCCAATTTCTGTCCTTATCCTCTGTCAGTATAATTGTCTCACACAATTTTAAGTACTTATTCTAATGTTCCATTTTTGTAGCAAATATTAGATATGTTTCTTCATTTATTCATTTTCCAAGAGAGAGTGATGATATATTGACCCATTAGGTAGAGGTTCACTAAGATTTAGATTGATTAAATGCTTGACTTGAAAATGTGAAGGTAACCATGTGGGTGAGCATAAATGTCCCTGTATTATTCCATTACCTTATCCAGATTCTTCTAATACGTGGAGGAACCCTTCCTAGGGACCATGGATGTAACCACGATCTTCCCATTATTTTGAGAGCAAATGAGAAAGAAAAAAAATTCCCAGCCTGAGAGATGATATTACTACATTTCTTACCGGAGATCAAAGTAATGATAGTAGGAAGAACTACCTCTCGTATCTTGTTTGGATTAATTCCTAAAGTAATAATAATAATGCGAGGTATAGAGTTATACATAACATGATGCTTCCACAAGTTTGGTTGGCCAAATAGCACATCAAACTTATAGGCAAGTGAGATATCACAATACCTCATCCATGAATGGATTGATGTTGTAGGGTCGGTGGTAGTGTTGGTTGAGGAAAATATCATGCCCTTGGTGGAGCCATCTAATTGTGTACAACTGCAGGAGTGGTTTCATCGGTAGTCCCAATCGCTTCACAACCTCAGTTGAGATAAGGTTATTTTGGCTCCCATTATCGACAATGAACCCATATCTTTGAGTGGACAAGATTCTCCCCTTCATTTGGATATTAGTGCTCAATATTCTGAACCTTGGTGGTGAAAATGGTGGCGCTGGGTTGTACATCAATAGTCTTCTTCCACTTATTAGGATTTGACTTAGATTTGGAACATGCATCAAACTCTAAAGAATTAATATTTTCCACCAGTGGCTTCTTGGTGCGACACTCATATTTTTTATGAGTGGGATTCTTGTGGAACTCACATCATTTTCATATTTTGTTATTTGTCATCGTGGTGTTTTTATTTTATTGTGGCTTCGGTGGGTTTTCATGGGTGACCCCTCCTTGGGTCTTTACTTTGTTTTGTGGTTTGGGGATTTCTTTTCCCTGCTTCAAATTCATAGATCCAAAGTCTCATTTTTTTTTTTTAAATTTATGCTCAATCTTGACAACATATCGACATGCAACACCAAATGAGGAGATTTCCAAGAACACCATCTCAACATGGATGTATTTATGTAGACAAGCTTGGTACTTGAGTAAAAAATTCTACTCAGCGTCTTTGATACCCAAATTCATGTGAATGCTATGAAAAATATATGTTAACTCCAACACATCATTGTCCCTTCCTACCATAGTGTACTTATCTTCATAGTTTCTGACAAGGTAATCCTGTTCCTTCTTGGCATCTCAAAAATAATTCCAAGCAAGTGCAGCTGAAAATAATGAGGGTTCCTTCTCATCCCTCTTCTCATAGTAGGTTTTTTACGATCCCTTAATGCGAGGGGCAACTTTCAAGAGTCGAAATGTAATATTTTCCCTATTGGACAAATTATCGACCAAAAAATATCTTTCCACCATATATAACCATCTATATACGATATTTTCATATATATAGCCTTCAAATATAGGAGTGTCAAATTTAACATGTATCCTAAATGGGGAAATGCCTCTGAAGTTATTGTTGGATGAACATTCTTCACCCACTAATACTCACCGAAGGATATGAAAAAATCTATCCATCATCTCATTCCTTTGTCACTTGAGCTCCTCTTCGAGCAATATTTTGAAATGATCTCCTCCTCCGTCATCTTCATTTTATAGTTCCATGGGAGGATGTCAGGGTTCCTGAGGTCGATCTTGTAATGGTTCAACCTACTCAAGTCCTAACTCATACCCTAATCTTTTGGGGGATATGGATAGAAAAATAGAGAAAGAGTAGACCGCTTTGATACTACTGATTTGAATTTATGAAGGAACAAAATAAAATATAGATTTAAATAGAAACATAGAGCTACAGTTAAAATTTAACTTCAATTAATTAATAGCAAACACTAAAAAATATTTACATCCAGAATGGAAACAAACTAGCTTGGCCGATGGTATCTTATCTCTTAGAAGGGATGTGATGTATACATGCCATATAAGCTATGTTACAATGAGGATCGTACACATTTTTATCATTGAGAGACAATGGAAAACCATAAACATACAAAACCCTAACCCTAGGAGACGAAGCGCCAAAATTATCTGGGCCCCATTGGGGTTATTTGGTACATAAAATTCCAGGGGTCGTAACATCGGCATACGATTTTCATTTGGAACGTACAATACCTCATTACAAATTTTTATCTAAGTAAAACAACTTTCTACTATAGAACACTACAAAAAAATACCAATCTACCCATTTTAGAAAAAAAATGTCGTTTAGGGCCTTAAACGACTATGAAAGTTTAGGACCCGAAACAATGCGAAAAATAGTAAAATGTGCTAAAGTTATGGAATCTAAAATAAATATTTTTTTGGGTACAAGTGGAATAGGAAAGTGGCCACCAATATCCACTTTAATTTCACACACACACACATTATTCACATTAAGTGAAGCATTATGAATGAAGTTGTCACTCAAAAATAATATATAATTCATAATTCCTTCACAAGTTATTAGCACCAGTCACACAATTCCATCCTTCCAAGTTTCCTATAATTTTAATTAAAATGAAATTCCATTTAAATATCATCAAATGAATACATGTGAGATGGAAATTAATTATAATACACACATGTTCACACACACACACACACACACCCACACATGATATCGATTCAAAATTCATGGGAGTTCATATAATTACACAATTACTCCATTATTGCCATACAATCTCTTGAAACTCTTAGAATTAATTTCAAGGCTAATATTAAGTGATAAATGTTGCACCCTATTACTATCTTGTACTCAATTTGTTTTTTACTATGCAATATTTGGATAAAGAAACCAAAGAAACTAAGTTGAATGAGCCTTCATTTACCATTGGGACTTCTTAACTACAAGTCCCATGTGCATAAACTCAAGCCTAGACATAACCAATTACTTACATGTGTATAATTATATTCATTTTTTTGTGGTGACTCACTTCCATGGTTGAATTATATACATAGGCGTGAACTCATATTTTTGACACAAGGTACATCCCATTTATACATATATATTCTTCGTATAAAATAAAATATTACAAATGAATTTATAATTGATAAATAGTTCACAATTCCATCACATGAGATTTTCATGTCTCATGTAAGACCATCCATCGAAGTTTCTTATTCTTTAAATTGAACTCCAATACAACTTAATTATTAGCAAGTGGACACATGAGAGATAGAATTAATTAAAACACCCAAACACACACGCATATACCAAAGGATTTAAAAATGTGGACGAGATGATAAAAAATTTTACATGCCAAAATATATGAACCAAGATCAACCCATATGATATGGACTGTAGGAGGAAAAAAAATGAAATGGGAGATGATTAAATAATTATATCAATATACTTCTCCACCACTCAACATATGGCCCAAACATCTATAAAACACCCAATTACCATTTATTTCATCTCAAAGAAATTATGACATCCTTTCAAGCTATGTTCATATTGTAGAACCTATATGTATCTTCTTAGAACCAAGGAATTCACCCAAGAGTTGTGTATGGCATATATGGTCTGCATATACCTCCCTTACATCCTTCAAATCCTTGTTGGTTATGAAATTTATTTTCTAGAGGGATTAATTCATTAATTTTTAGGAGTTAATCGAGTTTTGGATCTAAATCCTATAGAAACCTTTAGCAAAAATCCCAAAGAATTGAATGATTTCGTACTTTTTTCTTTCACAACATCGAGTTACAATGAAACCCATATTTCTATGGTGATTCTAAAATTTATTTAGCATCTATGCTTTGTATCATCCCTTCTTCACCAACAAAAACCCCTTTGAGATCCAACTTACAAGAATATATAGGATATTTCTCATAGTTAATGGGAAATAGAGGATATTGAAATTTCATTCACATTCCTTGTTTATATCTCGTGTTTTCATTTTTCTTCCTCATTTTTTTCCTCACTTTATTTTTTTATATTTTTCCAATATTGGTTACATCATTCTTTACGTTTTTATCTAACCTCCATTCATTGTTGAATTACACTTATAAGTACTAAATCTTACAATGGTCACCTATCCTTAGATCCATTTTCCATCATGCCTCCCCAAAAAATGATTTTTTGTTCTCAAAAATCTCAGAAAAAACTAATCTCAATCATTATACCTTCTATCGACTTCTATAGAACATGGGTCTACATATAATCTAGCTCTAGTTTCTTCCTTAGTTGTTCATGTACTTTAGAAGTGACACATATGCTTTGGCTATTTTAATTTCCCCTTCTTTCTCCCTCTTGTCGAGGTCTCTACGAGAGTGAGAGACCTAAAGCAGAGAAAGAAAGAAGAGGAACTTAAAATAGCCAAAAAAGTGTGTCAAAGTGGTATTAGATAAATAACATGATCCTTCAGAATTAAGAAGTAATCAAAAGAAAAAAAAAATTAGCTAATAAGAACAAGATATTTAAAATATTTTTCAGAGCCTCTTCAATTTCTTCTGAACAACCCTTCTCATCCGAAAAATAGCAACAAGAGTACTCTGATCCCCAATAAATTCAAGCACCGATAGTGGCTACGGTTATTGGATTCCAAATATTTCTAGTAAAAAATTATATATGCCCTTATTTTGAGCGTATAAATACAGACACATTTTATTTATCCTTGGGTCTAGGTTTTGTATTAGCGTTTTCTATCGAGGCGGAAAAAGTTTCCCAAAGGTCAAAATATTGTCGGAATCCAACCTTTTTTCTCAACAAATATCACATAAGGAGTGATTGAATGTTATTTTTGATGGAGGAAATGGATTCAAAACCATCAAAAACCTCAAGGGAACCCAAAATATTGAAACTTTATAGTTGTAACACATATTTCCCAGAATTTCTGCCAGATTTTGTCAAGATCTAACGAAAAATTCCATTATTTTCTAGGAAACTATTAAGCCTCGTTAGACTATGATTTTTCTATTCATCGCTCTATAGGTTTAGGTAGAATTCATTTATTTCCTATGTTTCCTCCCATTCCCATAGAATTATTCGTACTAATCCATTTCAATAATAACACATTCATTCATTTATCCCTTGGTGTTGACCCTTTTGGTACCTCTATCTATGTCTTAATGAACATTTATCATATAAAGGATTGTATAGCTCAAAAGAGAAGTATCCATAATGAATTTAGTTTTGTGTATTGATTGCAATAGATGTAAGAGGCAATAATTAATTAACTATCATTTCCACCAAAATAGTGCAAAGACATGCCAATATAAGTGTAGATGAATGTAGAGTGTCACATCGGTAGTGCTCCATGAAATGAGGGTACGGACATGGAAGGAACCAGGAAGTACGAGGCAAGGGGGGAGGGGATAAAATAAAATTTGTAAAGTAGAGGGTTTCATGTGGGACATGGATGTTCTATCAAAATATGGAAAGTTGTTGGGGTGATCAAATGATTTTTAGAAGCATTTAGGAGATAGAGATAGGTAGAAAATAATCCCCATCCCTCACCTTGAAGGAAGTGAAAAAATGTCCACTTCCACCCCAAAGATAAATAAATTTATTTGCATCGACTGATTCCTTTGATTCCTCTTCCAAGGGCTTGCATCATCTTTGTTGAAGTCCAACAGGAAATTACAACACCTACACTAGTGTGGGACTAGGTGGTCCAAGCAGCACCTACACTAGTGTGGGACTGGGAGGTCTTAGCGGCACCTACACTGGTGTGGGCTAAATTTGGTGCAATGTATATTTTAATTTTTCCTTAATTAAGGTGGACAATAAAATGTAATATTATCTCATAATCACTTGTAATAGTTAACTGAGTGTGATAAACTCAATCAGATCATGAATTTCGAGTTAAGGGTAGTTGGTGAGGCATCCAGAGTAATTCTAGTTGTAACATAGTTCGAAGTGCATTTGGTGAATTAGTTTAATGCATGTGTAATTAGTTAACTCATTTAAGTGAGTTAAAGACAATTTTTCTAGTTTTAATTGTTTGTTGCACTAGTGAGAGATCAAGTGAATTAAATATTATTTAATTCACAATCAGTGATCTAACATGCAACTGATGATTTACTATTATTAGCTATATGGATGTCAGTTCCAATGGAGACCCAGTTGAGATATAGCTGAAAGGGATGTTAACTATTAGTTGTAGGATTATTGGTTTTCACCCATGCAACGAAAAAATTATTGGATTATCGATGATCCTTGTGCAGTTTGGTAAGGCCAAAATTCCTAAAGAATAGGGATTGCATTCTGTTGAGGAGGTAAATCCCCTCTGCGGACAGAGGCGATCCCTACTAGCCCAGATCGGGTCTAGCAACAATCAAACACGCTACAGTGCAGGTTCCTAATTGTAAATAAACTGACTTGCGAGGAAGGCTTACCTGGAATCCAACGTTGTCATTTGTAGAAGAGGTGGTGCTACCGTTCCTTTGCCCTGGCAGATCACAATCCTCACAATCTCCGTGATCGGACACTTGCACATGCAAGAAACAACACAAATGCAAGCATAAAATCTAGTACATGCAACTATATGTCAGTCGAAGAGGACATAACTCATGAACATGATCAAGAACAAGAGTGGAACCATAACCAATAGTCGCTTAATATTAATGAGTCAAAAAGAAGAATACAACCAAAGCTTCGACGCCGAATTCCCCTTTGGCGGGTCGTCAGCAGAACATGTCTCGATAAAGCCTGTCAAGGATGAGACAAGCTTCTCTCTCCAGATACTTGGAAATAGTCTCCTTGATTGGATTTGGCCTTAGGGAATCAATAAGGCTCTTGCAGCATGAAAGCTCTTGGGAACTTGGAGATTCTGGAACCAGCTTACAATGGAGATGAGCAAGCTTTTATAGATGGAGGAAGGGGAGTTGGGATCCCTATAATCATGGGATTGGACCTATCATCAAGGAAGCTTCCATGAGAGGTGGCAAACCACTTCCTCTCTATGGAGATCCGTAGCCAAACCTCCCAACTCAAGATAGATAGCAGTCCAGGAATTGGTTAGGACGAAACTTCTGCCATTTATTTAAAAAAAAAACAGCTTAAATTGGCTGGCGCGAGTGCGACTCTAGGACAGAGCGCCAATTGGCGCGCCCTCTTTGAAGGATTTCCCCCATTGGCGCGGGTACTAAACTGGGTACCCGCGCCAATGCAAAAAGAGGTGTTTTTAGGGTTTTTCAGCAGGAGATGTCTTCAGGGGGATGAAAGTACATGTTCAAGGGAATGCCATGAAAGTATTTTCAAGTTATATCACTGCTCATAGGTCACAAAATAATCCCTCCAATGTGCGAGACAGGGAATGGTAGGGACGGTGAAAAATTGCTGTGTAACACATTCAATAGGAATTTTGCAAGAAATCAAGGTTGTTTAGAGGTTGAAAATTTGATAAGTGTTGGTCATTTCTGTCCATGATAGTATGAGACAATTAGCTGAGTATAGGAGACTCTTGTAAGAAGAGTGTATTGTAATTGTTTCATGTATCCATGTTGAATATAAAATAGAAGATAGTGGGGTTTTGAGCAGAAAGCTTTCCCCAGGAGATTATCTATGTTGTGTTTTGTTTAATTATTCTTTACTTCATGTGATTAATGATTGTGTTTAATTTCCACAATTTATTTGTAGAAGTAATTCAGTATCTAGCTTTAGTAAATTGTTAGATGATATTGAATCCATGATATACATATTGTTCGTATAATTTATACATGGTATCATAGCATATAAAATCACAATATTGGAGGAGTTGAGTTTTTGACTGAATAGAATTGGAATTTTCAGAAGAATTTCTTGGTGCTACCAGTGATTTAGGATTGAAATGGCTTTCAATGACTTGAGATTGGAGTATGCCCTCCAGGGAAGTTTTAACTATATTGCTTGAAAATACAGGATGGAGGCAATACTAGAGGAGAATGGCTTGAAGGAATTCATTGACAATGATGTTCCCAAACACACTGTGATAGATAATGCAAATCTAGATGCATGGAAAAAGAAAGTGGAAAAGGTGAGGAGGATCTTACCGGAGGGAGTACGAGACCACATTATCTCAAGTCTCCATGGAAAATCCACACCATATGTAATGTGGAACGCTTTGACATATATATTTCAGAGCAGCAGTGATCATAGGAAATTGGCACTGAAATATAAACTCATGAAGATCAAGATGGAGAAGGAAGACTCCATGCAAAAATATTTATAAAGTTTTTCCAAGGTTGGTATGAGCTTGGGAGCATTGGTATTACTGCCACTAATGATTATTTGGTGAGCCTAACCCTTCTAGGACTTCCCAAGAGTTGGTATAGTTATCAAGTTTCTTTCAATGGAAGAGAAAATATTCCAGATTGGGACCGACTATTGTCGAATTCGGTGCAAGAAGAGTTCAAACAGAATACTAGCAATGGATCATCTAAGAATGAAAATGAAGAAGATTTTGATTTTGCTGCCAAGGTGAAGAAGGGAAAAGGAAAGAAATTCCATTCCAAATTTGAGTTTGGTAAATATGGAAAGAAGCGTGACATGTCCAGAGTGAAGTGTTTTCACTGTCAGGATCATGGGCATTATGCCACTAAATGTCCACAAAAGAAGAAGAACAAGAAGGATTTAGGATCTGCAGATGGTGAGGCTTTGAATTTGCAATTTGAGCTTGACTTCTCGCTCATTGCATGCATGGTGTCAAGTGTAATGGGATCGGTATGGTATTTGGATAGTGGTGCATCCTTCCACATGACGGGAGACAAAGAAATTTTCAGTATCTTGGAGGAGAAAGACCTCCAAATGCATATCAAAATGCATGATGATGAGCGATACATTGCAACCCGGATTGGTACCATTACCTTCCATAGACAGTTAGGTAAACCCTTTCAATTAAAATATGTAATGCATGCACTAGGCTTGAAGAAAAATTTAGTCTCAGTTGCAATGTTGGAGGATAGAGGCTATGATGTTGTTTTCAGTGAAGGAAGATCTTTCGTGCGACACAAAACAAAAGTACAACCCAATAAAGTTGGGATTCGAGTTAAGAGTATCTATAAAATTGATGTAGATGGTTGTGCAACATTGCTGGGTAAGGCAGACAAAATGGTGAGTTAGGATGAGGGTGAGTTATGGCACAGAGATTGGGCCATATTCACCACGGAGCCTTAAAAGTCATGCAACAGATTTCTACGGGTCTTCCCAAGGGTACACTTTCACACTCAGACACATGCAAGGGATGTAATATGGGCAATTATGCAAGGACCACCTTTCATGAGAAGGAGAACCGAGCCTCGGGGATCCTTTAGAGAGTTCACTCAGACTTGTGTGGACCATTCTCTACTAATTGAAAAAATAAATCATAAGTACTATGTGATATTTGTTGATGAATTTTCTCGAAAGTGTTGGATATACTTCATGCAGAAGAAAGACGAGACATTCTCAAAGTTTCTTGCGTTCAAAGAAATAGTGGAGAAAGACACGAGGAAGCATGTGAAGGCTCTTAGGAGTGAAAATGGTGATGAGTACATCTCCAATGAATTCATGAAATTTTGCAGCAAAGAAGGAATTCAGAGAGAACTGATTGCACCTCATAACCCACAGCAGAATGGGGTCGCAGAGAGAAAGAGCAGAACAATTGTGGGTGCATCAAGAGAAATATTGCATGATTAGGGCTTGCCATTGCATTTATGGGTAGAGGCATGCAACACAACAATATTTTTGTAGAACTGCTATCCTCATAAGATACCTCGCATGAGTATAATAGAAGAGGCTTGTACTGGTAAGAAACCTGATGTTTCACATTTTAAGATTTTTGGCTCATTTGTTTATGTGCATGTGACCAAAGATGCCTAGAAGAAGATGGAACCAAAAACTGAGATTGGGATTTTTGTGGTATACATTGATACTGCCCACAACTGTTAGGTGTATTTTCCAAACAACATAATGATTGTTGTGTGATGGGATATAAAATTTGATGAGGAGAAAGCCATGTGATTTTCCCTTGAGAGGGAGCTAGATTTGTATGCACAGGAGGAACTCTTGGTTCCAAAGGATCAGCCTCAAGATATGGAACATCCACATGTGGAGGATCATGGAGTGGAAAAAAAAACTAATGCAAAGCCATCCACCAGAAATGATAGAAGGTGCACCATAGAAGCTAATAGATTGAAACTTGATGCAGCAGAGAATGTAGGAGACCCTACTTCACTGCACAGACAAAGACAGTCTCCAGATAGGTTTACTGTATACATGGCTCTTATGAGAAAGTGTATTGTGAAAAAACCATATTCCTTTCAGAAGGATGTGCAACAACCAATTTGGGTTGATGAAATGGTGGAGGAGTATGACTCCATTGTCAAGAACAATGCATTGGAGATTTTCCCAAGACTAGTCGGAAAATCAGTGGTTGGATATAAATCGACCTACAAAGTAAAACAAGTTGTTGATGGGAGTGTGGAGAAGTAGAAGGCCAGATTTGTGGCACGAGGATTCTCACAGGTTGATGGGATCGACTATGATGAGACTTTCACACCAGTCGTGAGGTACTCTTCCATTAGATATATCCTTGCACTCTCAGCATAGATGGGGTGACACATTCATCAGATGGATGTAAAAATTGTGTTTATCGATGGAGTTATTGAGGAAGAAGTGTACATAAAAAATCCAGAAGGTTTCAAGATATTTTTTAGTGAGTCGTATGTGTGTTGACTCAAGAGAGCACTATATGGGTTGAAGCAAGCACCTCGTGATTGGTACACTTGGATTGAAAGCTATTTCACTGGGTTGGGCTTCACCAAAAGTGAAGCGAATGCAAACCTGTACCAGATTTTGGTTGATGGTAAGATGTTGATTATCATACTTTATGTTGATGATCTAATTTTGAAAGGTGATGAGCAGCTGATACACTCATGCAAGGAGGATCTTGCAAGGGAGTTCGAAATGAAGGACATGGGACTCGTTCATTATTTCCTTGGTTTCAAAATATGGTAGTGGGATGGTGAAATTTTTTCTTCTCAAGGCGAGTATGCTAAAGAGATACTATGTAAGTTTCACATGGAGAGATGTAAACCCATGGACACTTCTCTTCCAGGAAATTTGAGGAAAGAGGATGCTACTTCTGGAGAAGTAGTGAATGCTACTGTCTACAGGTAGTTAGTAGGTTCACTGATGTACTTGGTGAACACTAGACCAGACATTTTCTATGCAGTTAACCAGCTGAGTAAAGCTATGGATAAGAAGACCAAGCTCTTTTTGAAGGCAGGGAAGCATGTATTGAGATATCTCTAGGGCACTACAGAGTATGGATTATCCTACAAACAGATAGAGGGAGTGAAGTTTCAAGGCTTGATGGATGCAGATTGGGCAGGTAGTCCATTAGACAAAAGGAGCACATCAGGAGGAATCTTCATAATACGATTGACAACATTTTCTTTGGTACAAATGGAAGTAGCGATTTGTGGCACTCAGTTCAGCGGAGGAAGACTACATCGCAACAAGTAAAGTTGCATGTGATCTAGGAGGATCCTGATCAGTATAGTTTAGCAGAAATGTCTAGTCAACTTCAGTAGTTCGGTGATCAGTTCAATCTTCATATACACAGTTTTGTCAATTTTGGTCCTTCAATGTCATGGTCATCATGAGGATGACAAGGTGAATTTTGGGTTAAAATGGTGATGTAATTATACTAAGTGCTAATACCTAATCCTAAGGTCTAATCCTAGCACTAAGGATCTAAATCTTATGTAAAAATCCCTAAGTTCAAAACCCTAAACATTAAAACCCAATCCACATTAATATAAGTCCTATGTACAACCCTAAAAGATCTAAGCGCTAGGTTTTGAAAACTTATACATGGTGAGGAGCATAAAAATAAGTTTAAAAACCCACATTCAGAGTATATATTAAACCAAATTAAAATAAAACCACAGCGCTAACCAAGTGGTTTCAAGACCGTGTCAGAGGTTAAAAGAAAAATACATGTGACAACGTGTTAACCACGACGGATTTGTTTTGACAGATGTCTTAATCGCCAACTATAACATCACACAGAGACTGCATTAGATAAGCATGCAAAAAGGTCACGCCAGAACTGCCGGAGTTAATTGTGACCACCGGACCCTAACTATCGGGATAAGCCATAACCGTCAGATAAAACTGCCTCATCACACGTAACAACTCCACAAATGTGGCTAGTTTGCTGACTGCCAAGGGTTTATCCCTATCCAAAGTTTTATTTCGGGTTTTTACATTTTATTCAGCACCTAAGGTTCATGAATAATATCCCTAAGGAAGGGATTTGAGAGCTTTATCACCAAATTCTTCTCAACCAATTTCTAATTGAAGTAAAAAGTGGTTCGATGTAGGCTTATTTAAGCCATGAAATTGGCTCATGAAGTCATCTTGGATTTTTGTGAAGGCATAGTGCTTTTCGAGTGCAGTTTTAGAAGGTTAGAGGCAAATTTGTTTGTAGCATTTCTCAGCCATTGATGGTCAGAATTGAGCACGGAGATGAGCGTCGAAAAGGCGAGGAAGATTACTTTCTATTTACAGGGTTTAGAAGTGCATGTGAGCACAATATTTCTATTCCATTTCAGCGTAAATATTCTTCAAGATCAATCATAATAAAAATAGACACCCACTTAAAAGCAGACCCTGAGATGTAGTCCAGGAGGGATGAACTCCGTCATCAAATTGTTTAGCTCTTATTCTCTATGATTATTTCTATTTTTTAATTATTTTATGCTGCTGGTTTATGTCATTTTTCATCAAAGAATACTTCTGTTAATAGTCAATCTAAAGGGAAAACTAATCAAACTACTTAAGCACTTTATTCGATCAGTTATGGATCATTTTTGTTATCAGAGCATGTTTTTCTTGTAGTTTGTTTGTCAGTGGATTTTGACTAGGTTGTGATTGCAACATGGAAAAGGTGAGCTTGAGGAATTCAATCCAGAGATCGGAAGGTGGAAATTCGATCATCAATCAACAATGATAGTAACTAACACTGTTGAGACTCCTAAAGCTATTGAAAAGAAACCCATGGATGAGAATCAAATCCAGTAGATGTTTCTAAACATGCAACAAATTTTGGCAGAATTATATGAAGACAAGAAGACGAGGGATGCAGCCTCATCCTCAAAGGCATCAAAGAAGGACAAGGGTAAAGGCAAGGCAGATAAATCTCCTTATCCTCCGTCATATCCGTCATCTTCTTCTTCCTCTTCTACTTCTATTTCTGAATTAGAAAAAGAAAAGGAACATAAGAATCCACTTTTGAAACTTGATGTTAAGTTCAAATTACCTATGTATGATGGAGAAATAAACCATGAGAAACTAGATAATTGGGTAAAACAATTAGAATTCTATTTTCTTATTCAAGATATTGCTGATGATAAGAAAAAGATCTAATTAGCTGCTCTTAGAATTGGGGGTATTGCTTTGATCTGGTGAGAGAGTAGGACACAGATAGACTTAAAGTGTAAAGGAAAAGTTATCACCCCATGGACTAAGTTTATTAAAGCTGTAAAGAAAAAATTCTATCCGTTGGGTCACACATAGCACACTGTAATTGATTGGCAGTGCTTATGACAAGGTAAGGGACAAAGTGTTCAAGAGTTCACAAAAGAATTCAGAAAGAAGGCATTAGCACTTGGTATTTGTTTGGACATAGAAGAAACTTTTGTTGAAATATATTGGCAGTTTGCACTCATATTTGCAGCATACATTATTAAAGTTCAATCCTAATGATTTTGATGAAGTTTTTTTTCAAGCAATTCATGTCAAATCAGGTGGTAGACCATTCAAGTTTACACAAAAGACATCCAAGCAGATGGAAAATGAAGAAAACAAAAAGAAGGGTAAGTTAAAGGGAAAGAACACTGCCACAACTCACAAGGAAGAAGATATACCTACATGTACACATTATCAAAGGATCGGCCATGATGAAGCTAGGTGTTGGAAACTTCATCTGGAACTAAAGCCAAAGAAGTTTCAATTGAAGAAGGGTGAGAAGAAGGCTGAAATAGCAGTCCAACAAGGCTTGGACTTGGGATCCGATTCAGGTGATGAAGGTAAAATCACTGCTAAGGTTACAACATGTAAAATTTCTGATGCTAGTACTTCTGCTTCTTCACACATCAAACAATAGAATGAAGATAAAAGAATCAAGTTATTTCATATAAGGGTAACTTCAAAGCATATTAAGATAGATACGTTGTTCGATACGGGATCACATCAAAATTTGATTTATGAGTCATTGGTTAAACAATTGGGTTTGAAAACACATAATCATCCAAAGTCATATCCTTTAGGGTGGTTAAAGGAACAAAGTCAAATTCATGTTACCAAACAATGTCAGTTAAGATTTGCAATTACAGCTAACTATATCGATGAGGTGGAGCTAGATGTGATACCGTTAGACATTTGTGGAATTTTCTTAGGTAGCCCTTACCTCTATGACCATGATGAAGTATTTTATATAAAAGAACATATGTATCAACTCAAGAAAGATGGGATTAAGTACATCGTTTGGGCACATAAAAACAAATGTCACTTGAATTAATTAATGCTAATCATATGAAGTGCTTAATAAGTTCAAGTAGGAAATACATTCTCATGTCGATAAAAGAGGAACATAAGGATCTTATCGATACTTGTTCAGGTTGTGAAATTCAGTAAGAAGGTGATTTGTTTAATAAGGTAGATTCATTTCAGGATTTAATTAAAGAACCAAAACATCTACTTCATAAAAAGAAAATATCACCTGAGATGCAGTTGATGTTTGATGCCTCTAATAATGGAATGTGTCACAAGTCAGTTGTAAAGTGTAAAGAAATAAAGCAACAAATTTCAGGGATGGAATTCATGCAACACAGATCATCTCCATACAGTTCACCCATAATTTTGGCTCATAAGAAAAACAGGGCATGGGGAATAAGTGTTGATGTTAAAGTTGATTCAATTAAGCAGAAACATTTCACAGCATTGATAAATAATCAACAACCATATGAAGTTAAAACAGATGTTAAAGGATATGCAATGGAAACATTGATTCACATAGATTATCAACTGCTTCAATACTTTTAGTCATATACTAAGATGCAACAATCTCACTACAGTTGGATGGGATTTCTTCAGCAAAATCACTTAGTAATTAAGGATACGGAAGATGTAACAAGTAAAGTAGTTGATATGTTGTATTTCAATGCTTTAGTAGTACTGCATAAAATTTCATTGGTTCATGAAAGTTATGTAGAACATTATAGTACTGATAATGATTTTGAAGACACTTTTGTATTTCTAACTCATAATGCTCAGATAGAAATGGTGCAGGTTATGTGGGAAATTTATCTTTCTCGGATTGCAGGTGTAAGTAAGACTATGACACAAAGTCAAATATATTGTTATTGGCCTCATATGTATGAAAAATTTTTGAAGTACATAAAAGGATGTGTAATGTGTTCGACAAGCAGGCCATGAAATCGAAAGATTGGTTTGCACATGCCACTTTCAGTTCCTTTGCAACCATGGGCCAGCATGGATTTGGTTCAAGGACAGACGGAAATGGTGAATAGGACCAGGATACATATTCTTCGAGGTAATTGCAGTAAAAATCCTAAGATATGGGAAGAATTTGTAACTTATGTGGATCAACTTACAATCAAACCTTACATTTTTCTGCGCAATGACAAGCATTAAGTCAAGACAGGTTCAAATTGCGCCATGATAAGCATCAGTTTCAAGTCAACGAGCAGGTATGGCTGTATGTCATCAAAGTCAAGATGAAAGTGAGAGAGCTCTATTCTCACTTATTATTAGTTTAAGATCAATATTTTTTGGTCCAAAAGCTTTTTAAGTGGAGAGGATTGATCCAGGAGGATCTTGATCAGTACAGTTTAGTAGAAAGGTCTAGTCAACTTCAGCAATTCGATGATCAGTTCAATCTTCGTATACACAGTTTCGTCAATTTTGGTCCTTCAATGTGATGGTCGTCATGAGGATGAGAAGGTTAATTTTGGGTTAAAATGGTGATGTAATTCTACTAAGTGCTAAGACCTAATCCTGAGGTATAATCCTAGCACTAAGGATCTAAATCTTATGTAAAATTCCCTAAGTTTAAAACCCTAAACATTAAAACCCTATACACATTAATATAAGTCCTATGCACAACCGTAAAATACCTAAGAGCTACGTTGTGAAAACTTATACATGGTGATAAACATAAAAATAAGTTTAAAAACCCACATTCAGACTATATATTAAAACAAATTAAAATAAAACCACAGTGCTAACCGCGTGGTTTCAAGACTATGTCAGAGGTTAAAAAAAATACATGTGAAAATATGTTAACCGTGGCGGTTTTGTTTTGACAGATGTCTTAACTGCCAGCTATAACATCACGCAGAAACCGCGTCGGATAAGCTTGTGACAAGGTCACGCCGGAACCGCCAGAGGTAACCCTGGCCACCAGACCCTAACTTTTGGGATAAGCCATAACCGTCGGATAAACCCGCCTGATCACACGCAACAGCTCCACAAATGCGCCTGGTTGGTTTACCGCCAAGGGTTTATCCCTATCCAAAGTTTTATTTTGGGTTTTTACATTTAATTCAACACCTAAGTTTCATGAATAATATCGCTAAGGAAGGGATTCGAGAGCTTTATCACCAAATTATTCTCAAGCAATTGCTAATTGAAGTAAGCAGTGGTTCGATGCAGGCATATTTAAGCCTTGGCATTGGCTCATGAAGTCATCTTGGATTTTTGTGAAGGCATAGTGCTTTTGGAGTGCAGTTTCAGAAGGTTAGAGGTGAATTTGTTTGCAGCATTTCTCAACCGTCGATGGTCGGAATTGAACACGGAGACAGGTGTCAGAAAGGTGAGGAAGAGTACTTTCTGTTTACAGGGTTCAAAAGTGCCTGCAAGCACAGTCTTTTTGTTCCATTTGAGTGTAAATATTCTTCAAGATCAATCCTAATAAAAATGGAAGCCCACTTAAAAGCGAACCCAGAGATGTAGTCTAGGAGGGACGAACTTCGTCATCAAATTGTTTGCCTCTTCTTCTCTCTGATTATTGTTGTTGTTTAATTCATTTACACTGTTGGTTTATGTCATTTTTCATTAAATCGTTCTTCAGTTAATAGTCAATCTAAAGGAAAAAATAATCAAATTGCTTAACCACTTTATTCGATCAGTTATCAGATCAGCATGTGAGGTCATTTGGATGATAAAGATCCTGGTTGGTTTGTTTGATTCTCAGATGGATCTGATAGTGATACATTGCAATAACCAGAGTTGCATTAAACTCTCAGTTAATCCTATGTTTCATGATAGGTCCAAGCACATAGACATACGGTACCACCATCTCATATATTGTGTGTAGAGGCACATAATGTTACTTCAGTACATTCCCACGGAAGATCAAGATGTAGATATTCTAACGAAGGCACTCACTATGATCAAATTCGAATACCATAGAGGCAGGATCGGGGTGGAGGATAATCCTTTTATTGTTGAGAGGGAGCGTTGAAGTCCAACAAGAAATTGCAGCACCTACACTAGTGTGTGACCAGGAGGTCCAAGAAGCACCTACACTAGTGTGGGACCAGGAGGTCTTAGTAGTACTTACACTGGTGTAGGCTAAATTTGGTGCAGTGTCTATTTTAAATTTTCCTTAATTAAGATGGACAATAAAATGTAGTCTTATCTCATAATCAATTGTAATATTTAACTGAGCATGATAAACTCAGTTAGCTCATGAATTTCGAGTTGAGGCTAGTTGGCGAGTCATGGAGAGTAATTCTAGTTGTAAAAGAGTTCGAAGTGCAGTTGGTGCATTAGTTTAATGCATGTGTAACCAGTTAACTCAGTTAAGTGAGTTAAATTCAGTTGTGCTAGTTGTAACTGTTTGTTACACTAGTGAGAGATAAAGTGAATTGAATATTATTTAATTCACTATCAATGATCTAACATGCAAGTAATGATTTACTATTACTAGCTGCATGCATGTCAGTTCTAGTGGAGACCCAGTTGAGATATAGCATAGATATAGGTGAAAGCAATGTTAATTATCAATTGTAGGATTATTGGGTTTCACCCATGCAACAAAACACTTATTGGATTTCCGATGATCCTTGCACAGTCTAGGAAGGCCAAAATTCCTAAAGAATAGTGATTGCATTCATCAGGAATTGCACAAGAAATGTAGGTTGTTTAGAGGCTAAGAATTGGCTAAATGGTGGTCAATTTTGTCTAAGACATTGTGAGACAACTAGCTGAGTACAAGAGACTCCTGTGAGAATAGTGTATTGTAATTGTTTCATGTATCCATGCTAAATATACAATAGAATATAGTGGGGTTTTGAGCAACAAGATTTCCCCGAAATTATCTGTGTTGTGGTTTGATTGATTCTTCTTTGCTTCATGTGATTGGTGATTGTGTTTAATTTCCGCAATTGTTTTGTAGAAACGATTCAGTATCTAGCTTTATTACATTGTTAGATGAGATTGAATCCATGATATACATATTTTTTGTATAATTTCTACAATTTCATCTAATATTGCTCCCTGCAGGATATAAAACTATCAACATGCAATATTTCTTTAATAATCAATTACAGTCAAAGAAGAAACATGAGATGAATTCCATAGTCATAAAAGGGATGGAATGATCCATAAACTCTTTGGTTGTTTGTGTGTATTCATTAGATGCATTGGCCAATTGGTGCAGACAATAGAAGAAAAAGTACAATTAAACATTGATCCAAATTCTTATCTCAAATTGAGAAAAATGTCCTAAAGAATAAATGTCATAACTCCACATGTGCATATCATATGTGTAAATTATAAGTTATAGGTCCAAATATACATATGAGATTCTATTGAAGCCTAAAATTTGTAACCTCTATAAATAATGGTATGATAAATCATGTTCTCATTAACAATCAAATTATTCAATCATCCGAGATAAGTTATGGCTTTATTTCCCTATAGATGCCATGATAGAAAAAATTCCAAAATCCATTACCTGAGCTTTAAGTTGAAATGAACATTAGTATAAAGTATGGAAAAGAAAACAAATTGATCTGCATCTTGAAACAATGTTTCAATAGATGAACAATTTACCACCATGAGGGGTGAACCAAAATTTTTAGGATTTAAGATCTCACTCTGTCATTCAAAAGCACAGAAAGACCATGAATAATGACCACATAGCTCTAAACCCATTGTATTCAATTCTCAACTAAAGTTTTGCAATGAATAAAAATGGAATTTACACTACTAAATTACTCATTCAAATCCAATAAAAAAAAATTCTCATTCAAATTCATAGAGTATAATTCAATGCTCAAACCACTACTAAAAACCAATACAAAACTTTAGCCAATGTACTCCCAATTTCTTGTCAATCCAATTACGACCTAATCCAATCATGGAAAAGAATGAAAAGCCACTCTTCGCAAGGACCGACATAAGAGAAAACAACCAAATACCATAAAGGCCACATAAAGATGCAACCTATGTGGGGTTCATTTATTTTACAAAGATATTGTGGCGCCTCTTGCCCGTCTAATCACGTATTATTTGCTTATTTCAATGCTTGCACTCAATAAAATATGGTTTTAATAGAAATTTTCAAAATTTTCTACTAAAAACTATTTGGTAAAACGAGTTGTCTTTAGTGCGACTTTTTGAAGGTTTTTCTGGTGGATTTTTCCAGTCTAATTTCTCTAAAATCTGGTAGGAATTCATTAAAAACAGAATTTTGATGGGTAACCTTGCACAATCGAAGTTCCCTAGGGTTTTTTAGAGTGTTGAATCCATATATACAATCAAAAAACCAGTTTAAATAACCAAAATCAAAATTTCACCTCAAAAATTTCGCCAAATTCCAACACCTGAAACTCCAAAAATTTACACTAAAAACAACTCCTTTGGTAAAATAACATCATTTAAAAATTGGATCATGACACTCCAATCTCCAATTCAATAGTAATACTAGTATAATACTTGGAGTAAAAAGGAAATTCGTGAGGTTATCTAACGACATACTCTTACTTTTGGATTTGAGGGAAAATGGTTACATTTAATTAGGAACGAATAATTAAATATAGATTTCATATGTTAACATCAAATCTAAACTCATTTATATTTGTGGGATATCATTCTAGTTTTTAGTCAACAAAAAGTATAAAACGAAAAGAACGGTCATTACAACAAAGACCTTCACACCAAAATCTAGGGATTGCAATAAAAAACGATCATTAGTTACACTACCAAGAGAATCGTCATGAAAGATAAAACATAAGTTTAGAAAAGCGTAGGTTTAGGGAGCAAGGACCGTTTATCATATATTTGGGACATGTCCATGTTTATAACAAATGAAAATTATGTAAGATTGTGCTACATAGAGGATTCTACATTCTAATCCAATAATGGATCTTCAATCATAATGGTGTAGAATATGTCGTATTGTTTAAGAAATCTAATTATGCTATATGTGTGGTGGAGAATGTAAGATGCTCTCACTTAATGATCAGGAACTTTGTAGAGCCCGGGTTGTAGTTCATTTCGCGAAACATGCTACTTAAAAATTATGATTTTCTTTTCAAACTCAAAGTTACCTGTGTAGTTAGGGTTGACATGGTGCACCTAAAGGTCCTATGGAACCAAACACATTTCAATTTGAATACCAGACTGTTCTAGTTGCTGATTCTACAAGTTACCCAAAAAAAACAATACGAATTATTGAGGTCATATGCAAGACTATATTCTTAGTGCCACTAAATAGTTGGGAGTTTCATTCATGTGATGATGTTCACAACAACACAGAACATTGACCATGAAAGGAAGAAAAATGTGCAAATGGGGGAGCCAACTCTCATCAGGATTCCGAAGGAACTCCAAAATCAGCAGCAGTGACACCCGAAACTAGAGCTAATACATCTTCATATCAATTATTCAGTCAAGTCCCACTCATGGTGGGAATCACTATTATTGAAATAGTTGACTGATCGAAAAGGTAAAATCAAATTGAATTTTGGTGGCGGAGCGAAAGGTAACCATGACTGTTGGAGATGGAAGAGTTCTTAGATAACTAGAACGGAAATGTTAGAAATTATAGCATATCAGAAACAACATTTTGAAAGAATGGTTCTTGACCTTGTCTAGCTCGGATAATTCATAAATTTATTTTCTAAAAAGATGAAACAACGGTTGAAATTAACAAATAGCTAATATGCGACCAAGAAAATCATTGAAACATTTCAAAATTGTTGTGGTCAACATTTTTATTAATTTGAACCATTTACCAGAAAGAGTAGAAAAGTAGAGATTTCCAAGGACATATACGTACCTCGATAGTGTTGCAATAGTCTCAAGCAATATCCATGCTTCTATCCTCATACTCCTCGTGAAAAATACGTCATTCCACAAATTCGTCTTTGTCTCCACGTGAACTATCATTTTTTTTGGATGTACTGCTCTGGCATGAAGATAACCCATGTTGGAAATGAAGTGATGTATTTACAGAGTTCACTCCAACTTGCTTAACATCGTTATATGGTGTTGAATTAATATTGGCAATATTTGCGGATTCAAAGTTGCAAGCAGTTATGAAACAATCAACATAGCGGACCAGATGATCACCCATTCTCAAGAAGGGTAAATATTATGGGAGGATGAAGAGTAAGGTATGTAAATCCTAAGCTCTTAAACAAACTTTTAAAATTATATGTAACATTAAATTTGATACGTTTCCCAATCACAATAAAATGGAAATGGGAAAACCAAAGGACAATACCCAATTCTAAAATCCATTCATACACGACATCCTTTTGAAATCCCTTCAACACTTTTAATTGAACGAGAGAAAACTCTTAATATCCTTCCATACGTGTTAAGCAACAACACCAAATTTTTAAATGCCTTGCAGGGCCAAGTTTGAGTTTGAAATCCCTGAAATAGAGTACTGAGCATCACAGAAAAGGGCCACCGATAATAGTACTTAAACAAATTGAATAGAGTTTGGGAAAACCTACTTCCGAAATCTGAACATATCTCATTACTTTAGACCATATGATCATAATCTTGAGAGTTCAATATTACTCTGAATAAATTTTGTCCTGAAGCAATAAAAAAATTTGTAGAGTTGACAAATATTTGGGGCCATATGACCTTTATACAAATTTTAAGCATTCCAAGGATAATTTTTTTGAAATTGAAAACAAAGGCATCATTCACCGTGAAATCTATGTCACCTTGTTACTTCAGTGTTGAAAACAATGAGTTACATAAACCCATTTTTTTAACCAGCCATGGTATTTTCTTCAATTCGGCATGGAGAAGGCTCATGGCAGATTGGAACAAGGTTTTCTTATGGTGATGGTACATGTAAGGGAATTAATGACACGTGCAATGAGTACTAAATTGAATTGAATCTAATACTAGTTACATAGGAACAAATATATACCTTATAACTTTGAAGACAGGATGGGTGGAATCCTTTACATTCAGTAATTATCCTTCAATTTCTATATAATAAAGAAAATATAACAGCTCTTTAAAAGGCTTAAAGATAATAGTAATCTTGATCAAATTGAAATAAGTTATGGCTCTACATTAAAATTAACGAAAGGAAGCATTATGTATTTATAAGATTCAACAACTTAAGTGGTTGCTTTAGTTCCTAATATATTTCTTTGACATGTAATGAAATACAGGAATATGTGAAAACTAAATTGCATCAATGCTAGTGAGCGAAATGGTGAAAACAAAATTGCAGAATATTGCATTCATGGAAATCCAAAAGTGGGTGGAACCAAGAACACTACATTTTCTGTATTTTACATTGCCTTTGAAGCAATGTTGTTGAACGAGCAGTTATTCATATATGCATAGCGTCCAATGGCAACGAAAACACCAATTTGTATTTATGACAATTGTGGGACTGCCAATCCAACAGAGGAATTCTTACTGTATCTCTTTTATGAACATGTATAAGTTGATGTAGGAAGGCCTTCCTCTTATTAAGAAGGTCAATAGTTGGATATAGACGATGGAGGGGGAAGAGTGAGCGTGTAAGGTGTATGGTGTTTATGTCAAGAAGATAAACTCTTGATCCATGTATCTCTTTACATTATCCATATAATAGGGACAAGTAATATCTATCCATCTTGATCATCTGAAAGGGGGGAAAACAAGAGTTTTGAATTAGTTGAGTGTGATATGTGCAACTCAAGTTTTTTAAGTAAAGGAAAGCATAAAACATCCATGAAATGTGAAAATTAATACAAGGGTAAGAAGTTGTAGAGAAGGAGGGTTTTATTTATTTGAGAAACGAAAAATATATGGAAAATGCAAATAATTTTAAACGAAAGCAACCATGTTTCCTCACATAAAAGTTGAAGTATAGGGGTGGTGAAGTAACATAGATTGTGGATGGAAGAAAAAGTGGGAACCATGCTAAGAACGGCATGTGCCAATTGAGGAAAAGTATACTTATTTAAAGGTGATCAAAAGAAAATGGATGTAGTGATCACATCGTGGTTGGTTGTATAGAAATTGAACTCAAGGTGAAGTATTCTTGTTGCCTACGTTTCACATAAGAATTTCCTTGCATGTGGGAGAAGCAATTGAAGGGAAACGATGGAGAGATGTGGACGTCAACCAATGTTCTAACTCTAGAGATGGCACTGAATGGTGAGCCTTGTCGATATGTTTTTCCAATGTCCATTGTCTCCCTTGGTAATTTCATTCCCTATGATTTATGGATTTTCAACCCCCATGCCATTTGAAGGGTCATTTTCTTGTGAGAACCTCATTTTATTGGTTCAAACATAAAAATTGATGAGGTTCAAAGCATTTTCCTACATTTAAACTTGTATAACTCATGATTGACCAATCATGGAAACCCCTATGGGGAAAAGTGTGGGGAACTACATGGTAAGGATGCCTTTTTCCATTTATTCACTGACAACAGAGAGGGAAACAATGGGCCACGCAATCAAAATGGTGGAATCAAGACGGGAAGAGTGCAACTAGTTGCATATTTCATCAATTTCAGTATGGGAATTTGGGAGTGTTGATACAAAAGAGGATGGTTGTACATTTTTTGGGGTGGTGGTGTAGGAATGGTGTTATAGAAAATAAGAAGTTAAAATTCAGGGTCAAGAGAGGAGGGGGTAATGTGATGAAGGAGAGAAGAAATATTGATAGTGTGAGTAGGCAAGGAGATATTGCAGTTTAGTCTACATTGAAATTGTTTTAGTGGGGATCCTGCACTAGATTTAAGTCCAAAAGTTGCAACAATACGTGCCGTGATTAAAAAGAACTCATATGCCCTCTATTCAGATCCATGCTTAATAAAAATTAGGATGTCCAACTTGAAAATTAGGTGTGGATGTTTGTTGGAAATAAAAGTTATGTCTTGCCGGAAACATATAGTATGACCAATGTACTTGTACTTGCCACCATGTGCATGAGTGACTTGCAAGATTTGGTTAACAGGTGCTATGAGCATTTACTCTATTTGGGTTAAAGAAGCAAGGACAAATCATTATTTGTCAGGGTCCATGATTATTGCAAGAGAGAAGCAGTGGGTGGTGTTGGGCCTCTAATTTGTATTATTATTATCACTTCTTAACATTCATTTCATCCATTTCTAATGTTCTTTTATCACATTATTTATCATAATTTATTATATAATTCCATTTCATAATTATTTATGCTCTTTTGGATAAATAATATTTGCTCTCCTTTATTTTAATAAATTAATTATTATTATGCATGATTTTTTCAATTATGGTCTATTAATGAATTCGTTATGACATAACCCACTATTTTTGCCTCCAATATCTCTTCCAGATTGCAGATTTGATCTTCAGCTGATAATTAAATATTCCAACTCAAAAATTTGTTGGAATAACAAGAAACAATTTTGCGTTTAATTTTTCGGGAAAATGGAGAAGAATCCTGAAAATCCGAAACATGGGTTTTGTTCAGAATGACAAAATTAGTTTTCCAAGGAGAAGTTTTCCAAAATTTGGCCTTGATTGAAAGCAACACAAGGTTCTTCGAAGGAAAAATTTGCAGATTTTATATTGTGGTCGTTTTCCAAAATTGCCCCAATTGTAATTGCCAAATTCGACTTGTGCCAGCTGAATCATGATGGAAAGATCTTTTAAATTTCATATTTCTTATTAAGGTTTTGCAATCAGTCTATTTCCCCTGGTTGTTTGTATATTTAAAGGGAAACAAACCAGAGAGAAGGGAGGATAGAACAGGGGGAATAGACAGGAAGATAGAACACATAGGAGAGGGCATAGAGGGTTAAACACGAAGAGACAAATTTGTAAGAGAAGCATGTTTGATTATTGAATGCACAACATCTTGCTCTTTCTTCTATAATTCGTGAGTTTACTGCAGCCCTCATCAGAGAGTTGGGCCCACTCTTCTGATCAGGTGCCGCGTTTTCCCTTTTTCTTGAATTGTTGTGTTTTAGTGTGATTTCTTTACTACTGTTACAGTTTATTCTTAATTATTGTGAATGTCCTTTAATTTCTATAGTTTATTTAATTGATTTTATAGTGGTCTATGTGTTGTGGAATTAAACCTGTGATCTATAGCAGGTCATGTACTTGTATATGCATATACTTTGTTGTTAGTCATGAAATACCTAACGCCCTCAGGTTGATAATTTATGTGGAGAAAGATTTGAATTTTGTTCGTATCTGGACACCAACATTTTGGCAATGTTGTTGGGGAAGGCTAACAGGTGCAAGAACAAGATATGTAATAGATCTCAGGGTCAATCTCTTGTCTTGGGGAGGGGATTTATTTCCGTGCTTCAAGTCCTGAGCATAAGTGCTTTGTGATTTTATTTTTTTGCTTTTTATTGTTTTTCCGTAGAATTGATCTCTCGTCTTGGGGAAGGCATTTATTACCTTGCTCCAAGACCTAAGCATAGAATTTTGTTTTTATTTATGCATTGTTTTGTTTTTTTATTAAAATTAATCCCTCGTCTTGGGGAGGGTATCTTGTAACCCTGCCCTAAGTCTTGGGCATATTTTCCAGTTTTTCACTCTTATTTCTTTTTCTTTGGGCCAAATTCTCATCCTGAGGAGGGTTTGTGGTTACTCTACTTTAGGGCCTAAATTTCGATTTTTAGTTTTCTTTTTATTGTTTGTTTGAATCTATTCTCTCGTCTCAGGGAGGAAGCTATCTGTCTTTCTCTAGGTCCTGAGCGATTGATATTACTTTGATGAATCCTCTTCATAATTTCTATGAACAGAGATCTAATAAAAAGGCAGAGAATGAGGTCAAGAAAGAAAGCATCAACAGAATCTGAAACTTAGTTAAGGAACTTCTCACTGTTAAAAATATGAGAAATGAAGACTATATTGAAGGCTAGTTTCACTCTGTTATTTTCTTGCAACATCACTCTATATTTTAGCAACTCTTGGCACCATCCGTAATAGGGAAGTTGGTCTCCCATACCCATGTATTTATTAACATACATCTCTCAATTATGGGTATGTGCATACTTGAAGCCTTATTTCGAAAATGGCTTGATTGGAGGTACTCTTATAAGTAAGTATATTTTATTTTTCAAAGTAGTGTAGTGTAGTGTAGAATATAAAATGAATAAAGACATAAATAAATAAATTCCTTTATATGTAAAAATAGTTGTTTTTGTTGCAATACACTGTGAAAATTAACATTGGTGATCAATATTCAAATTCATTTATGTATGTAGATTAATTATATTGAAAATAAAATTTCTAAAAACACTCATATTCATTTTGATCACCTTCTTGGAAAAATTCATTAATTATCATATCTTATGGCTTGCGGGCTTCATGAAAATTATGGAAAAACAGTCGGGGCAGTCATGTTTTGAGGGACCAAATGGGAATATTTTCAAGACCTATTTTTTTCCTATGTAGCCCTTAATTTATACTTTCTAAACCAATTTGAATCACTTGATTTGGAGTTGAAATGAAAAATTTATGACCAAAACAATGACAAGATGTCTAGCAGGTAGCTAAGGAACAGAGTAGGAACAACCCATTTTTGGAAGCTTAAATAACTAGATTATGGAAACCTGTTTCTATGTTATATTCCCCTATGAATCTAGTTTACAATACAATTTGAGTCACTTTATTTTGATATTGTATGAGGAAGTTATGACCAAAATATTGATTTCTTATCGTAATCAGCACTCTTGAAACATTGTTTTCTCGGTTGTTCACTAGTGTATTTGACCCATCAATTATCCTTGCCTTCAAAACCTGTTTCTATTGGAGATACATAAATGAATCTTATTTAATCTCCAATTTTATTCAGTTCAATCCGTCATCAAATGAAAAAGTTATGCTTGAAATATCAACTGTTGGTCTGAGCTGGAAAATCGAAAATGACTCTATTATGCAGGTTGTTCTAAGAAAATTTAACATACCATTACATGGAATTTTTAAAACCTGTTTCTATTGGAGGTATCTATCTGAATTCAATTTCATCTGGCTTTGGAATCACTCAAATCAGACGAAAAACAAAGAAGTTATCATTGAAACACTACTGGTTAATATGGTTCACCACCACTCTCTCGCGGGTAATAAATTAATTTTACTTTGTTATTTTTTTCCATGGATTTGTTTTATAGAGTAACTACTTGTTTTTTTTTTTACATATTTATTGGATTAGGAGAGCCTGGTAAGCTCTCTTCTTCCATGATTTTATGTTTTATTGCAGGTAGACACTTGTTTTTTTTTGCAGGTCTGAGGGGAATAAATGAGGTCAATTTATGAACAAGTGATTCTTGAAGAGAATGATAATAAAAAAAAATTCAAAGTTGTTTCCTCACAAAAAGAAAACTACATGAATAGTTTTCATCAGTCAATGAATTTATAACATGAGAAATGAGAATTGATTTCTATTTGAATATCCAAGTCATTTAAAAAAAAAAAACATGTTTCCATTTATTCACCATTCACAAACAACATTGCTGCAACAAAAATAATAGCCAGTGTAACTTAAAGATTTTTATTTATTTATTGGTTTTAAATAAAGAGTCATTTATTTTCTAATTTTTCTTATGTTTTTATCCTTCAGGTATTGTTTACTTCAAAGTCACATCTTCTTTGTTTTGTTCTCAAAATAAAAGGAGCGAGTTTTTAAGTTTCGTGATGTTGTTACTCCTTAGATGTTGCTAATCGTGATGTTGTTACTCCTTGGATGCTGCTACTTTTTGATGCTGTTACTCCTTGATGTTGTTACTCCTTGGTTGTTGTTACTCAGGATGCTGCTACTCAGGATGTTGTTACTCTTGGGATGCTGCTACTCCACGACGATGTTACTCCACGATGTTGTTACTCTGGATGTTGTTACTCGCACTGATGTTACTTCGGATGCTGTTACTCGCACTGTTGTTACTCTGGATGCTATTACTTGCACTGCTATTAGTCCGGATGCTATTATTCGCACTGTTGTTACTCCCACTTTTGTTACTCTAGATGATGTTACTCGCACTGTTGTTACTCAGGATGATGTTACTCACACTGTTGTTACTTGCACTGTTGTTACTTCGGATGTTATTACTCGCACTGTTGTTACTCTGGATGTTGTTACTCACACTTTTGTTACTTCGGATGCTATTACTCTGGATGTTGTTACTCGCACTACTATTACTTCGGATGCCATTACTCGTACTTCTATTACTCAAACTACTGTTACTCTGGATGTTGTTACTCGCACTACTGTTACTCCAGATGTTGTTACTCACACTACTATGACTTCGGATGTTGTTACTCACACTGATGTTACTCCAGATATTGTTACTTGCACTGTTGTTACTTCGGATGTTGTTACTCGCACTGCTTTTACTCGCACTGTTGTTACTTCGAATGTTGTTACTCGCCCTGTAGTTACTCTGAATGTTGTTACTTGCATTGTTGTTACTCTGGATGTTGTTACTCGTATTGCTGATACTCGCACAGATGTTACTCCAGATGTCATTACTCTGTCAGTGTTGTGAATCTCTCACTACTGTTACTCCATCAGTGCCGTGAATCTGTCACTGTTGTTACTCCGAAAATTTTTTCTAAGTGTTGGATGTTGTTACTCCTAAAATTTTCTAAGTGTCTGGTGTTGTTACTCCTCTGATGCTGTTACTCCTCCAGTGATGTTACTCCATGGTGATATTTTTCTAACTACTTGGTGTTGTTACTCCTTCAGTGTTTTTACTCTGCCAAGGTAAGTCACCAGGTACGTCCTCGACTAACTCCATGGATTTATTTGGTATTTTACTTATGACATGATCAACTATGACTGATGACGGACATACCTTACTTGGGGGGAGGTCTCGTATTTAAAGGATCACTATTATGGTAAGTCTTGTCAGGAATGATTCACTCTTAATTCCTCATTATTTTGTAAAGTGACTAATCCTCCCTCATGTCACCTTCCTAACATTATTCTTTTTCCCCTTTCCTTGTTATTACCTAAGTCATGGTTGTTGTTACCTTAGTAACAACTATTGTTGTTGGCCAATTTTCACATTGAATTCAACATATGTAGGTATTTCTGATTTTTTTTTCTCTTCGGCGAATGGGAAATAATTTTAATGGTCTATGCCCTCTTTGACATAATGATTGAGTAGTCAATTTATTTTTGTTTATCTATAAATATAATCTTATTTTTAAGGAATAATTATGGAAAGATGATTTCATCATGTCAACTTTCAACTTTCCTAATTGGTCAAGTCCCTGATCTTGTAAAATTTATGATGATGACCACAAAATTGTATTTAAATCTTTCCGCCATTATATAATGAAATGTTCCTCAACCCCATCTTCGCAATGAAAAATATATTTACCAGCAGTCATTTTAAAGTTATTATTTTTTGAGAAGCAAAACTATCAAAGTTGAAAATAGTTACGACACAACTTTTTATGCCATCCCTAGCTCTTAAGGAGCTGACCTACCACCCCATCTATTAAGTAATCTGTTAATGATTAAAAAAAAATATAGTTGAATTTTAAAACATAAATGGTCAACTGGAGGATAGGAGGTCTCATCATGAGCTGACCTACCATGATCATAGTTCCTAATAAAGTGACATTACCACTGCTGGTCACCAAGCCAGGGTAACGACCTTCGGTCATAAAACTGAAGGACAAGAGGTCTCATCACAAGCTGAATTTTTCACTTTTGTTAGCTGCCATGAATGGCATTGCTATTAACTGGTTACCACACCAGAACAATTATCTTTAGTTGACATCTAAGTAAATTGAAAGGCTTTTTGCAACTATGTACTTATTTCTAATAGATGAGACACTGGCATCTCAATGGGTTAAAAAGGCATCCCTGTCGAGGATATGGATGCCTGGTGGCAGCAGTGGATATGCCTATGGTATAGAAGTTACCTTATTTTCTCAAAGCTAGTTTTCGATCAAGCTGATTGTTGCATATACAAAGTTGTCTAGAACTTATGGTTCATGGGTAATATTTAATCAGTTCTTAGATGATGGTGGTTATGGTTTATATATATTATTGAGTTATAAATATTAATTTACATTTCAGGTGATGAAACTTTTAGGATGTTTGATATTTGACATTTTGTATCATCTAATCTATAATTCCTTTATTCTACAAGTATCATACATTTAACCAAAGATAGTTGCTTGCCCATTCAATCACCATTTATTCATATCTTAACAACACCACTAAGAGGCCTGATTCTGATTTTGAATCACATGTAATTGGATAGACCGTGAGAAGAAAATACTGAGATAACTAATTCTCATAATTTCTATGCTCATGACAACCAAAGCTTATGGGTATAGGTGATGCAGGGGCATTAGACACTAGCCAACAATGTAGGAGGTTTTGTCCACATGTTGTGGCTAGAAGGGTTTCAAAACGTTCGAATTGTTACAGCTAGGTGTCAACACCTTAGCTAATTGTATTATTTAGATTAATTAGAGTCATAGGAAGTCGAACAACTCAGTTCGTCTAACTGTCATATTTCAGTTAATTGAATTATTGTAATTAGACTGTTGATTTTCCAAAACACTCCTCACTGAGGAACCGAAGAGCCACATTGTAATATGTATAAATTATATCCTCCGGATGTAATTGAGAAGCAGGGGAGGAAGAATAGAGATTTTCTGCAATAACTCTGTGCATTGTCGATTGCTTCCAATTAAATGAATTCAGCTCTGTTGATTATCTAATTTCCTTGAAATGTTAATTGTGAGGGGTTTCGTTTGGTTGTGAAGTGGTTGAGTTCTGTGCATATATAACTCCTGAGTCGAACCCTTGTATCGATTCTGCCACTCCCCATATATTTCCTTGAATTTGGTTAGGTAAATTCCATGCAGAAATTCATGTGGAGGTGAAATCTGTCAGTAATGGTGAATATCGTTTAATAGAGAGATGAATTCATTTGTTGCATTGACGGTCGGAACCGAGACCAAACCTATGGTTAGCAACCGGAGTAGATAAACAAATGTCATAAACCAGACTTGCGACTGTGGTCGAGCCCTGTAGAAAACCCACTAGCGGAATTACAACGGCGGATTGCCCTATTTCGTACTGCTTTTGGTATGGAGGTAGTATTCCTGGAGGGGGGAGCGATTCCATAGAGGAACCGATGTGTGGCAAGATTTGACCGTGCAGAAACCGCCTTTCCGTATTCATTTCGCGTGTTAACTCCAGTACGAGGTCGTCGAGCGAAATGTATACAGGCCATTGATCTGAGAGAAGATCATCGGACGGTCTTCACGTAGTGGAGATACACGATGTTTAACAAAGGAGGACGTGCACATCTGATTGGTCCGCAAACACATATGTGGCCCAAACCAAAGGTCTGTGGTAAAGTCATTTGTTTAAAAAGGCGTAGTGTATTAGTATGTAGTTATAACTTGGTTATAAGGGTGGCGGAGAAATATCAAGTCGAAAAATATAATATAACATTTGAAAGCCGAGGATATATGTTTGTTTGTCAATTTCTCTGAAATTGAAAAATAAATCCAAAAGGAAGAAAATAGACCACGTGGAGTGAAAACCGGGGTTCATCAAAGAGAAATGCTGACCGAGCCACGTAATACTTGACCAGACTCTCCTTTGGGTGACTTTCAGTGCTGTTGTTGCATCAATAGGGAATGCATATTTTCCCTTTTTATCCATTATTATCCCATGTCATTCACAATATGATTATGTCACTTTTATATGTAATGAGGTAATTGAGGTGATGAATTACCAATTAAGGATACTCATGAGATATTTTTTATAGATGACAAGGAAACTAATCAGTTTGGTGGAAGGAAACCCTGCTACACTTTCTGATTACCTTTTGAGCTTGCATGACTTCTACCTTTCGTATCACTTTCAGCATCAGCTCAACCTACATCAGCTTCAAGAAATGTGAATCCATACATGTAATTCCACATTTTTTTTTGGAGGTAAAACTTGAGGTAAAATAGCATAATTTTTTATTTATTAAAAGTTTAGGAGAATGTCATGAAAAGCCATTGAGCATAATTTACTCATATTTTTCAACCATTATTTCCCCTTCTTTACCACTTCCCATTTTTCAGAGACAAAATCTTTCAGTTTGGGGGAGTGTTACCTTCATTATCATGAACATGCCATTAATATTCTTTATCATCCATTGATCTCATTATTCATTCTTAAAATCTCCCTTATTCCATGTTGTTATACACCAAACAAAGATTTCAACCATGATTGTAGAGACCACCCCAATTTGTTTTCTAGTGTAGCATGAGGGCATGCTAGTTCTCCAGTTTGGGGGAAGGGTTGCTATGCATGATGAATGATTTCTCACTTCTTCCGCATTTAAGGTTTACAATCCTAAAATTGATTTGTGTATATCCTTAAAACTATCAACTGGATTCTTCTGATTTTTGGACAACAAAGATGTATCATTAAACCCATAAATTTTCAAGATAAACCAATTTGTTAATTCCAAAAACTTCATGCATTATTACCTAAAACCATTTTTCTGATATATTGAAATCCGTTTGTTACATTGATTTGATTTTCAGATTGGAGAAGCATTAACATAGTATAAATTTGCTTACAAAATTTCAGCAAAATCTGGTTTGTAATGAAGTTTGCATTTACTTGTAAAATAATTTGTTGCAACTTCATATACATATGGTTGAAATTATACATGAAAATTATTTTAAGGAAGCATTTGAGGAAGAAGCCTTCTCTTCCATCAGTAACATGCACTAGGGTGAGAATTTGATTATTGTATTACAACTTGGTTATACAGAGGCATTGGGTTGCATGAGGACGTGCAACATGTTCAGTTTGGGGGTGATGTTGGGCCTCTAATTTGTATTATTATTATCACTTCTTAACATCCATTTCATCCATTTCTAATGTTATTTTATCACATTATTTATCATAATTTATTATATAATTCCATTTCATAATTATTTATGCTCTTTTGAATAAATAATATTTTTTCTTCTTTATTTTAATAAATTAATGATTATTATGCATGATTTTGCCAATGATGGTTTATTAATGAATTCTTTATAACATAACTCACTATTTTTGCCTCCAAGATCTCTTCCACATTGCAGATTTGATCTTCAGCTGATAATTAAATACTCCAACTCAGAAATTCACTGGAATAACAAGAGATAGTTTTGCATTGAATGTCTTGGGCAAATGGAGAAGAATATTGAAAATCCAAAACATGGGTTTTGTGAAGAACGGATCAAATTAGTTTTCAATGGAGGATTTTTCCAAAATTTGGTCTTGATTGAGAGAAACACAGGGAAATTTAGAGGACAGATTTGCAGATTTTCCGTTGTAATCATTTCCCAAAATTGCCCCAATTGTAATTTCCAGATTCAACTTGTACTAGCTGAATCATGATGGAAATATCTTTCAGATCTCATATTGCTTATTGAGGTTTTGTAATCAGTCTATTTCCCTTCATTGTTTTTATATTTGAAGGGAGACAAATCAGAGAGAAAGGAGGATAGAACGAGGGGAATATAATGGAAGATAGAACGCACAGGAGAGGGCATAGAGGGTTAAGAAAGAAGAGACGGATTTGTAACAGAAGCATGTTCAATTATTGAATGCACAACATATTTCTCTTTCGTGTGTAATTCGTGAGTTTATCGTAGCCCTGATTAAAGAGTTGGGCCCACTCTTCTGATCAGGTGCTGTGTTTTCCCTTTTTGTTGCAATGTTGTGTTTTAGTGTGATTTCCTTACTAGTGTTATAGTTTATTCTTAATTGCTGTGAATGCCCTTTAATTTTTGCAGTTTATTTAATTGTTGTTACAGTGGTATGTGTGTTGTGGAAATTAAACCTGTGATCTACAACAGGTCATGTACTTGTATCTGCATATACTTTGTTGTTAGTCTTGGAATAACTAACGCCTTTGGGTTGATAATTTATGTGGAGAAAGGTTGAATTATGTTCATATCTAGACACCAACAGGTTTTATTTGTATTTGTACATCAGAAGCAACAAATTTTAACATGCAAGAACTTATTTTCATACTTTGGTTTATTTCGTCCATATGGAGAAAACATGCAATGGAGAGAGGTCAACTATCCTTTCACGAAATTGGTAGCGTGCATCGTTAAGGCTGGGGTTGAGTAGATATTCAGGATGGGATGATGATTAGCATGGGGAAATGGTGGGGTGTGTGAGGTAGAAGGGAAATAGGGGTAAATGAAGGTGGAAAAGTGAGGGAAACGTAGAGAAGGAGCATGAATTGTTGAAGAAGATGGGTTTGGGAGAAAATTTTGAAGATTTTGGGGCAGAGAACCATGATCTGGGGGTATATTTTGATAGGATTTGGGATTAAACCTTGATCTATATTTGAGACATAATTTTTTTTTGGAGGTGTATTTATTTTGTGCATAGAGGAGTCTCCTACAAACATTTCTTGAGGGCCTTTCATAAGCCTCTCGCATGTCCATCCTGATACAAACATGGGGTGTGACATTACTCCATAGAAGAGCTAAGTGGGGGTAGCGTTGAGCGTAGAGAAAGAGTGCATGAAGGAGTGTCCATAGAAGGAATAATGTTTTATGGATGGGGAGGGGAGAAGTATATATTCAAAGGGAACTGAAATAGGAGCTATTTTGTTTCATTTTATGTTTTTTTTGCAAATTGTGAAAAAATATGTACATCCACATATTACTTTTACAACAGGAAGCAATGAAGAGGACATGTACAAGTTAACAAGCGTAAATATGCAAGATAATACATAACTAAAGATCAATTAGATTTAATATAAAGAAGCCACAACCTGTTCTAACAAGTTAAGGGCTTTTTTTTTCCAACACATACTAAATTGAAATCTCATAAGAAAAGAAATAATAACTATGCTTTGGAGTACTCAGAACAATAGAGCAATGTGGAATCATGCAATGCAAATTATAAAAAGCATGGAGACAAATATAGTACCTTTCTTGGAAGAAACAACCAAAGAGCATATATATTATATTTAAAGGTAAAGTATCCATCATGTAACATAGGTGTAGATACATAGAGGATATAAGTACAATGATGAAGTGAACATATACCATCATGTGTGAATGGAAGAAGCATATGGTAGGGGGGGAGAGATAAAAATGAACAGATGAACATATAGAATATGTTGTATACATGTCAAGTTGACATGGGGGGAAAGGAGAGAGGCTTAAAGCTAAGGAAAGACAGAGGAGGAACAAATTTTCTTCATATATTTTAGCACAAGACCACATGTAGTGCCAAAGTTGATCTGTTATGAACTAACAAGGATAACCTTCAAGCATTCGACACCATTAAAGCTCTACTTTTTTATGGAAGATGTGAAAAGGAAATAAAGACATGAAACCCTCGGATAAATCTTGTGGATATCATAAGGATCACTATAGAGTAGGAACAAGTCCTTGGATAGACACCTATCATCTCAGCTACGAGATCATCAAAAGTTATGAAATTTTTCAGTAGCTCTGTGTGGCCACACATTTCAAGTTTTAGCACATAGCAGTAGTCACACTTTGGGAATTCAACATCACATTTTGTGCAGTGCCACATTCCATTTTAGTTGTGGACAACCTTTTCATGTATCACATTCCATAAAATGAGAGAGGGAATACAAGGAAGTAGAAATATGGCATGTCAATAGAGGTTATGGTTGCACAAATTGATAACCATGATGATTTTCTGAGGGGATGTAAGCTTACAAGGTAAAAAGTTATATGTTAAGGTTTGTCTCGCTTGGAAGAAACAAAGAACTTTCTACTTAATGATGGAAATGAAATAAAGTAACCTTATTCACGAGAACAGGACTAGAGCTCCTGAGTCTCTGGAATGGCTAGATTCAGGAGGAGGTTGTTGGTGGAGATGGTACCTACAACTATTCTATTAAATTCAACTATGCATCCCAGTTTAATTGCAAGCATAGGAAATGCACCTAAAGAGTGTAGCACAACAAGTTCCTTGCCTATAGAGTGGAAATTGTTTCCCCATAAGGAGATGTTGATGCTATACCCAAACTTGTCCTACAAGTTGAGAGTATTTTTGGGTGTTTGATACCCATCTATTTGATGAATGGTGGAGGTAGGGGAAGTGGATCTTACCACACCAATGATGTCCATAATTGAGCTATGGTATAAAGATCTAATGTTACTTATAGGTTTTAAATGAAATTAATGGAAAGGAATAGTCAGATAATCATCTAACCAAGGTTGGACAATGGAAGCTGCAAAGAGAAATACCTCCTGTTTTCTCTTTAAATTATTGTAACTTGTGTTTTTCCGTTTGCCTGTCCATTAGAAACCATGTAAAATTTCTCAACCTCAAAAAGGGAATGCAAGGAATATTTTAAATTGCAGAAGGAAAATACATGGATCTCATGATTTGCACAATATATGATGTCAAAGCCAAAGACCTTTCTCGAGCCTCGAGCATTGTTGTAGAACTCAAGGGATATTTTTTTAAAGCACCCTACCTTGGATTGACCAATTTTTACGATAGGGGATGAGTGCCATGAAAAGAATGGGAACAAGTGCATCATAGGAAAATAGAGTTGATGCTGACGTCAAATCCCCTACCAATGTGGGAGTATGCAATGAGGGGTGTGGATGGATGAAGAACCAAATTGGAATGTGTATGGATGAAAATTTTGAAGAAGGGTCGGGTCCCCAATAAACGTTGCATGACGTTGAAATTTTTTTAGTTCAAGCACTTTTATAGTACCGAATAAGAGGAACCAAAAATGAAGGAAATGGATTGTTAGTTGCAATCTGAGCGCGGTAGAGACAAAAACCAAAAAAATTATTAAATGATGGGGTGAAGAGTGCGAATATATGCATAGCTTTGAAAAAATTGTGCAAGTGGATTTTCTTAGAATGATAATTGATCCAAGTTGGAGGTCAGCAAAGGCGACGTGGCCATTGTAAGTAGAGAGAAAAAAAGTTTTGTGCTGGAAAGAACTGTAAGAAAGGGAAATGTGGTAGTGCAAAGATGATGTTTTCATTCAAGTAACAAGGTCGAGCTAGATTATTTTGAGGGATGGTTAGAGATATATAGAGCCATATGGTATCAATTTGATGGCATTGTCCATGATGAGAAGGTACATATTTGTCTTGAAAGATGAGAACCTAGAAAATGGAGGTGCGAGGGGCAGGGATAAATGCAATAATTTCAAGAAGAGAATTAGTATTATTTCCATAGGGGTTAACAAGGTGTTTATTTTTAGGATTTCCCTAAAGCATGCATTTTTAAATCAATATGCCTTAATTCAAGTATTTTTGAAAATTATGTAAAATGGAAAGCCCATGGTTGGAATGAAGGGGATGATTAGAAAAACTGCTAGTTGAAAGGACTAATATATGGGATTTCGTTTCCTTATCATGACATTTGATGTCAAAGAAGTCCATATTCTTAAATTCTAGTGTAAAACATGTAAAATTTCATCGTTTTGTGTGATTTAAATAATTGTTTGGAACAATTTACGTAAAAATGGTTGCATTCCATGAAATTAGAGGTGAAAACAATGCATAATGATACATTTGATTTTAAGTGAGCCTAGACTATCAAGATTTTGGTGAAAATTAGGTTAGAGATGAGGATTTAAATTCAATCTTTGATTTCTCGAGGAAGTTAGGTTCTGGGTGTCCTAAGACTTTGTAGTTGCTCACATATGAATTCATGGCCAAGAAAATTATGAAATTGGAGTAATTTAATAAAAGATTGTGGAATTATCAAATAAGGCAACAAGTGTTACGATATTTAGGTCTACGAAGAGTTTTGAGGTAGAAGTTTTTCATTTAAGGATGCCATTAGGTTTATGTTAGGTTTTCTAAGACCCTTTCATTAGGGGAATTTTGAGGTCTAAAATGGGCCTCCTAAGGAAATTATTAAATAATAGTGCAAAAAATAAAATAAGATTAGATTACATCATCAGATTTTAGAGCTAAAAAAAGAAAAAATAAATTTTTAACTCATATTTTCAACTTATCTCCCTATGGGTTTACCCAAATTTCAAGTGGAAACACTCATTGGATGCATACTTTGGTTCCTCATCCAAGGATTACCCATGTTGCATACTTTCAATGGACCCTGCTACATGAAAAATGTGATTGCAATCACGTTTTTTCATGTATTTCCCATTTTTCGTGTACTAGGGCTCATCAAAAGTATGCAATATGGGTACTCCTTGGATGAGGAATTAAATTTTGAATTGAATGAGTACTCCCGCTTGAAATTTGAGTAAATAATAGTGAGACAAGTTGAAAATAAGAGTTGAAAAAGTAGTTTTATTATTTTATTATTTTTTAATCTTTTTAATTATTTACTCCAAAAATGGTGAATCGTCCCCCATGGTTTGCATCATCATCTTGAATCCTATTAGTTATTATAAAGCTTATTTTGGTTGCAAATTTTTCTTAGGATGCCCATTTTAGACCTAAAAATTCCCCTAATGTGTGTTGTTAATAAATTTCATGCAAGCCAAATTACTAACCCTTTCAACCTAAGTGATGAGACTATCCAGTTTGGTTGTTATTTTAAGGGAAATTACCACCTAGCAAAGGCGTTATAGCCATTATTGAATGGAGAACACCTAACTTTGGTAAAATAGACTCATCTTCACTTTGGTTTCTCTGATCATTATAACACCATGTCAATTGAAACTAACTAACATCGCCAAAGTTCAAAACACTTGAAATAGGTGTTTAAATTTGGCATATCCTAAAATAGAAACTTCTACATGTTTATACATACTTTTCATGAAATGATTCTTCTGAAGGTTCAATATTACAACAAAAAAACAAATGAGTGTGACTAAGTTCATTAGAAATAGTTATTCATAATAAAAATTGGGACAAACCCATTTGTGAGGAATATTCAAAAACATCATGTACCTTATGTTTAGAAAACAATAATGGAACTCTTATCTTCTTGATTTAATTTAAGAAATTCAACTTCCTTGGGGAGAATTTTTGGGCCTAGCTCCATAACATAAATCAATTTCACATTATTGGCTCCACCATAATTGTACAACTCATAATATCAATATTTGGATATGCCCAAAAGTATTAGTGTTACATCACATAATTTATTGGAATGTAATAAGAAATATAACAGAGAAACATGGAAAATTAAACGCAAACCAATTATTGTTACTGAACTAACAAAAAAAAATCTTAGCATGAACAAAAAAAGAAAGTTATGATGGAGAAAGAATGAAAATTCACTGCCTGTAAATTAGGTTCCCAACATTAAGTTCACTAAACATACCATGGGATCAACCAGGATACTAGTTTTTTTTAATAAAGGTAGATACCTTAGCTTTCCCCTCCATTGGAAAAGAACAAATGAATTCCTGAAATATAATAGAGCAACATGGAAAAGAAAACCCAAATGAAGGACTCTTACTAAACTAACAACAAAAAAAGTGAGCATGTACACCAAAAGAAGGTTATGATGGACAATGAATGAAAATTCACTACCTGTAAATGAAGGTCCCAACATTAAGATCAATAAGCATACCATGAGATCAACCGAGATTATAGTTTTATTTTATAAATCTAGATACCTTAGCTGACCCTTCCACTCAAAAATAAAATATGACTTCTTGTATCTATTTAGGTTCTGTTCACAATTTCAAATCAAACATCAAAAAATATATTATATTTTTTAACAAGACAATAAGTAATCATAAACACTCCTTTGTAATGGATACCTGCTACCAGAATAGTATGTGGCCAAGTGAAAACTTAGAGAGTTATGAGGAAACTATGAACTATTTTGAGGCCAACTTCTTCCAACTAGAGAGAAAACATGGTTTTTGAAACAATCTTAGAGATGTTATGGTCTATTAGTTTAGGATTATTTGCACTTTTCTGTAAAATATTTTTCACAAAAGTTCTAATAGAACAATAATACAATGTGGGGAATGTAGAGGTCATAATTGTTATAAATTCCTGACAAAAAATAAATCCTAAACATTCTTTAAAAATGTAGAATTATACTATTAATGTTGGTGTGCAAACGAAATGATAAGTTAAGAGAGTTAGAGAAATTTAAAGTTTTTCATCAACATTAAGAAAAATACTTTGCATTGTTTAAAGGCCAAGTTTGTTTTCACCTATCAGAATTGAGATGGAATATCTGAGATTGTTCTAGCATTTTTCTCCAAGTCATATGTAAAAAAATGGTGACAACTAGTTTGGAAGATTTTTTTCAGACGTTGTTTTTCATGTTTCTACGAAAAATAATTCAAATATATAGCACCATTAAAGACTCCATCTCTAGAAGTTCCTAGTTCCAACAACTACAATTGTTGGAACACCTAATCCTACATGGGTAGGTGTGGAATGCGAAAATTCACAATGGAGTCCAAGTGACCTTGGAATGTGAAACCAAGAGTCACACCATTGTACTATAAATGCACATCTTTGTATAATGGAAAATATGAACTACACTCTTATCCTTCATTGTGTTGAGTTTCTTGGTGTGTGTGTGTGTTTATCCTTCTCATACACCATGTGTGCTTAACATGGTGTTTTAACATGGTATCAGAGCGGGCGATTGCTGGCCCTGCTCCAAATTCTTGACATTTTTGTAGCACTTAGAGTTTCTATAGCATTTTTTTTGCCGGCATTCAGAAATCTGCTTTGAAAAGGAGCAGCATTCAGAAATTGGCAACATTCAAGCATTGGCTTTGAAGAAAGGCAGTTGTGCCCATTTGAAGGTTTTCATTCTAATTTTTCTCTGTAATTTCTGTCTTTTAAAGAGCTGTTGGAATAGTGTTTTAAATTGGGTTTCTGAAGAACAAGTTTCTGGTTTTAATGGAAGAAATTTCTGAGTTTTTCCATTGAAAATTTCTGCAATTTTGGGTTTTTCTACTGCTGGAAAATATTCTCAGCTGCTGGGCTATTGGAAAATCTTCTGGGTTTTATTGGCAATTTGCTGTTGCATTTCATTACTTGAAATTTTTACTGCTGCCCTCATTTCTGCATTTTTTCCATTCTGCTGTGTATTTCGAAGAAAAATTCTGCTACAATTCTAAAAGTCTCTATTCTACTCTGCTGTTTAAATTAAAAATAAAAAAAAATAAAAAATAATAAAATAATAAAAAATATTCACTGCTCTTGGCCTTTCAGCCTTTCCCACGGCCTCTGCTATCTCCATTTACAAGCCCTCTCTGCGCACTCTCCTCACCTCACCCCACGCCATAACCTTCAAAGAGCTTCCATTCCACACGCCCCTCAAACTCTACAAACTCCGGCCTCTCGGCCTTTGATCCACCCTTATCACTCCTCAACACACTCCTTATCATTAATACGCCCTCCATAACTAATACGCCCCCCTTCCATACGGCAGCTTCCTCCAGAACTAATACGCCCCCCTTCCATAACTCGACTTTCTCCATTTTTTTAAATTTCAGACTTTTAAATTCGATTTTTAATTTTTAAATATTTTTTATATAATATCCCCTCTCCATTTTAACCGCCCCTCCATTGTAATACCATCCCTCTGTTTTTTTTAAATCGATTTTTATATTTTTAATTTTTTTTTAAATATATTCGCCTCCACTTCGATATAATATCTCCTCCTCCCAAAATCGTAATTAATCCCTCTCCCATTTTAAAATTTATTTTTAATATTTAATAAGAAATTTAATTCCCATTTTTTTTCCCCTCTCCCTTTTTAATTATTCCCATTTTTTAATTATTTCCATTTTTTTAATTAAATAAAAATAAAAAAATAAAAAACAACAGAGAGAGAGGAAGAGCAGAAAGAGAAGAAGAGAGAGAAAATGAATAGCAGAAAATGAAGAAAAGATGGACTGAATACTACAGATTTGACATTGTGTGATTTGTGGCATAAGAGTGATTTTTTGAAGAAATTGACATTTGAAGACAAGTTTGCCATCATTGAAAACAGCTCTTTGAAAGAAAATTCAGCTGCCATAAAAAATTCTTGCACAAGTGTTTTCAGCTACACATTTACAAATATTTTGCAGAGATATGTATTGAGCTAACATTGTATTTTGAGTGGAATTTGTAGCTCAGTCATAGTTGGAATCAGTGAATTTGAGTTGTTGATGTAAGTCATTGTTGATTGTCCTCCATCATTTGAGGAGCACATTTTGTACTATGAGATTTCCATAGTTGGAAGTTCTCTTGAGTCATTTGTATTTCTTGTTGCATCACATTGTAAACGGGTGCATTTTCAGTTGAAGCCAACACCCTTTCATTTTTTGAGCCTAAGTTGTTGAAAATGGCCAAAATCAATGAGGCATTAGAGTTGTTGAGTAACCTCATTCATTCAAATGTTGATGATGTGATAAAAATGAGCAAGAATGCTCTTTGTAATATTCAAAGTTGTTTGCAAGATGCACGAGAAAAGATTGAGTTTTTGCAGTTGGAATCTCAGCTTCAACAAGATGAATTTCAGCAAAAGAGTCACCATTCTGAACCTGTTTCTGTTCAGAAGATTGTAAAGGACTCTCATCAGAAGAAAGAAGATAAAGATGTAGTTGATTCCCATTCAGTTCCTTGCACTAGAGCAAATGTACATGCAGATGCAGCAGTTCAACCTGCACTTCTCAATCCCATCATCAGACCTTGGGAAGAGCTTGTCCATAACAACCACAGTTTTGGTCTTGGATATGACAAGGATGTGTCCTTTCATATTCCAGACTACACCAAGCCCATTCAATTTCAGAGTGTCGGATTCCTATATGACAGTTCACCTGCAGCTATTCTAGATCCTGTTCCACAACAACAACAGATTGAGAAATGCCAACACTGTGATCGAGTTGGCCATATGAAATATCATTGTTTTGATCTTCATTCATGCAAGCACTATGGTCAGCACACTCATTCTTCAGACAGATGCTTCAGAAACAAGCGTCCTGCAAGAACCAAGATTCATCTTGGATGGATCGCTTCTTGGCAATGGGCATCAACAGCCAAGAAGTTGTTTAAGACACATGTTAGAACTTGTTCACAGATATTGAGAAAACTTGCAGTTGAGTTTTCGCCATCATCTCACCTTGTCCCTGACAGGGGGGAAAATGGTGGTCATGTACAAGCTTCGATGACAGATCAAGCGAGCCTGAGCCACAATCTCTCATTCCATGTTCAGAGTTGTAGCCAGCAGTTCAAGCGAGCCTGAGCCACAATTCATCATTCTAGATTCAGAGATGTAGCAAGAGACATGGATGCCCATAAGCATGCCTTTGGTTGGTGGAAAACCTTAAACCATCATCTTTGGTTGGTGGATAACCTAAAACCATCATAGGTAGTAGACCTCCCTTCTTTTAGGTTGAAGGTCTCCCTTTCATATATTAGGAACACTTCCTCTAGCAGAAGCCTTCAGCTTAGCAGCCTTTAGCTTCTTGCCAACTTTGGTTGAGTTCCAGGAAATGCTACAAGCATTCCAGAGTTGTTGGTAATACTAAAACCATCACAGGTAGTAGACCTCCCTTCTTTTAGATTGAAGGTCTCCCTTTTTTATGAGGGACAATTCCTCTAGCAGAAGCCTTCAGCTTCTTGCCAGTTTTGGAAGAGTTCTGGGAACTGCAACAAGTATTGCATTCCAGTGTTGGTGGTCATCCTTAAACCATCTCTTTTTTCCAACATTTCAGAGAGTTGATTCAGCCCAAGTGCTGCCATGCATACTTTGCAGATTTGTATTACAACTCTTTTCTTGCACTCACACATACCCCTTCGAATTAAGGGGGGATGTTGGAACACCTAATCCTACATGGGTAGGTGTGGAATGAGAAAAGTCACAATGGAGTCCAAGTCACCTTGGAATGTGAAACCAAGAGTCACACCATTGTACTATAAATGCACATCTTTGTATAATGGAAAATATGAACTGCACTCTTATCCTTCATTGTGTTGGTTTTCTTGGTGTGTGTGTGTGTTTATCCTTCTCATACACCATGTGTGTGCTTAACATGGTGTTTAACAACAATCCCCATTCAATAACTAAGAAACTTCCACCTAGATTATCGGGTATGCTCTTATATTCTTAATAATAACCCCTTGTATCCCTCTTTCTGAGATGGACTCTGAACTGCAAATACCATTATACTTTATATGAAGAAAATAAACCACCTAAAACAGACATTAAATACAATCATTCTAATTATCAAAATTTCACCTTAATTTCCATTATACAACCTACTTTTACAATATCATCCGCAATTACCCTCCCTCCCTTCACGACATAACATTGAAGTGAAATTCCCATTATAGATTATATAAGGAATCACTATGTATTGAAACAATTAGGAAAAGGAAGCACACCAAATATTTTTGTTGTAAGCCTAAAATTCCATAGCTATTCTATTCACACAATAAATAAATAATAATAATAATAATAAAACCTTGGAAAATTCATTTTTGTTAATAACCTATATTAAAGAATTAGTACTATAGCGCATATTTGATCATTTGAATTTTGAATGATTTAACAAATACTAATACAAAAATTTTATGATCTCATAATAGTAAATGTATATTGATATCATTTTCTGAATAATGAGACCATATGGGAGTTTTGGTCAATCATAAACTCCAACCTCTACTCCATTTGACCCAAAATTGTCTAAATTTCTCACAAGATAATCATAAGAAGATGAAGTGTGACCATAACCAGATGCAGATGAAAAATATCATAAATTGGCCACTGTTGCAAATACAACAATCTACCCTCAAATTCCAAAATATCACAAAATGGCAGATATGAGTACCCCCCAAAAAATCAAACATTTTAACTGGGAAAAGAAGATGGGGTGTATCTAGAGTTAGGCAGCACCATAGAAATAAGGAAGAATAAGTAGAATCCAACTTATCACTTTTATTCATTTTTTTTTTCCAATTTTTAGTAATGAATTTTCTGGGTGTGTTTTCAATGTCTATTGATGAAATAAATCTTAACATGCATCTAAAATTTCAATGCATTTCTCAATTTCACAAAACAACTCCAATTTTCCATCTAGTTGTGAATATTAGATAGTTCAAGACTCGGTTTCAATATGGATACACCTGAGTTGAAACTTTACTAACTAAGTTGTGTTCTAATATTAGATCCAACAATGTTAAAGCAACCAAAGTACATAACAACATAAAACTGAAGAACATACATGCAATAGACTTTACCATTCAAAGTTCAGTGTACTAGGTTAAAAGTAATCTATAATTTACCATCTGAAAAAAAAAAAAAAAAAAAAAAAAAAAAAAAAAAAAAAAAAAAGGAGAGAAAATTGGTATGTTGGCATAGACACAGAGCTCATTTGGGATGGAAAACAATAAGATCATTCTAGTATAGCATTAATGGAATAATATGCATGCATATATACCATTCAATATTTGGCCATATAAATCTAACCACCTATCTCCATATATCGTCATTAAAGCCCAGTTTCTTAGTGCTTATTACTTTCAAGTGGAATCCATGTTGTCTATTAGGGTATGGATCTAGAATCCCCCTTGGTTATCAATAACCTGTATGAAGAGGAGGGTATGAGTATGAACCCCTCGTATAATTAAATACTTGGTGAAAAGAATGTGCACTTGGGAATATTTGAAGGTCAAGATATGAAATCACTCAAGATGATCTGAAAGGAGTGTATTAGTTATGTTGTGCTAAGTTTCCTTTCAGTAATATAAGCATGTACAATTTGTGACCATAAGTTTTCTTAAGGAGTGAGTGTTTTAACCATGAAAAATAGATGAATTAGTGAACTTTAAGCATGAAAATAAGCCCTAAAAACACTGAAAAATAGTGTATAACAGAGAAAAACATTCACAAATAAGTTTTACACAATAGGCATGATGAAGCACTTCACCCCTCCTGGGCTACATCTGCTGGTCAAGCTCCCAATGGCATGTCCCTCTTTTTCATTATGCTCAAAATTGTAAATTGCATGTGTTTATAGGCCTATAATGGTTGTTTTCTCTCCACCAATGGCTCCAAAATGCTCAAATTATTCTAGGTAGGCTCGTGTTTCACCAAAATTGGTCGAAAATTCACCTCCCCGTGCATTTTTTCCAATGACAGTATAAAAGCTACGCTAAATGTGGAGGCAGACACTTAACTGCTGTTTAATTTAATAAAATCCCTAAAATTAGGGTGTCGTTGTTAATTGCGCGATTTCTAACACCAAGATTAACCATTGAGGAGTGGGGGTGGCCAAATGTCAACACCCAAATCCCCAGTCATATTTAATGCTGGGAAGAACTCCATGTTCGGAACTGGATTTGTTCCTTAATCCCCAGAGTATAACTCTGGTTCCACCAACCGCGCAGGGAAATGGTTTATAACCCATCACATTGAAATAAAACTTGAAGTTTAATGCATGGTCTGTTTAAGTTTTAAATCTCCACACAATGGAGTGGAACCCAAAGATGACTCGACGTTTCGAAGACCATGGAATTTGTTGCCATATCACTGCGCCCATGTGATTGTTACAACCTTCTGCCGCAGTTTGCATTTTATTTCCACTGGTTTAAACATTTATGCTACAGTTATATTCCATGTGACCAAGCCTTGGGTCGGCGTTGCGGTTTGGTGCTGCCAGTTAAGTCACCCAAATGAAACCATTAACTGCAACCGTTACCATGACATGTGAATGAACCCTCGTCTGAAAGTTTGTTGCAATGGGTTATTTAATGTTTTATGCCACGATCTTCTACATACCATGTGACTGCAACACAGTGCCACCAGTGGGTTGGGACCGCTGGCAGTCCCCTCCACCCATACATAAAACTTACAAACAATAAAATGTAGTGGCAATCATATATATTTAAGTCACATGTGGTAGATGGAATGGTTGAAGGTCTTTGCAGGTAGACAAGAGGTCACGGGGTCGACCCCTCGCCCCCCCCAACTCCATAAAAATTTTACAATATGCTTCTAAGGAAATGTGGCGACCTCTAGGCTTGCCACATGCCGCTCATCCATTGGCCCAATTACAAAACCATCAACGGTCCAAAAACCCCTCTGTACCATAAAAATTAACGGTCCACAATATGCCACATGGTGCCATCCTGTTGGATGGGAGAAAAATTGAATATTCCTGGAATATGCCTACTGAAAGCACCTATATGTTGATTGGGCATCTAGTCACAAATTTCTTGTTGTTTAGGAGAAAAAATAGAATGCGGTATATTCCTCATATGACATCAGTTTTTATAACTATTTGCGGCACCGAAATTGCAGCCACGAGACCATTCTGGTCACTCAGGTTTGGACTTGTTTGAAGCACTTTCACTTTCAAGCATAACACATGATCTCCTGATCACACCTCCCCACTGGGAAGATTTTGGACCCCAAAATCTCTCTATATTACTAAACATGAATATGAGGAAACTATGTCCCCACTCTTCCAATATTTATCCTCTGAAATTTTCCTAATTACATTAATTGGAGCTTTTCGTGAAACGATAAATTTTTCCTTGATTCCGTCGACCAACCATTGTTGTTTTTGACATTGTCATGCTGCACATTTTCTGAGCTTTCAATACAGCGATATAACTTTGTAGTAAACATCTTGTTTCTACTTTGGTATATAATCAAAGGAAACTTGGAATTACTTTCACCTTGCATTCTATCCTTGTGGCAATTTTTTGTTGAATTTGCATTGAACTTGAGTCGATTATTGACCAAGTTTCTTTGCCATTGTACCATGCCTTTCTATAACCAACAATGAATATTTCTGAATCATGTTCCTTCGTTGCTAAGTTTCTTTGCCCTCTATTTGACCTTTGCAGCTTCTTACACTGACACTTTGTTTTTAGCACCATTCAACACCAATGTTGACTACTGCAACTGTTTGGCATCCTCTTTCAAAAGAAAATATTCTTTCAAACTGAAACAAATTATTACATTCATCAACATTTTTTTGAAAAGTATTATGTAAAACTTCTCTTTGTTTAATCATCATCAATGTCAAGTTTTGTCTTGCATTGAAAAGCCTCTTCGTCTACCCTACATTAACTAAAGAAGTGTCTATCTTTTTACGATGTGCTCTCACAATATACTCCTTTCCATATGTGAATAAATGGTATTTGTTCTCGTGGTGATGAAATATTTCTTTCCTATCATACAAGTAAGGACTACCTAACGCCATACCTTTTATATCAAGTAGAACAACATCTAATTCAAATGTTTCAATGAAATGTGTTGTTATTGCAAAGCGCAACATGCACTTCCTTGAAACCTATAAATTTGCATCCTTTCAAATCTAACAAAGTGGATATGGTTTCGGATGTGGAATGCTCTCAAGATTAAGTTTCTTGACCAAGTCTTCAAGGATTAAATTTACTTGTGACCCACTGTCAAGCAATGTGTCAACATTGGTATGTTTGGAAATGACCCTCACATGAAACAATTTAATTCTCTCTTCTTCATTTGGAACTTGTATGTGACAGTTAGATATAATAGAACTATGTTTATTTTCAATCTCTTTTCCCTTCATGTTCTTTAGTCCCATAGCTATGATTTTTGTTTCATCTCCTAAATCTGACCCTAGATCTTGTTCAACTATTGCAATAGTTTTTCCTTTATCTTTGGCTTTCTCTTTGGCCTTCAAAGTTTTTGGTTTCGACTCTGGATGAAGTTTCCAAAAATGGTCCTCATCATGGATAGTTTTAGAACAATGTTTGAAAAGGAATTTTCCCTTCTCTTTTCTAGCATTTTCATTTTTCTTTTTCTTCCAATTACTTTTAAACTTATTTTCCCCATTTTCATATAAGTTTTGTTTTCCCCTTGCCTCTAAATGTGTGGCTTGTACACTAACTTCATCTAGGATTGTAGGGTTAAACATGAGGATAGTATGTCTTAGGTAGGTATGTAAACCTCTTATATAATTGAGCAAAGTATCTTGGCTCTACAAATCTACTCCTGATAAAAGAGCTCTTCTCCTAAATTCTTGATTATACACTCGTACATTTTGTCCTTTCAATTGTTTAAAATTTTTCCATTTCATTATGGCTTTCTACATGTGAGCTAATGGATAAAACTTTTGTTTTATTGTAGAAATGAAATCAACCCATGATAAGAAAATCTTACCATATTTCTTGATCTCCTCCTTTATCTTAGCTTCCCACCAAACAAGTGCTGCACCTTCCATTCTCAATGAAGCTAGTTGGATTTTGGTGTCATCATCATGAAAATTTTGGATTCTCAAATAGGCCTCTAATTGCCTAATCCAATTATCTACCTTTTCTGTGTTAACTTCACCATTAAAAATTGGCAATTCAAACTTAACATCAAGTTTTAGAAAATGAATTTTACCCATGTTCTTTGACCTGTATGGATGATGTACTGAAGATGAAGTAGAGGATGATGAGGGTGAAGATGAGGGTGATGATGGTGACTTTCCACTGTCTCCATTTCCTCCATTGTCCTTATTTGACTTATGTTCATCATTGTGGCCTCTTGATGATCCCTGTCCTTCCTTGTGAAGTTTGGACCTCTCCTATTCTATTTTATCATTCCTTTCTTGATAAAGGACTCTAACCATTTCAGTTAAGTCAAGGAATGCTTTCCTATACACTCTTTCTTCCTCTTTGGGATCCATCTCTTCATGGATTTCTCCTTCTCCTGGAGGCATGCTTGATACTACTTCTGATTCCTTTGGAGATGAGCTAGGTGGTGGAAAATGTGGCAGTCTTTCCCTCCTTTTTTGTAGTTCACTTTGAGAACCTCTTGCTTCCACCAATTTTCCTTCTCCTCTCTTAATCTTGAGCCTAGTAAGCATGAAAACCCTTGCAAACTGTTAACACCAGAGATTAGAACTCTAGTTCTGATTCCAACTTGATCTGAAAGGAGTGTATTAGTTCTGTTGTGCTAAGTGTCCTTTAGTAATATAAACATGTACAATTTGTGACTATAATTTTGCTTAAGGAATGAGTGTTTTAACCATGAAAAATATATGAATTAGTGAACTTTAAGCATGAAAAAATATCTTAAAAACACTAAGCAATAGTTTATAATAGAGAGACATATTCACACATAAGTTTTACACAGTAGGCATGATGAAGCAGTTCACCCCTCCTGGGCTACATCTGCTATTCTAGCTCCCAATGGTATGTCCCTCTTTGTCATTATGCTCAAAATTATAAATTAAATGTGTTTATAGGCCTTTAACAGAAATTTTCTCTACACCAATGGTTCCAGAATGCTCAAATTAGTCTAGGTAGACTCTTATTTCACAAAAATTGTTTGAAAAATCACCTCTGCATGCATTGTTTCAATGACAGCAAGAAAATCTCCACTAATTATGGAGGCAGGCACTTAACTGCAGTTTAATTTAATAAAATCCATAAAATTAGGGTGCCACTGTTAATTCTGCCATTTCTAACACTAACGTTAACCATTGATGAGTGGGGGTGGCCACATGCCAACCCTCGAATCCCTGGTCATATTTAATGTTGGGCGGAACTCCATGTTAGGAACTGGAGTTGTTCCTTAATCCCCGGAGTATAACTCAGGTTCCACCAATCGCGTGGGGAAATGATTTATAACCCATCACATTGAAATAAAACTTGAAGTCTAATGTGTAGTTTGTTTAAATTTTAAATATCTGCACAATGGAGTGGAACATGGAGATGACTCGATGTTCCGAAGACCATGGCATTTTTTGCCATATCACTGTGTCCATGTGATTGTTACCAACTTTCGCCAGATTTTGCATTTGATTGTTTCCAATTTAAACATTGATGCTTCGATTATATTTGATGTGACCAAGCCTTGGGTTGGTGTTATGGTTTGGTGCTGCCGTTTAAGCAACCCAAATGAAATCTTTAACTGCAACCATTACCGCAACATGTGAATGAACTGTTGCCTAAAATTTTGTTGCTATGGGTTATTTAAAGTTTTATGACACGGTCTTCAATATACCATGTGACTACAACATAGGGCTGCCAACAGGTTGGGACCATTGGCAGTCTCCTCCTCCCATACATAAAACTTACAAATAATAAAATGATGTGGCAATCATATATAGTTAAGTCACATGCGTTACATGGAATCGTTGAAGGTCTTTGCGGTAAAATAGGAGGTCGTGGGTTCGACCCCGCCCCCCCCACTCCATATAAATTTTACAACACACTTTTGAGGACACGTGGCAGACTTTGGGCTTGCCACATGTCGCTCATTCGTTGGCCCAATTACAAAACCTTCAACAGTCCAAAATTACCTCCATACCACAAAAATTAACGGTCCACAATATGCCACATGGTGCCATCTTGTTGGCTGGGAGAAAAATAGAATATTCCTGAAATATGCCTGCTAATTCTACCTGCATGCTGAGTGGGCATCGAGTCACAAATATTTTGTTTTTTGGGAAAATGAATAGAACATGATATCTTCCTCATACGAGATTGGTTTTTCGAACCGTTTATAACTGTGCCGGAATCGCAACAACGAGACCATTCCAGTCGCTCAGGTTGGACCTGTTTCGAGCACATTCATTTTTTAGCATAACACATGATATCCTGATCACAAGCCCTTACATTAGCGTCCATGGAAAGCAAGGGTTTTGCATTAAAAAAAACTCCCAGATTTTTACATATAAATTGAAGAAAGGGTATACAAAATTATGATGTATCAAAGTTTTGTTGATATTTGGAATGCTCCAATCTAGAGGGTGGAGATGATAGAATTTCCATAAGTGACAGATCCTTGAATATGTTTGATATGCCTCCTAATTAAAATATTGGTATTGATAAATATGTGCAGTTTAGTAAGGAGAATGGTGATACACACCAGGGATATCTACTTCATGTCAAATTTTCAATCCATTTTGAAGCTATGGGCATAGTTTCAATTGACTCATAGTCACAAAAATTGTCTCAATAGAGATCTAGGAGAAGGTCATTGATTAGAGAATAAATTCAATGACTATAAGAACCATAAATATAATTAGAAGGAAAGGATTATAACATGGATTATGGTTTGGGTTTAACATGGTGGAAGTTTTGAATGCTAAAATTCAAGAAACAAAGGGACTTGAAACTCAAAATCTGGAAACAAAATTATGTGAGGAAATGCAGATTACGGATCACAGTTCAAAAATATTTTATAGTAAAAAAAAAAATATTCCCCAAAATAAAGAATAATAAAGTCTTTTATTCAAGATTTATGATTGCAGACAAAATTATCTCCCACATTTTCGGTGGTCAACCTAGAATAAAATAGATACAAGGAACCTAATTCTCTTCCTTAAAGTAAATAGATGACGGAGTGATGCTTACCTAAAAACTATCGCTCACTTGACTCCTTATCATCATTGAAGCTCCAATTCCAACTTTGTTTGCCAAAATTAAAACATGCATAGTTAGATAACACAACCCAAGAAACTACAAGATTTATAGTATCATCTAAGTACTATACTCAATAGATCAACATGATATTGAAATACATGCATGGACATCACATATAGGAAAACATATAGCTCTTTTCATTAATATAAATAGAAGGAGATTAAAACAATAAGTAGTAGTTGATATTGTAGAAGAGATCCTACAAGTTGCTAACTTGTCCTTTCCTTCTCATAATATGCAGCTCCAATCACTCTAATGCATGAGATAATAACCACTCACTACAATAACATAAGGGATTAGTTTCTCCAAAGCCAAAAATTCACTCATTCTTAATTCCAACCTTTGCATAGGCAAGATGGTAAATATATAGGAGAGTAGTGTAGGTTAGGAGTTCTTATCCATTTAAAATTCTATGGTTTTAAATACACCTTTGATGGAGGGATAGGATCAAAGGATAAGTGGTGAAAACTCTAAAGTAGGGTAGGATAGAATCTGAATGTTTAATCCAAGGTAACTGGTTGAAACAACTTTTGGAAACTCGTAGAAAGTGAAGCTTCCATAATCCTAATCATTCTCTTGGATTTTTATAACCAAAGTAGTTGCAAAGGGGAGAAAATTTCTGGTGACCAACACTAGCCACAGAGAAGCAACCCATAGGTGGTCACACCCTAGGAGTCTTATAGAGAGCGTTGTTCCTAAAATTGGCTTAGGTGATGTAGTTTAGGGTTGAAATTCAGGGGGATGAAAGGTACATTGTTATGGCTTTGTGAGATATGAAGATAAGGGGGAATACTATGTTTATTGATCCCATTAGGACGCTCACTGATCATATGTGAAAAAATGGCCTATAATAGAATGCACCCTAAAGAGAAAAATCAGAGGTGATGGATGATGACTGAAGTGCTTGACCTTGTGACAAGTAGGGATCAAGGAAAACTAATGAGCTTAATCTGTTACAACAAATTTATCATGAAACCTTGTCAGTGCAGGAGGCATACCCATACTCATCTCATAATCTAACATAACATGTACAATGATCAAAAGTCGCATCCATAGATGCAACTGATGGACCCATGACTGAATGATCACAACCATCATACATTGTGATCTTTGTAATAATGCTGAAATCATAGCCTGGATGGATCAAACTAGATGTGAGGTCTTTTATCGCATTCACGTGACCAACTAATGTACGAGTCCAACCATGAAATCAATGATCTAAAGTTGAACATGGTAGACGCCATTTGATTACCCACCAGTGATGTAAGCCACTAACAGATGTCAGAGAAACCACCATTGACGTTAATGGAGTTGAAGGTACTAAAACACAATATGTATGGTGTGAGTAAATGAGTTGATGTTGAACACCACACAAAATATTTCGGTCAATTTCCAATGATGTAAACTTGTCGCTGATAGTGAGTAAACATTCCATTGATATATGAAAACACCAAAGTACCAAAGGGGTGTTTCTAAGTCAACTTCTTGGATGATGTGGTGATGTCGAAAGGAAGCAACCCATCGTAGCAGGGCCTTGATATATCACCCATAAAAGACACAAAACAAGTATCATGATTAAGAAATAATGATCAGAATGATGTTGATATGGAACTCGATTAGGAATGGAAGCCATGAAATGAAGGCTTATGAGTACTATCGCGAAGATCAATTGATTTAATTCTCTTGAACACCAACAACATTGAATGGAGTTCGTAGACTTGACCTAAAACTGAAATGAAGGCTCTAAAAAAATGGTATAATAACCAAAGACAAGCAGATTACACAACCTAATGGCCATGAAGATGAAGTGGAAAAGTGTCATGTTCAAGAGTGACTCGCTACCATTAGAAAAAATGTAATCCACTATCTTCCCATTTTCCCCAACCATACCGGTTAGTACCTCTTTATTTTTTAACAATTTTGAGGAGGATAAGCTATGCTTGATCTATAAGTTCATCCTTCGGATGAATCCCTTCAAGTATTTTTGTATGAACCTTAAGAAAGAGAGGTTCAGCCTTGTCATGTTCAACAAGTACATCATTATTTTATGTTTTAAAAAGTCCTGTGAAGGTAAAAATCAACATATTTTTCATGTTTAAAGAGTTTGAAGAAGAGGCAAAAAATATAACTCCACATGTAACTTTTCCTAGAATGTCTCTTAAGTTTGAAAAGGTAGAAAAAAATTCTCAAGAGAACCTATTAGCCATGTTCAACTAAGCTATTCCTATTTTGTAACTAGTCTATCTTAGTACGGAAAAGGGCTAAAATTATATTGAGTAGGCTTATTTTCATTTATTTTTAAGATTTTGAAAAGACAAGTGCTCAACAATATTTTAGTATTTCAGGAGTATGAAAAGAGCTAGAAGAGGTCTCTGTGGGGTCTCTTTTTTTTTGGTTTATAGATTCTAAAAAATAGATAAAAGTATGCTCCTTGGTTAAAGTAACCTACTAAAACAAAATAAAATCCTACTGACAGTTCTCGACCTTCTCAAAACAACACAAGAACGACTAAACATACATATTTCATAGTAAAAATGAACCATATCTAGGTCAAATTACTACAAATGAATACATTAATGAGAAAATGAACATAAATATTCAAATTGACTTTTCATTTTTACCATTTCACACTTTAACTTCAACATTGAGTATTTGGAGCCCTTTTACCCTCGATCTTCTGCAGCTGATTGTGACCAATCCAGGGAACCATTTTGAGTGTCGCAAGATCCAGGTAGGAGCTAAAATAATTCTTAATCTTTCCATGGCGTATTCTTGTGTTTTCATGCAAATTGTTTAAGGTTTTTGAGCCCCCCCGGGTTCATAAAAAATGCACTGGGACCAACGCACCCACCCTGTGTCGAAAACAGAATTGCACCTAGCGAGATAAACACTACAGACAAAGGTGAAATACTTTGTGATACTCTTCTATGGAGCATTTGGTGCAAATATCCAAGTTTTATTTTTAGTTTTTCCTCAAATTTTTTTATTTTTTATTTTCTTTGGAAAGACCCTAATGAATCCCTTGTTGATGTTTCAAGTACCTATTAGCAAAAAATGGCATTCATTTGGAGAGAAATATAACATGAAGCACAATAATTAAATGCATAAAATGACTATGCTACCATCCAAGCGCTTAGAAATTGTGGGTTGTTAAAATTCTTATGGTTTCCTGGTATTATGAAGCAAATGGAGTTGTTTAAACACCTTGTGAATTCATGGGATGTTCACGCACAAGAATTCAGGTTTGGGAAGATTCTGCTTGAGATACAGGTAGATTGTATCTAATTTCTAACATGAATTTTAGAGTGATGTGCCCCCATCTCTCTTCTAGGTGGAAGAAGTGGTGGTGAGATGGTGAAAGATTACATTTTTACCTATTACAAACCTTGAGCCCTTCCTACTAGGGATGTGAAGATTAACATAGAGTATGTGACAAAATTACCTCTAAGAATGATCTTGTTCATCATCGCAAGATTTGAAATCATCTCGACACTACATGTAGCAAGCATATCATACATGTCGTATGAAGTAGAGTTTCTAAAGTTGAAAATATTCAACTGAAGTGAGGGTGTCTTTGTAAAATTGAAGGAAAAACTTACTAAAGCAAAGGAGGGGAAGTTTAAGAACTTTAGTTATGGTGCCATCTTGGTCTCTTTTGATTTAGAGCAGGTACCATCACTACAACGTCAACAGATTTCACTCGATTCCATCGATCTAAGGGTTCCACAGATGAGTAGGTGGATAGACCGCATGGGCAAACATTCATGTCCATCAATGATAAGATTTTCACCAGCGTTATTTGGATGGCTTCATAGATAGTTAATTATTATTGTGAAAATAATTATGCGGGGATGGATTTCCAGGGTGAGCTATGGGATGCTACATGTAAGATACTTTGACAATTAAGTTTTTGAAATTTTTTAATTTTTTGTGTTTTTTCATGTTTTCTAGACTACACTATTTGATGTTTTCATCCAGATATTTGACCCGTTCTATCAATGGCTACTACATATCTCCATCACATAGAGAGAAAAAAATATGAGGTAGTGGGACCAGTACAAGTCGTTGCGGTGAGATGGGATACGCTACGGGATCTTGAGGTAGATGAGGTCCTATCTTAGGTAGACCACCAAATGGAGGGATTTACACATGGGATTGATGAGATCATGGTAGATAAACTTCCATTGCAACTTAAATGACACACTATTGGAGTGTCTAGTCATATTGGTCGATTAATGTGCAAGATAACTTGTGCAATGTTGTTTTATCATGAGCACCACTAATTGTCTACTTAGATATTTTCATGTAGGTTTTTCTATGGACGATGTATCCATATGTGTCTCGAGGAACACATTTTTGTAAAATTAAAATTTACATATATATAAACATACATACATACATACATACATACATACATACATATATATATATATATATATATATAGATATATATATATATATATATATATATATATATATATATATATATATATATATATATATATATATATATATATATATATATATATATATATATATATATATATATATATATATATGTATAGTTAGTGTCTCCTAGTTCCTATTATGCTTTCAATATGTTGTGATGTGAACTGAAAGTTACTTACATTCATTACAAATGTCTATATAAAACTAAGTTAGGTAGGGAATATGCTAATGTGTTTGGATTTCTAGAAATGTGTTCATATTGTATGGAACCGAAATTTGTTTCTAGAAGATGCACTCTCAAAACCATGTGAAGGATTACAGGATTTCTCACTGAATAGATATTAGCGAGTTGTAGTACTATGAGATGTGAGTGAAGGCTGATGACTATACAGTGCATAATGTTAGTTTTAGTTTGTTCAGACTATCACAAGTGATCAAATCGGCTCTTATCATGTCTTTTTAGGTTCTCATATTCAAAAAAATTTCATTTCATTAGGTGTTCAAGTAAAAATTTGGTCATTGGATACTCTGTCTAGGGCTATTTCCACTCCTTTAAAATTTTACATGATAGTCCTTTTCATCACTCATTTGAGTGTACCATCATTATAAGGTCATCATTATCACTCTATTCATCATCATCATAATTTCATTTAGCTCAGTGTCTCCATTAGGTCTTTAGTCACAAAATATGTCATTCCATGCATAAAATCTCGCAATGGAGTGGTAATAGGTAAATTTATTCAATAAAGTTTGATTTCAAATGTAGTTCATGTTTAAATATGTAATAAATTCATCATGTTCCTAAAGCTACAAATAAAGTGTCAAAGTTACAAGTTTTCAGTGTAAAGTGAAAAGGACATGTAGTGGGCCATCCCACAACCATGAAGAAAAGTGACCACCACAAACTATAAAATATAAATTAAACTAATTTTTTCAATCACCTCATTTAAGAACAGCTCTCATCCATCATCCAATGAAAATTTAGCAAATTCAAGTAAAAAACACTCCAAATTTGGTGCCAAAAGTAGTTACGTCGCACTTTCTGCCCTCCACGTTATGATTTCTTTCCAATGTTCAGTTTTCTCTCCTGGAGGCAAAAAATAATTTTCTCAAGGCTTAAGAAGTTTTTCAATGTGTCAAGAATCAGTGGAAAAGTAAGTTATATCTCAGTCAACCTCTCCTTGGAGCTAAATTTCATTATTATAGTATGAAAACCCCCCATTGGCCTCTATGCTGTGTTTTAGTAGCTAGCCCTATTTTTCAAGTTTTGCAAGACAAACACTCTCCCACTGATTTTTTCCTCTTTCTCATACATAAAAATATATGCCATATCTTTCATACCACTTCATTCCCAAGTCCTAAGTCCCAAACCCAAAACCCTAGCCCAATTTTGCAATTTTGTGTAGTTTTCCTAGATAGGAGTGTCTAAAATTTCCCTTACTCAATTCCTTTGTCCATTTCACTTCATTTCACTTCCTAAAGTCCCATAACACCCCTTCCCATATCCGTAAATTTTCCCACTGTCATCTCCCTTCCCTAACCCACTAATACTATCACTTTTCTCCCTTCCCCTATTTTGTCCTATTGGGGTTTTCCCCCTTGCAATCAACCAAATGGAGGAGAAGAAATATTATCTCAAAGGAGGCCAGGTGATAAGACATGAGCCTTTAACCACTCTTAAAATTATGTCTACATCATTGTCCAAGCACTATTTTCAAATAATATGGTGTCTTCCTTTTTGTGAACTACTTGAAAAAATCAAATACAATGCCACATTGACGAAATTGTTTTCCACTCAACTTAAAAGGGAAAAAGTAACAATTGCAGGGGTTAATTTCACTATCTCAACTGACATAGTAGCTGAGGCCATAAACATGCCCAATCATGGTGAAAAATGGCTTAAGAACCCAGATCTATCCCTTCAAAATTATTAGCCCTATCTTAGAAGACATCACCAACAACATATGAAGAAGATTTTTCCTATTGGGCACCTCTTTGAAAAGTATACCCCACTCATAAATATCATCATGAAATAATTCACCCGTGAGGGAAGATATTATATATTATATGGGTATTATTTCATACTTTTTATGTATTTCAGAGTGGTAAAGCCATTCAATTTTCACTATTACCTTTGCAGAAGTTTGAAAAAGATGGAAGAAATGGTCCATCATAAGCATACTAGTCTTGAATGAAGCTTGTTCCACCATACTCTGGTCAAAATCATTGTTATACACCAGCCTGAGTAGAAGAACATCACTTGGGAAACCTTCATGTAGGGACATGTCTTTTTGTCTTCTTGTAGCCAACCTACTAGCCCTAGCTCTCCATCAGCACCATTAACACCATCTAGACATGTGGAGGTTGGCTCCCTAACACAGTTTTAGTGGGAGGAAGATTGAGGTCACTAAGACATGCCCGAGAGGCATAAGGCTTGTGTTTTCTCCTCAGATTGAGGAAGGGGCCAATCCCACATCAGTAGAGCAAGAAACACCATTACAACATGATACATCTATGCATGATGAGGAGCATGAATTTGACTTCGTAGGCTTGGAGGCTAGTGAAGAGCATGAAAAAATAGAGAGGATCATAAAATACAAATATGATTAGATCAAAGAGCTGAAAGACAACTTGGTAAGGGCTAATTTCATCATTTCCTTCCTAGAGAAAGAAAACAATCACTTGAAGCCAAAACAATTCTCTTTAGAGAATAGTCACTTTGAGGCTAGTATGCATGATGTGAAAGGAAAAGCAGTGGATGATAGTAAATATTCATAGAAGCATGAAAAGAAGGTGAGAAGGAAAAGACCAAGGACCATGGGTCTCGAAAGAGCACTTCAGAAGGAAAGAGAACAAAATCCACCACATGAGGAGTTGACTTTTGAAGAAATAATAGCCATGGAAATCAATGAAAACAGGGAGTTTTGGATTGATAAAGTCAATATTCACTTGGAAAAGCTCTGTGACAAGGCTAAGAGGGACCGCAAGATGCAAAAACACATGGCTGACCACTACTATGTAGGAAATCAGATTTGCAACAATTGCAATCCAAATTGAAGGAAACCCTAAAATGTCAAAAGGATGAGGACAACTTGGAGATTCTTGTTGATGCTTCCCTAGTGGCATAAAATTCCTTATGATGCACCTATGAACCAAATTTTAGTATTTTTGGAGAAAATTTTGTTTTTTGTGAAATTTTGGTCAAAATTGGAAATTCAGAAAACTAGTCATACTAGCAAAAGCATAGCGTGAGTGATCAGGAGTTCATGAATTTTTCTCAAAAGTGAAAGTTCTTGAAACTTTATTGAACGTGAGCGATCGAGTAGATATCTTCATTCTAATTCCGGCACTACAAATGATTTGAAAAATCGATGTCATATGTGGAGATATCGTGTTCTAATTGATTTCCTAAATAGCTAAAATTGCCACAGGTTTGACATGGATGCCCAATCAGCATGCAAAGGTACAGTCAGAAAAAATGGGAATATTCCTGAGAATATTATTTTTTCTAAACCAACGATATTTTTCCAAGTTTCACATTTTTGTTCGTTGGATGTGTTGCATGTATGTGTGATGAGCCAATGCTTGGCTGACAAGTGGCCAGCCCTGAGGCTGCCACGTGTCCCCTGTATGGTGGTCTAAAATTTTAGTATAGGTCAGGGGGGTTTGACCCCATGACCTTCGACATGCCTGTAAGGTTTTCCACCAACTCCATTATGCTATGGATCTTGTCCTATTAGCGGTCCAAATCATTTTATGTTGTATTGAAATGTCAAACAGGACTAGGGGGGGGGGGGGGAACCGTTGACAGTCCCAACCCGCCGACGGCCCCATTTGTATGTTCACATGCTATAACACTTAACCACGATATATAATGTTACAATTGATGGTTCCATTACCGTAACTCTGGGGGACTTGTCACATGGCTCCGACATCTGCCGTTAGTCTGACGGACATGCTAATGGACTCAAGGAACTTTTCCTTCATACACAGTTCCGCGCCAACATTTTAATGCAGAGGTTTAAAAAACCACGAGGTTTGGGGGGTTGGCATGTGGCCACCCCCTCCCATCACCATAACAGTTAATTCTCTGATGGTTACACTTGGCGAGTAGTTTAGTGCCCTCTAGATTCAGTGCTTTTTCTAAATTTAACTGCAGTTAACTGCAGTCTTCCAAATTTAGTGGAGTTTCTGTAGGGGACATTGGCTAAAAGCCTAGCCAGGTCAATTTTTGACCAATTTGGGTGAAACAATAGTCTACCTAGACTAATCGGAGAATTCTAGAACCATTGGTGTAGTGAAAACAACCATTGGAGGCTTGTAAACACATGTATTTGAAAATTTTTGAGCATAATGAAAGATGGACATGCCATTGGGAGTTGGAGCAGCAAATGTAGCCCAACAGCGGTGAACTTCATCATGCTTGCTATGTAAATCTTATGTGTGGTTTTATTTCTCTGTTTTACACTACTTTTCAGTGTTATTTAGGCTTATTGTCATTCTTAAAATTCATAATTTCATCTATGTTTCATGGTTAAATTCTTAAATCCTTAGGAAAACAAATGGACAGAAATATGTACATGTTTTATTAACTGAAAGGAATCTTAGCACAACAAAATACAGTCCTTTCAGATCAGTGGGCCACGCTACACTTTTGTTGGAGGGGTCCATTGGATGAAAACTCAAATTTTTTGGATTGCTATTGATGAGTACATCAATCTGATTCAGTAGGTGAGCCATGTCAACCACTTCTGGGGGGTAAAAAGTCCAAAAAACATGCAGAAAATCACCTTTCTGCCTTGTTTTTGGAGCCTTCTCCATCCTTTCAGAGTACTCTTAGGAGAAGGAAACACAATTACAACATGATACATATATGCATGATGAGGAGCATGAATTTGACTTCGTAGGCTTGGAGGCTAGTGAAGAGCATGAAAAAATAGAGAGGATCATAAAATACAAATATGATCAGATAAAAGAGCTCAAAGACAACTTGGCAAGGGTTAATTTCATCATTTCCTTACTAGAGAAAGAAAACAATCACTTGTAGGAAAAACAATTCTCTTTAGAGAACAGTCACTTTGAGGCTAGTATGCATGATGTGAAAGGAAAAGAAGTGGCTGATAGTAAATATTCAAAGAAGCATGAAGAGAAGGTGACAAGTAAAAGACCAACGACCATGGGTCTCAAAAGAGCACTTCAGAAGGAAGCATAACAAAATCCACCACATGAGGAGTTGACTTTTGAAGAAAGAATAGCCATGGAAATCAATGAAAATAGTGAGTTTTGGATTGAGAAAGTCAATATTCACTTGGAAAAGCTCCTTGAAAAGGCTAATAGGGACTGCAAGATGCAAAAACACATGGCTTACCAAAATTATGCAGGAAATAGATTTGCAATGTCAAAGTCAAACAACTACGATCCAAATTGATGGAAATCCTAAAAGGTCAAAAGGAGAAAGAAAACTTGGAGATTCTTGTTGATGCTTCCCTAGTGGCATAACATACCTTATGAGGCAACTATGGACAATTTTTTAGTATTTTTGGAGAAAATTCTGTTTTTTGTGAAATTTTGGTCAAAATTGGAAATTCAGAAAACTAGTCATACTAGCAAAAGCATAGCGTGGGTGATCAGGAGTTCATGAATTTTTCTCAAAATTGAAAGTGCTTGAAACTGTATCAAACATAAATTACTGGGTAGATCTATTCATTCTGATTCTGGCACTACAAACGATTCGAAAAACTGATGTCATATGAGGGAGATATCACGTTCTGATCAATTTCCCAAACAACGAAAATTGTGATAGGTTTGACTGGGATGCCCAGTCAGCATGCAAAGGTATAGTTAGAAAAAATGTGAATATTCCTAAGAATATTTCGTTTTCTAAAACAATGATATTTTTCCAAATTTGGCATTTTGATTCGTTGGATGTGTTGTATGTATGTGTGATGAGCCAATGGTTGGGCGACATGTGGCCAGCCCTAAGGCTGCCATGTGTCTCTTGAATGGTGGTCTTAAATTTTGGTATAAGTCTAGGGGGTTCGACCCCATGACCTCTGACGCACCTGCAAGGTTTTCCACCAACTCCACTATGCTATGGATCTTACCCTATTAGCACTCCACATCATTTTATGTTGTATTGAAATTTCAAATTGGGGGGGGGGGGACCGCTGGTAGTCCCAACCCGCTCGTGGCCTCGTTTGTATGTTCACATGCTATAACAATTAACTATGATATATAATGTTACAATAGATGGTTCCATAACTGTAACTCATAGGTACTTGTCACATGGCTCTGACATCTGTGGTCAGTCTGATGGACATGATAACGGATTCGTTGAACTTTGCCTCCATACACAGTTCTGTGCCAACATTTTAATGCAGAGGTTTAAAAAACCGTAGGGTTTGGGGGGTTGGCATGTGGCCACCCCCTCCCCTAACCATAACAGTTAATTCTCCGATGGTTACACTTGGATGGTAGTTTAGTTCCCTCTAGATTCGGTGCTTTTTCTGAATTTAACTACAGTTAACTACAATCCTCCAAATTTAGTGGAGGTTCTGTAGGGGACATTGGCTAAAAACCTAGCCAGGTCAATTTTTGACCAATTTTGGTGAAACAAGAGTCTACCTAGAATAATCGTAGTATTCTAGAGCCATTGGTGCAGAGAAAACAACCATTGGAGGCTTGTAAACACATGTATTTGCAAAATTTTGAGCATAATGAAAGATGGACATGCCATTAGGAGATGGACCAGTAGATGTAGCCCAAGAGGGGTGAACTTCTTCATCATGCCGGTTGTGAAAAACTTATGTGTGGTTTTATTTCTCTATTTTACACTACTGTTCAATGTTATTTAGGCTTATTTTCATGCTTAAAATTCATAATTTTTTCTATGTTTCATGGTTAAATTCCTCAATCCTTAAGAAAAAAAATGGAGACAAATATGTACATGTCTTATTAACTGAAAGGAATCTTAGCACAACAAAATACAGTCCTTTCAGATCAGTGGGCCACGCTACACTATTGTTGGAGGGGTCCATTGGATGAAAAATTAAGATTTTTGGATTCCTATTGATGAGTACATTAATCTGAGTCAGCAGTTGAGCCATGTCAGCCATTTCTGGGGGGTCAAAATTCCAAAAAACATGCAAAAAATCACCTTTCTGCCCTGTTTTTGGAGCTTTCGCCATGCTTTCTGAGTACTCTTGGGAGTAGGAAACACCATTACAACATGATACATCTATGCATGATGAGGAGCATGAATTTGACCTCGTAGGCTTGGAGGCTATGGAAGAGCATGAAAAAAAAGAGAGGATCATAAAATACAAAGATGATCAGATCAAAGAGCTCAAAGACAACTTGGGAAGGGCTAATTTCATCATTTCCTTCCTAGAGAAAGAAAACAATCACTTGAAGGCAAACTAATTCTCTTTAGAAAACAATCACTTTGAGGCTAGTATGCATGATGTGAAAGGAAAGGCAGTGGCTGATAGTAAATATTCAGAGAAGCATGAAAAGAAGGTGACAAGGAAAAGACCAAGGACCATGGGTCTCAAAAGAGCACTTCAGAAGGAAAGAGAACAAAATCCACCACATAAGGAGTTGACTTTTGAAGAAAGAATAGCCATGGAAGTCAATGAAAATAGTGAATTTTGGATTGAGAAAGTCAATATTCACTTGGAAAAGCTCCTTGACAAGGCTAGCAGGGACCATAAGATGCAAAAACACATGACCGACCACTACTATGCAAGAAATTAGATTTGCAATGTCAAAGTCAAACAATTGTGATCCAAATTGAAGGAAACGTTAAAATGTCAAAAGGGTAAGAAAAACTTGGAGATTCTTGTTAATGCCTCCCTAGTGGCATAGCATGCCTTATGAGGCACCTATGGACCAAATTTCAGTAGTTTTGGAGAAATTTTTTTTCTTTGTCAAATTTTAGTCAAAATTGGAAATTTAGAAAACTAGTCATACTAGCAAAAGCATAGTGTGGTTGATTAGGAGTTCATGAATTTTTCTCAAAAGTGAAAGTGCTTGAAACTTTATCAAACCTGAGTGACCAGGTAGATCTCTTTGTTTTGATTCCAACACCATGAATGAATTGAAAAACCGATGTCGTATCAGGGAGATATCGCGTTCTGATCGATTTCCCAGATAGGTGAAATTGTGACAGGTTTGACTAGGATGCCCAGTCAGCATGCAAAGGTACAGCTAGAAAAATTGGGAATATTCCTGAGAATATTCCATTTTCTAAACCAATGATATTTTTACAAGTTTCGCATTTTGATTTTTTGGATGTGTTGTATGTATGTGAGATGAGGCAATGGTTGGGTGACATGTGGCCAGCCCTAAGGCTACCACGTGTCCCTTGTACGGTGGTCTAAAATTTTGGTATAGGTCTAGGGGGTTTGACCCCATGGCCTCTAGCGCGCCTGCAAGGTTTTCCACCGACTCCAATATGCTATGGATCTTACCCTATTAGCACTCCACATCATTTTATGTTGTATTGAAATTTCAAATGGGGGGGGACGGCTGACAGTCCCAACCTGCTGGTGGCCCCATTTGTATGTCAACATGCTATAACACTTAACGATATAGAATGTTACAACCGATGGTTACATAACCGTAACTCTGCGGAACTTGTCACATGGCTCCGAAATCCGCGGTCAGTCTGACGGACATGCTAACGGATTTGCGAAACTCTTCCTCCATACACAGTTCCACGCCAACATTTTAATGTGCAGGTTTAAAAAACCACAAGGTTTGGGGGGTTGGCATGTGGCCACCCCCTCCCCTAACCATAACAGTTAATTATCTAACAGTTACACTTGGCGGGGAGTTTATTTCCCTTTAGATTCAGTTATTTTTCTAAATTTAACTGTAGTCCTCCAAATTTAGTGGAGGTTCTATAGGGGACATTGGCTAAAAGCCTAGCTAGATCAATTTTTGACCAATTTGGGTGAAACAAGAGTCTACCTAGACTAATCGGAGCATTCTAGAGCCATTGGTGCAGAGAAAACAACCATTGGAGGCTTGTAAACACATGTATTTGAAAAATTTTGAGCATAATGAAAGATGGACATGCCATTGGGAGTTGGACCAGCAAATGTAGCCCAGGAGGGGTGAACTTCTTCATCATGCCTGCTGTGTAAATATTATGTATGGTTTTATTTCTTTGTTTTACACTTTTGTTCAGTGTTATTTAGGCTTATTTTCATTGTTAAAATTCATAATTTCATCTATGTTTCATGGTTAAATTCCTCAATCCTTAAGAAAAAAAAATGGAGACAAATATGTACATGTTTTATTAACTGAAAGGAATCTTAGCACAACAAAATATAGTCCTTTCAGATCAATGGGCCACGCTACACTTTTGTTGGAGGGATCCATTGGATGAAAACTCAAAATTTTTTTATTCCTATTAATGAGTACATCAATCTGAGTCAGTGTTGAGCCATGGCAGCCACTTTTGGGGGGTTTAAATTCCAAAAAACATGCAAAAAATCACCTTTCTGCCCTTTTTTTGGAGCCTTCACCATGCTTTCTGAGTACTCTTGGGAGATTGAATATTTGTAGGGCTAGAAGCCACCTTCTTATGTGCTTGATGAGCATATCGTGTAGAAAACATCCAGAGCTTTCCATATCATCTTTCATATTAGGATTTGGACACCTAGAAGGCCTCCAAAAGTCAATTTTCCTCAGCTTGCCACACTTTCTTTGAGTTTGCTATGCTTTCTCTAGATTTCGCTATGCTTTCTCTAGAAGGAAATTTTCACAGGATGTTTGACCTAGTTTGAATATTTACCTTATGTAATTGATGAATGATGATGTCATGAGATGTGATTGAGCTGGTAAATAGTAAAATAGGGTAGATACATGCTTGTTAATGTAATTTTGGTAAAATGTATCTAGTTTGCTATGATGAGGTGAATTGTTTGACCTCCACTAGACATTAGGGTTTTGTTGAGCTTCTCATGTAATCATCTCCAAAACTGATGGATTCAGCCCCTACGAGAGGGGAGATGTTTTATTGGTCTATATCTATCATTTTCAGAGTCCTTTGATTGGTTGGACATCTGAGGAATGTAATCTTGTAGCTTGTAATTTAACTCTTATTTTCAAAAAGGAAAGGATGCAGTTGCAACTATTATTTAGTAATTCATGTGCTATGATTTTATGATAATGTATCTTCTTTTTTATAGTATTTATTGAATGATATATATCTCCTCTTTCATATCTTGTATCTTCATTGGATTTCCTTACAATTTATAATCATAATTCTATTGATTTAGCCTTGTTTATATGGAAATGTCATCTTGTGTTTTATTCTTCCAGTTTAATGAATTCATGATTGAACATGCTCATTAAATTCCTTTACTCTTTCAGACTCACCACTATACCTACAAAAACCTAAAGCCATCATAGATCCACTTATACCTTGACCCTTTATATCTTTGCAGTTGTAATACCTTTGATACCTAGACCTAGCTACATGGTTTCATCCCTGATCCAACATCAAACCCTAAATGTCTCAAAACCGACCCTAGCCTATCATATCTAGCCTAATATTTTTCATGTCACAACCAATCCTTGGCTGTTATCTCATTAAGAGAGCCCTCTTGTCCTGGTAGGACTTGCTACTAGGTCAAAGTGAGTTGTGGTTACCTTTGTGAGTCTCCTTTTCAGCCTTCGAAGAACTAGTGGAGTGCTAACATTCTGGTGCCGTTGACGGGAAACGAAGTGACAAATCTTCCCTGGGTTTCTTGTTACTTTCCATTAAATTATAGGGCTGTGGCTAATAGGCCTCAGTGTTCGTCAAGGCTGATTCAAATTTCGAAGAGCTGAGGTGCTGAAAAAAAAGAACATTATAGCATCGTTGATAGGGAATGAAGTGACAGATCTTCCCCGAGAAAGAACACCAAGGATTAGATCAGCTTGTTGATGTTGGATAGTGATCGGACACAAGTAGGCTGAATATTTCACTGAGTGACTACATTGTCAAAGGAATCCAGATTATGGAAAATTTATGGTCACTCCAATCTTGAAGAATCCAGAGTTTAAAAGCTTTATGAAGAATCCATTTTCTAAGAATTCAGAGCTTGAATAACTAATCTAGTTGCTCCATTCATCAAAATGACAAGGTATGTGGCCAATCCACTTTCTATTGATGGTTTTATAGAATATTGGGATCATTTTGAGGATTATCATATTGATGAATCATTTTCAAGGTTTTTCTTTATCTATTTAAATACATACAAAGGTAATCCTGAAAATAAGATCAGATTTTTAGATGAATTTGCTAGTAAGCTTATAAAGATATTGAAGACTTAGAAGCTCAAAAATAGTCTTATCATTTTCAATATTATATGGAACCTTTAGAAAGTATTTTTAAGCAAAAACATGAGTATAAAGAGCTTCCCAATGATTTTATAATTACGGAATATAATGCTTTTGAGGATGGGTTTGATAATTCAAAGCTAGAGCAATGGCTTCATAAAGAGAAAACATATGAAATACCCTTCATTAACACAGAATAATTCGAATATGAACCAATAGATCATGTTTTTATTGATCTCGTAGTAGAATATATGGGAATTTTTTCAGTTCATGTATTCAATCTTGATTTCACTATGGAGACATGATCTATCATGAGTTTCCACTACCATGGTATGTTTTAATTTTTTTTTTTTTGATACGCAATCAAGTAGCCATATTATTTTGGCAGCTACTTGACTAGATTCATTGGCACTTTTGTATTATTTGATTCAGTGTTTTTTTTCAACAAATTAGAGTAGGATGAGTGTGAAATAAAATTGTTGGTCAAGCATTCTTTCAGTATGGATTTTACTGTTTTGTTTTAGCAATGTACAGTTTTAAGTTGTAGTGTGTCTTCATTTGCAAAATTCGTTGGTTGCAACTCAGGTCACAGGTTACATTTTTGGAGAATGAATTGGTTTTCATAGTCTGGGATCATCCCAATAGAGAGGGCACTAGTCTGCAAATTCAGATATCTATGGTACTTGACACCTCTTAAAGTAGCTTCTGTCCCCAGTTGGATCCAAATGTTATCACATACTAGTTTTATTTTGATTCTTGGATAATTTGATAGTTTTCCTGAAGGTTTTAAAATTTATTTCGAAAACATTGATGAGCTAAAAACTCAATCTCCAAGGTCTAATGTTTCATGCCAAATCTCCAAAAACCGAGCTACAAATCACGTCTCAATACAATACACATCTTTGTTATTGTTACAAACAAATTTTTTTCCATCTTGTTGACCTTGATTTGATTGAGGACCAAGTATGTCACAAAGCTTGGGACAACAATTTGCTTCATGTTGTGAGGTTTCTGCATCTATGATTTCAACCAGTATGCATTGCCCTATTGTTTAACTTACTCAAGAACCTACTAGAAACTCGAAAATCCTAGTGGACAATAGTGGAGAATGTTTAAACATCAAACTACCTATTGGAATGACATTGGCTTACTTAATAATGAACAATAGCAAAAATCTTCAACTATGACAGTGGGTAACGTTGAAGATAATTCAACACAAGATAATTGTGTTATTACTTCAAATATATCAAAAATCTGTAACAAAAGTAATTTCGTGAGAATACTAGGGTGTTTTCCTATGTTTGGTGTAACTCAGAGTATAGCAATGATGGCCTTGCTGAGGAGCTCCAAGCAGACTCTGTTGGTTTTATTTTGTTCACACTAAAAGGTTTTATGCTAGTGTTCTCGATAAAGCTCTTGAAGGTGTTGGGGAAATTCAACAAACATGGGCTCAAGAATAATGCAAACTTGGGCCAATAAAAAGGATTCTTGATGGAATTGGTCAAACATTTAGTTGGTGATTCTATGCTATTAGAAAAGTTTGATGATAAATCAATGATTGAAAATTTTAACTCCATCTCCTCTATCCTTCAAAAATACATTTTCTAACACGGTTTATTCTAAGATGAGTCTTGTAAAATTTGATGACTTAGTGAGAGGTTTTGAGGGTAAAAATTCCTTTGGAGAAGATGATGAATTAGGGCATGAGATAAACACTAAAAGCAACAATGCATTTTCAAGGAAGTGTAACCATGTTCCTTTTTAGTTGGTCGAAAATAGTGCCATGGTCTCTAAGTAGAGAACTATTCTTCCCAAAAAAGATTCATCTGTCGATTTGCTACACCACCTTCCTCACATTGCGTCTCTTCCTCAGTTTTTTATTCACGCTTTAGATGAGCTCGCTATCAGGAATGATTCGGTGGGCAGAGTTGGAAGAAACTGACTTAGATGGCATTTGTTTTGGTAGAATACCATGACTACTAAATCCATCCTGTTATGTAAATGAGAATTTTTTGTTCTTATTGGATTCAAATATTTCTAGCATCCTAAATCACGAGTTGAAAAAAGTCACTTCATTCATCACCCTTTTTCAAATTTGTTAGTTTCCAATTAAGTGCCAATATTGATCAACATATGTGCAATGGAGTAGTATTTCAAATGAAATTTGATGTAACTATATATTCTTTTGATTTTATATTTGTACATTGCTACTTCTAAGTATATTTAAGTTAATAAAATAGACAAAAAAGGAGGTTTTCGACAATTTGACCTATCGTCTTCTGAGGCAGTTTCTAGGAAAATGAGGAGGAATTTTAAAAATACAAAGAAGGTTTTTTCCAAGAATGGAGCAAGGAAAAATTAACTCTTTTAGTTTTGTACAGGTGTCACATATTGAGAGAATCGAATTCATACTTGTGCCTTAGTTTTTGGGATTTAGAATTTTCCTCTTTAACACATATTTCTCAAATGAAGATCCTTTGTAAATAGAGACAAATATCAGAAAAATAAGAGAGGTTTTTGCTCAGAAGAAGATCATCTACAAAGATATCCTCAAAATTTCACTCAGTTTTCATGATTTAGGAGATACAAACTCTGAAGTGACAACCCAATCTTAGCACCAAATTGACAACGACATGGAGTCTCTCTAAAGAAATTCAAAAAATTGAAAGGTTATTTCGATCGTGCTAAATAAGTATAATTCAACTGATTATGGTGAAGTTTTATGGAATATATTTTTTAGAGAAATAAAATCATTAATTGAAAATTTAGGCAAGAAAGTGGGAGAAATGAAACACCTAGCTCATTTTTTACTTGTTTTCTAGAAATGAGCAAAAGCATAAATTTTTCTCCATTTCTTCAGAAAGAGAAATCACTTATCCCCAAATGTCCCATCAATTATGTCTTGTAAAAGTATGTCAAAAGCCATGATTTTAGCTATTCTGAGTTTCGTTGATAACCCTTTGAATTTGGAGGATGGAAATGATGAAGATCAAGTAAATATTTTGCTGCAAGAAATTATTTTACCGCATCTGGATATACTCTTCATAAGATTGCAAAATTTGTTTCAAATTCGTTGGGAGAACAAGATGAAAAGCATCAAAAGACCTGGGAAATGTGATCTAAGAATATTTAAATCATTGGGAAAATATCCAACATGTTCATAAGTAGTGAAGCAATTTGTTGATTGTCTGTTACCATTCCTTGATGTCGAAAAAGTTAGAAAAAAAATTATCATTTCATGGAAATTATCTCTGTCTTGAAAGAGGTAATGTAGTAGATACATGATCATGGTCTAGTCCTTTAGCTGGATAGTGGAGTTCGAGGAATGCTTCGGCTTGAGGCGAGGGAGGGGAACAACTTCAAAGTTGGTGAAGAGTTGTGTGCTATATGCCTAGGATTCAATGCCAAGGACATTCCCTTGTTTTCCTTAGTGGATAGGTGTTGATTCATTCTTTGGGGTATTATTTTATGGTATAAGATCCATAATTTTATGAGAATTATGAGGGTATTCAGCAAAATTTTAAGAAATAAAATTTAAGACGAAAAAGTTTCCTGGAACATGGAATGAAGATCCTATTTTGGAAAAGATGACTTATGGCAGTAAAGTCCATATTTCAAGGAGATAGAGCTGAATTCAAGTGAACCCCTCATCAGTTAAAGGAATAGGGCATAGTTGGCAGAGAATTAGTTTCACATCACAAAATTTCATGCAGATATTAAGGGAAAAAGTCGGCAGTGGCAACTAGGTGGTAGTTGGTCAATGAATAAAAGGAAATTCTAGATCTATCTTCAACAAATTTCTAGCAGCTTTCAAGAAGCTAGAGACACATTACAACTTTTCTTATTTGTAATTTTTCTTATGATTTAATTATATTTTTTCTAGAAATGTTGGGCACTTAGGTTATTGTAATAAGTATTCAGGTTAGCATTTGTAATAGTCAAAAGGTTGGATGTTGTGAAATAGAGCCTTGTGGAAGCTAGTATACTTGTGAATTTAGCAGGGAGTAATAGACATAATTTGCAGCTATTGTAGTGGGATTCCTATGGTATGTGCTTTAGAAATGTTTTTCCTTCTATGATCATATGTTGGAATGTATTATATCTTCCATTTCCATTTTCATGCTTCATGTGTTTGTTTCCTAAGATAATAAAAAAAATTCATTGATATAATGCTTTGTTTTGGAGAAGCTCTCATGTTTTTGTTCATATTCTTCTGATATAAATGAATTCATGAGATTCATTCTTATTTAAAGCCTTAGCTATCTACTCTATACAAAATTACAACTCTAAAGTGATAAAGTATGTTCCTACCTTGTCTTATTACATATCTGCAAATCTAATTTTCAGTGCCTAGACCTAAGCCACCATCTAGCAAAAGCCATCAAATATTTCAAACCCTAGAGCCTATCATATCTATACTAATATCCTTGATACCACAATAAATCTGACAGTGATCTCATAGAGAGATCCCTCTCAACCTAGTAGGGCTAACTACTAGGTCAAAGTGGTATGTGGTTACCTTTGTCAATATCTTTTTTAGCATTGGGAGAATTGGTTGAGTGCTAGCATTTCCTAAGTGTATAAAAAAAACATGCCTTGAGAGAATGTCCTCTTCACTTGAAAAGTGTAGAAACTTGTGTTATATGTGCAGAAATTCATGATACAAAAAATGTCCTTCAATACCAAGTCTTAAAGTTGTTTACCAAGAAGAAGTAGTTCCAAATAATATATATCCTCTTTTTTTGGTTTGTATAAGACCATGCCAGGGATCAAACTCAAGGTTTTAGCACTCAAATGTATGCTCAAAATCCATAGAATAACTATACTATACCAATGCCATGGCAACCCTCATCTCAATCTCGAACATAGGCACATGCATGGAAAATTATTTATGGAATATATTCTCAATATCACCAATATCCACAACATTATCCAAAATTTCCACCACAACATTTTCCTCAATTTATTCAACTACGTAAAACTCAGTTTCAAAATCCAAATCCACAAATTTCATTATCATTTCCATAACGACCAAATCAATTTCCTACTCAACTACTTCTGAATCCAAATAATAAGAATTCATAACTTGTTTACAATATGCAGGGACAAAATTTCCAAACTTTTATGATAACTCCATTAGATCTTAACAATATTCAACATAGATCTCGTAGAGTATGTAAAAGAAGTCACCATATGTTGTTATTGAGGAAAAAGAAAAGGATGATCATTTCGAGGAAGAGACATCTCTTCCTTAGAATGAAACCCTCAAAATAAAAATGATCACTCTAAGGAAGAGATTTCTCTCCATCAGAAAGAAAATATTCAAACACAAAAAATTCCTACACATTTCTATGATACTCCAAGAAACTCAACTCCTATTATAGAACAACCTTCACTATCTGTCTCAAGACCACCTTTCCCTGAAAGATTGAAGATTGAAAAATGGGTAGAAAATAGATCATGTTGCCTGAATATGATATGTTAGATGATATGAAGAATGTTTGCATAAAAATTCCTTTGCAAAATCAATTACAGAGTTAAGTATTAAAAGACTAGGAAGGAAAAGAAAAGACTTCAAAACAATTCAGTTAGTTGGAAAATTTACAGATATCATGATGAGAAAAAAAAACGATTCAGAAATATTTGGATCTACGAAGTCCCATTGTGAAAACACACATCAATGGTATTGAAATACCAAATACAGTAATTGATCTAGGAGAAGCTATAAACATAATGAGTAAAAAAATTATGGATCAGCTAAAAATTCCTAATCTTCAATATATACCAACATTGTTACAATTAGAAGATAGAAATGTAATTAATCATGATGGTGTGTTAGACGATATTTATGTATCCTTAGATTCTTGGGAATTTTTTTTTGATTTGATGATATTGACACCCAAGAATAACTTAGGAGGACATTCATTAATATTAGGAATACCTTGGTTAGCTACAAAAAATGTTTTTATCAATTGTATATCTGGTGCTATGTTTATCTCTAATGTAAGATCAACAAATAAATTCACATTATATCCACCTAAAAAAACAATTATAGAGGTAAAAAGCGAAGAATGGATGGAATATTATAATCATATACAACCTATTTTTACTATCCCAAAAGTAAGTGAAGAATATCAAATTTTAAATTCAATAGAAAATAATGAATCCTCCCTCTTCATATTGTGAGACTAGAAAAAAAATTTAGGAAAAATGAAATATTGAATATTTATCATCTCGTCAGATGTCTTTACATTCTATGAAATAATTTGGCAATTATTTAATAGAAAATTTTCCACGGAAAACATTGAATATAAATCATAACTTCAAAGAATTTCAAAAGAAATAATTAATGAAAGCATTACAATAACATTTTTCTGCATATGCATGGGAATATACTGACATGAAAGGAACTAATCCTAAAACTTCCATGCATCACATATATATTGAAGAAAATGTCAGACCAATCTAACAACCTCAAAGAAGAATGAATCCAAATTTAAGGGAAATTGTTAAGGAGAAACTACAGAAACTGTTGAATGTAAATTTCATTTATCTAATATCAGACAGTCAATAGGTTACACCTTTAGTAATTATTCCTAAAAAAATGGAGAATGGAGAGTATGAATTAGTTATAGGGAGTTGAATAAGGAAAATTTGAAAGGTAATTTTCCACTTCCTTTCATAGATCAATTTTTAGATACGTTAGCACAGAAGAATTATTTCCCATTTTTGGATGGATTTGGTGGGTATAAATAGCTTTAGGTAGCACTAGAAGATCAAGACAAATAGACATTTACCTATCCATTGGTAACTTATGCTTACCGAGTGCTTCCTTTTGAATTATGTAATGTGCCAACTCCATTACAAAAATAAGTATTAGATATTTTATTTGATCTAATTAATGATTGTGTGGAAGTGTATATGGATGATTTTATAGTTTATGGAATTTATTTTGAAGAAGCTCTTAAAAATATGGAAAAAGTTCTCATAAGATGTAAGGAATAAAATTTCTCACTAAGTCATGAATAATTTTTTATGATGTTTATTGAGGGAATTGTTTTAGGACACCACATTTTAGGAAATGGAATTAAGGTGAAATCATCGAAAGTAGAAATTATATGTAAATTATTAATTCCAAATTTTCAGCGAGATATTAGGAGCTTTCTTGGTTTTACTAGATACTATAGAAAATTTAGAGAAAAATTTACAAAAATTGCATCTCCACCCTTCAAATTTCTCACAAAATATTGTGAATTCAGTTAGAATCATGATTTCTAGAAAGCCTTCAAAACTTTGAAAGAGAATATTTATGAAGCACCCATTTTGAGAGGACCAAATTGGAAATTACCTTTTCACATTTCAATTGATGCTTCAGGAGGAGCTTTAGGAGATGTATTAGGACAAAAATACTTGAATCCTTATTCCATTTACTATACAAGTACAAATTTGACTCCTAAAGAGTTAAATTATACTATTACAGAAAAATAGTTTTTAGCTGTTGTCCATGAAATCAAAAAATTCATACATTAAATCGCTAGATATGAAAATTTCATTCATACATACCATTCTACAATTAGATATCTAATTAATAAATTAGTTACTAATGGCAGACTCACAAGAAGGTTATTGTTGTTACAAGAATTTAATATCACTATTTTGGATTGTTATGAAACCACCTCCAAAAATAGAAGAAAAGAGAGATCAACACCTTAGAAATCAACCACTTTGAGGGGGAAACCTCCAATACATTACATAAATGAACAATTCTTGGATGATTGAAATGACCAAAACCTCCTTTCTATATATAGGAGTCCATGGGGCCACAATGTAATCCTAGCCAAACTAACAATAATAATGTAAGGGCACAATAATAACAATATGGGGGTTAGAGGGGTACAATAATAACAATAAGGGGGTTACACTAGCAATAATAAGGGACTATACAAGTAATATATTGACCTAAAATGCTCTCTCCTTCAAAAAGGTGTTGTCCTCAATGCTTGAGTAGCTCCGGGTGCTTATGTATAAAATTCTCATCCTCCCATGTAGAATCTTCAGTGGGTAAGTTCTTCCATTTGACGAGATGCTCTGAAATTGATCGATTTTGTAGCTCTTGAGTTCTTATTTTCGTGTCTGCTTCAGGTTCCAATATGGTTTTTCCTTCCTCATCAAGTTCTGGAAATATTGTTTGAACTGGAAATTTCTCCCTTATAACCTTCTTTAAGCATGAAACATGGAAAACTAGATGCACTCACGAAGAAGCAGGAAGCTCCAATTTGTATGCCATAGTACTAATCTTTTGCAACACCTTGTAAGGACCATAGTACTTTGGCTATAATTTATTATCCTTCTTAACTTGCTTGAAGGACATCTGTTTGTATGTTTATAGCTGTAAAAATACCCAGTCTCCTACATCAAAACCTCTCTCACTACGATGTTTATATGGTTGTTGTTTCATTCGATTTTGTGCCAAATTTAGGTTATCCTTTAAGAGTTGGAGAACTTCCTATTGGTGCTCGATGTGATCTTCCACTACTTCAAAGACAAAATTTTCCCTTAAAGAAGATGTGATGGATAGTGAATGATATCCATGAAGTGCCATAAATGGGGTCATTTTTATTGCATTATGGAAGGAAGTGTTATACCACCATTCAATGAGAGGTAACCACTTGACCCATTGTGTTTGCTTATCAGATACAAAACAACGAAGATATCCTTCCAAACATTTATTCAATATCTCAGTTTGACCATATGATTGAGGATGATAAGATGAGCTATAAGCTAGTTGAATACCCAAACAAGAAAATAATTTCGTCCAAATTTTTTTTGTAAAATTGGGATCTCTGTCACTTACAATAATCTTCGGGTTTCCATGTAACTTTTGAATTGTTTCGATAAATGTAGTAGCAAATTTAGTTGCTTTAAATTGATGAGATAATGCACAAAATTATGCATAGTTGGTAAGTCTATCAACTATCACCATGATGACACTCTTTCCTTCAGACTTAGGTAAACCTGTGATAAAATCCATTGAAATATCCTCCCAACGTTGACTTGGAATGGATAAAGGTTGTAGAAGACCTGAGGTCTTAATTGTTTCAACTGTAGAAATTATATAACTAATGTGTTATATATCCAAGATTCTCCTGATCACGCACTATTTTAACTTCATGCACAATACATAATCTATTCCACCATTGATCATTATATGCGGAAATTAAATCAATTGCATGCACACATTGAAACCATAAAAATTCACACACATTAACACAGTGTTTTAACGGGAAAGCCTGAAGCTAAAAACCCCAGATATCTATATATAATATATGTCATAGAGATCATGTAAAAATCATCATAAAATTTTTATCATATCAAGCTCTCAGTACAATACAATCGCTACACACTAATCAGGCCTGATCTTGCAAATCCATGCACCGATCTTTGCCACCTGCTAGCCTGCCTCTACTGCGAAATCCCTGCTAAAGAATGGCTCTGAATGGACTTGAATCCACCTGTCTTGCACTGTTCAATCCTCATTGGCATCTCTACAGTGTGTTGGATGCAATCAATGCATCACTATAGTCACAACTGATAGTCATCTTGCCCTTTCACCTATCTCTCCACTGGTATCCATTGAAACTGTCCATGCACTGTAGTTAACTGATCTATTATTCAGTTGATTAATGAGTTAATATTTAGGTAATTAATTATTAATTAATTCACACCACTCTCATTAGTGTATCAATCAGTTAGACTAGATACAACTAGCTCAACTGTGTCTAACTGAGTTAAACTGAACACAACTCCACCAAACTATGTCACATGAGTTCTAACTGAAGTCCTCCATGAAATAGCTCCACTCAACCCTCAGGAATAGCATAATTCCTTTTGTGAGGTTCTGTGCCACATCTGTGCACTTAACTGAAGTGCTCCCAGAGAATAACATAATGTTTAGAGTCCAAATATTATTAAGAGCTAATAATATTCGACATATCTATTTTTAGACTGGCAATCTAAAAATAGATTCCGCCCAATATGTCTAAAAATAGAAGTCCATATATTTTTCCAACTTGACCAACCATCCACAAATAGCTTCTTGCAACTCATAGAATATGATCGACATGTCTAAAAATAGACATAGTCTAAAAATATACTTTGTGCCAAAAATAGCCTGCAGGCCCACTTAGTGAAGGCGAATCTTTTCACTAAGTTCATCATCTTGTTGCAAGCTCAACACTCCCTCTCAACAAGACAGGGATTATCTACCACCCTGATCATGTCTCTGTGGTATTCAAATTTTATCTCGGTGAGTGCCTTCGTCAAAATATCAGCATCTTGATCCTCCATAGGAATGTAAGAAAGTAGCATGATCTTGTGCTGCACACAATCTATGATATGATGGTACCGGATGTCAATGTGTTTAGATATATCATGAAATACTAGAGTAACAGAGAGTTTAATGCAACTCTGATTATCACAATATATCACAGTAGGATCTAAGTGTGAACCAAACAACCCGACCAGGATCTTCCTCATCCATATAGCCTCACATGCAGCAAAACTTGCTGCCATGTACTTGTTGGAAATACTGAGAGGTGGGGTGAATCAGTATTCTGTTCAATAAAAGCATTATTTAGTCTTCAATTATTATCAGTGTTTGTAAAATGATAGCAGCGAACAAGAGGAACACAAATGCACACATTTTTTAAGGTGGAATCCCACTCGGGGACAAAAACCACCTAATGTTTTTCTAATAATTCTTTAATATTCAACTCCAATTGAAAATAAAGCTCCAACTTCCTAGAATCTAGAAAAGAATTCTTCTCCAGCTCCCACTGGATGGATGCTCCAATGCCCGAGATTCTTCAGTAGTCAATTGAACGGATGCCCCAACACCCAATGAGCTACAACTCACCCTAGCACCACCCTACCACCCTATAGAAGAATAAAAGAAGAATGGACTCCCGTACCAGGGAAAATGGTCCACTTTACAATGATATAGAATGATGTAGAAGAAGAAGATATACTAGACCATAACCCAAGCTTTGACACAACCACCTAATGATGACCCTACACCTCCCAACACTGCCTCTTCAACCCTTGGTAGATAGATACTAGTACAATTTGTACAATAATGTATTTACAATGATACCTTTACAATGATTGTATGCAGTGCTGCCCACTTGAAGACTTCATATGATGAACTTATTTCTGCTGTTATGCACCTTGGTTGTTTCTCTTGTCATGCTACCCTCTTCTGCACCTTGCTTTGCTTTGCTGCCATAGAAAGTCTAGTCCTTTGCAACCCTTGACAACACATGATCTAGCTTTTTCTTGCCTTCTAGGAGCTTGATATTGAATCTAGTGTATGTCTGTTATTTCAGATCCTCAATATCTAATTTTTGGTCCTATAGTAGTGCTCTGAGTCTTCTTTCTAATGCCATAGGTTTGACCCAATTTGGATTCTTCAAGAGATATTTATGCCCAATCTCTCACAATGCCCTAATTATGGACTGTTTCAATAGAGTGCACTTGTACGAAATTCCACGTGTCACTTTTTTCTTCATTTGGCTTCGAACTTGATAGAGATAAAATTGTAGACTGTGCACTATCTTCCACTTTTTATGGCATTTCAATCTGATACTTAGAGAGAGAGTTATGACGATTTTACCAAGGTCACTTCTTTGAGATGAATTTCAGGAGCTTGCAAAATCCCTAATTTCCACAAATCATATCTCCGACAATGTTGCACACCTTGATCTAAAATTTTTAGTGCAACTTCCTTAGGATTTTGGGTTCACCTCATAAAAATTTCAGCTTTTGATCCTTCGTAGAAAAAAATTTATAGCAAAAATTCCATGATGACCTGTTTCAGATGGCCGAATCCCTTGCATAAGGAGGAAATGAAGATCACAATTTATATGAATGCTTAAGTTGAGAGGGGTTTCTACAAGTGAACATGGGAGGGATTTTAGAAGCTTAAAAAATATTAATTATGAATTTTCAATGACCCATGCCCCAACCCCATGGGGTTTTAGCCCACTAACTGGGGTACAAACTTCAAACATGAATATCTCTCAAACCATGAAGAATTACATGGCGTGCCATATATCAATGGAAACATATCGACAAGTAGAAACCATAAAAAGAATTATTGACCCAGAATATATTAATTTTTTAGTTCAAAATTCCCATGCAATATTTGGTTAGCCCATGGTGTTGCTTGGGTTAACATCAATGACAACCGCTGATCAACAATATCCCCCTTTAGCATTGATGGCAACACAAGTACTCCCCCTGCGATCATGACACCGCTTCCCACAACATTCTCTCCCTGTTTGACATCAATGGAAAAGAGTATCTCCCCCTGAAACACAACCATCTTGCCGAATTGTACACACTTCCACTCCCACTGACACACAAATATCATGCAGACCGTACACACTTCCACTCCCCCTGACACACAACCGTCCTGCAGACCTATAATCTAATGAGAACTTGGGAGAATCCCAAGCTTTTGAGGAAGATATTCAAATGCTTCGCGAGGTAAAGGTTTAGTGAAGATATAGGCAATTTTTTCTTTTGTAAAAACATACTCAAGTTTGATATTCTTTTCAGTGACATGTTCTCTAACAAAATCATATTCGATCGGAATGTGTTTTGTTTTTGAATGCGTTACACGATTCTTGGAGATGCTGATGCCACTAGTGTTGTCATAGAATATGGGAATAGGATCACTGAATTGTACTTGAAGATCTTGAAAATTTTGTTTCATCCAAAGGACTTGAGTACAACATGATGCTGCTGCAATGTATTCTGCTTCCATTGTAGATAACGAGATTGAAGTTTTTTTTTTTCTCAACCATGATACGAGACAACCACCTAGATAGAATGCTGCTCCACTAGTACTCTTACGATCATCAACGCTTCTTACCCAATCTGCATCTGTAAAGGCTTGAATAATGAGATTGTTACCCTTGGGATACCACAATCCATATTCTTCTGTGCCCTTTAGATATCGAAGAATTCTTTTGACAGTAATAATATGTGATTATTTTGGTGCTGCTTGGAATCTTGCTATTTGTCCAACTGCTTGCATAACATCTGGCCAAGAGGCTGTTACATATAGAAGAATACCAATCATAGATCTGTAAAACCTCTGATCCACATTCTTAGATGAGTCGTATATGGTCAATTTGCAACCTGTTACCATCGGAGTAAGGACGGGTTTGCAATCTTCCATTTTGAATTTCTTGAGCATTTCCTTGATGTACTTTGCTTGACATATAAATATTCCTTTCTCTTGCTGAGATATCTGAAGCCCTAAGAAGTATTTCAACTCACCAAGTAAAGACATCTCAAACTCACTTTGCATATTTGTAGAAAATTTCTTACTTAATTGATCATCATTGCTACCAAATATTATATCATCCACATATACCTCAACAGTTGTTAAATTATCTTTATCTATTTGTACATAAATATTTCTATCAATAGTACCTTTCTTGAACCCTTGTTGACGTAGATATCCATCAAGACAAGCATACCATGCTCTAGGAGCGTGCTTGAGACCATATAGAGCCTTCTTTAACCTACAGACATAGTCTTATTTTTGTGATAGTAGAAAACCTTCAGGTTGTTCGATGTAAACTTCTTCTAATTCTCCATTCAGAAATGCTGACTTAACATCCATTTGGTAGAATTTGATTTTTCTTGAACATGCACAGACGATAAACATTCGGATGGCTTCCATTCTGGCAACTGGTGCAAATGTTTCGTCAAAATCAATTCCTTTCACTTGTGCATAGACTTTGGAAACCGATCTTGCTTTGTTTTTGGTAACCTGCCCATCTTCATTCAATTTGTTCCTGAACACACTTTTAGTCCTAATGAAATTTTTATCTTTTGGTCGTGGAACTAATTCCCAGGTGTTATTTCTTCCCAATTTGATCCAATTCTTCATTCATAGCTACTACCCAATGTTCATTCTGGCTGGCTTCCTCAAAACTACTAGGCTCAAAGGTTGCTAGAAAAGCAACATGAGCTTGTTTTGATGAACGAAGTTGTCGACCTTCGTTTATGTCACTGATGATTTGATTTGATGGATGGTTCTTTCGAATCCACTCTTTTTTCTCCTTGGAGGAGCTTCTTGTTTTTTTTTGGTATATCTATATGGTCATTGTTTACTTCTTCCTCATTGATAGTTGTTTCTTGTTCTACAATTTTATCTGTGTCTTTTTCAGCCTCTGTCTCAAGTTTCAAAGATTCTAGATCCTCATCATTAGTCACTAGAACACCATCTTCATCAAATGTAACATTTATGCTCTCCACTGTCTGTTTTTGTCTTAGATTATAGCATTTATAGGCCTTTCTTTTGCGTGAGTAATCAACAAAGATACCTTCATCAACACGTGATTCAAACTTACCCAAATTTTGATCTTCTCTTTTGATATAACATTTTCTTCAAAAGATTTTAAAATATTTTACATTAGCTGGTTTTCCTTTCCATAATTCATATGGAGTCTTGTTGCAATTATTTCTAAGAAGACTTCGGTTGATAATGAAGACTGCGGTATCAATTGCTTAAGCTCGGAATTTTTCATCCAACTTTGAGTCCTTCAACATTGTTCTACCCATTTACTATATAGTTCTATTCTTTCTTTCAACAACTCCATTTTGCTGAGGTGTTTGTACTGTTGAAAATATCCTTTTTATTCCATTTTCGTCACAGTATTTCTGAAATAATTTGGAAGTGAATTCTCCACCATTATCTGATCTTAAACACTTTATTTTCAAACCAGTTTCATTTTCAACCAAGTCCTTATAGATCTTAAAGCACTCAAATGCTTCAGATTTTTTCTTTAGGAAACTGACGGCTATCATCCTGGTATAGTAATCTATCATTAACATGAAATATAATTCTCTGTCTAAGCATTTTTTTCTCACAGGACCACATAGATTAGTATGTATAAATTCCAATGGATGTGATGCAAAGTGTTCTTTTGTTTTAAATTGGACTTTTGTCTACTTGCCATGCCGAAATGCCTCACATAGTGTGTTGGAAGGTTTTGAGATTTTTGGCATTTCTCGTACTGCTTCCCTTTTTCTTATCTTGACAAGATTGTCAAAGTTTATGTGACCCATTCATTTGTGCCATAACCAACTTTCATCTTCTTTAGCTAGTAGACATGATTTAGTTGCTTCATCCAGGACATATATGTTTTTTGGAGCTTGACTTGTTGTAGCCACAATTTTACCATACCTGCCTTTCCTGATTTCAAATTTTGTGGAGTTGAATAGCATTGTGTGTCCTTGATCACACATTTGTCCAACACTGAGTAGATTGTGATTCATGTTTTCAACCAATAGAACATTCTTGGGTATAACATCTTTTCTTCCGAGAGTGATGGTACCTGATCCTATAACATTTGAAGATCCATAATTTCCAAAGGATATGGTTCCATCCTTCTCCTCTTTCAGAGATACAAATTTCTTTCTATCTTCAGTCATATGCGTTAAGCAACCGCTGTCAACATACCACACATCTTTATTTTTTTGAGCCTTGAGAGCGAGAGAAAAATTATTAGTCTTCTTCTGCTTCCATGTTTGTTCATTCTGTGGCTTCGAAGATTCTTTTGGAGGATTTTCAAGTTTGCAGTCTCTAGCTATGTGTCCAAAGTTTTGACATTTGTAACATTCCATATTATTTCTTAAATTTCCAAATCTATTGATGTTTCGTTGAGCCCTAGGAGGTTTATATATGAAGAATCTCTTGGAATTGTATTGGTTACTAGGGTACGTGCAACATTCTACATCTTTATGACCAAATTTTCCACATGAATAACAATAGCCATGAAAAATATGTTTGTACCTGGATGAAAATATTCGTTGAGGAATCATCTTCCAAGGATGTGCTTGCGAATCTTTTCCAATGAAGTCTTCATGTATGTCAGATCTCATAGGTTCATTGTATTTTGTTGTAGAAGGTTCTGCTTCTTCTTGTTTGTAACCGAGGCCAGTTCTGTCATTGTAAGATCGTTGATTGTTGATGAGTTCTTCCAATGCCCTTGAGCTGTTGGCATAGTTTTGGACAGTTTTTCCCTTCTTCACTTCCTTATGCATCAAGACTACTTCGACTTCTAATGCTTCCCTTTCTTGGTTGCTTTCTTCCAACTTCTTTTGAAGTGACTCTTCAATACATTTTTATTCTTCAACCTCAATTTTGAGACCTTGAACTTGTTCTTCAAGAGTATTAGAGCGGATCTTCTCAGCATTGAGCTCTTTTATAAGCTTGATTGCCTCATAAAATTCTTCTATGGTCAACCCTTCTTCTTCATTGTTTGATACTTCTTGTTTATTGTGCTTGGCCATAAACAATACTTTCTCATTGGCTTCTTCTTTGCTGTCACTTTCTTCATCGGATGATGAGCTATTTTCTTTAGAGAGAAAGTTCCTTTTGGATCCTTTCTTTTTTTCTTGCTTGTTGAATTTCTTAAAGCATTTCTTTCCTTTTGAGTTTCCATCACTTTTGTTCGGACATTTTGCTACGAAATGCCCAACCTCACCACAACCGAAACATATCAATGGAAGTTTACCTTTGAATTTTTGCTTACCAGGTTTTAGTTTTCTCGTAAAGTAAGCATATTCTTCATCTGAAAGACCTTCTACATCATCTCCCTTTTCTTAACACTTTCAGGTGCATGTCATTTCAATTGAAGGTTGTTTTTCCTTATTGGTTTGCTTCGATGCAACTAATGCAGTTTCTAGATTTGAAGTACCCTTTTCTTCATCAAGTCTCATTTCATATGCTATGAGAACTCCATGTAATTCTTCCTTGCTGAGTTTGTCTAGATTTTCACTGTATTCTAAGACCGATATATTTGGGTTTAATCTCCCTGGTAATGTTCTAAGAATCTTCGGTATAATAGTATTCTCATGAACTGGCTCACCCAATCCTTCCAAAGTATTGGTTATTTCATCAACGTATTGGAAGTATGCAGCAATGTTGCAATCTTCTTTCATTTTGAGCTGTTCAAATTTTTCTCTATAGATTTGAAGCTTTTCTTCTTTGACATTTGAGTCACCTGCAAATATATTCTCAAGCTTGTCCCATACATTTTTGGCGGTTTTACAACCCAACACCTTATGATAAGCAGATTCAATAAGTCCACTGATAATAATATTCTTTTATTTTGCATCATTTACCAAATTCTTCTTACATTGTTCATCCACGGTTGATGTAAATCCATTTTGAACAGTGTCCCATACTTCGTAACCTTGCACCAAGAGATAGACCTCCATTCTTCCTTTCCAAAGTGAATAATTATTTTCATTGGATAGAGGTACACCATTATTAGTATGCTCCATGACCTCCTTCTAGCTATTAAACTACTATTGAAAGAACCAAGCTCCGATACCAATTGTTGGAAATACTGACGGGGGGGTGAATCAAGATTCCTTTCAATTAGAGCATTATTTAATCTTCAATTATTATCAACGTTTGTACAATGATAGCAGAAAACAAGAGGAACACAAATGCACACAGTTTCTAAGGTGAAAACCCACTCAGGGACAAAAACCACCTAATGCTTTTCTAATAATTCTTTAATATTCAACTCCAATTGAAAATAAAGCTCCAACTTCGTAGAATCTAGAAAAGCATTCTTCTCCAGCTCCCACTGGATGGACACTCCAAAGCCCTAGATTCTTCAGTAGTCAACTGAATTGATTCCCCAACACCCAATGAGCTACAACTCACCCTAGCACCACCCTACCACCCTATAGAAGAATAAAAGAAGAGTGGACTCTCGTACCAGGGAAAATGGTCCACTTTACAATGATATAGAATGATGTAGAAGAAGAAGATATTCTAGAACATAACCCCAACTTTGAAACAACCACCTAATGATGATCCTAGACCTTCCAACACTGCCTCTTCAACCCTTGTCAGATGGATACTAGTACAATTTGTACAATAATGTATTTACAATGACTAAGTACAATGATACCATTACAATGATTGTATGCAGTGATGCCCACTTGAAGACTTCATATGATAAAATTCTTGCTATTGTTATGCACCTTGGTTGCTGCTCTTGTCATGCTACCCTCTACTGTACCTTGCTTTGTTTTGCTACCCTAGAAAGTCTGGTCCCGTGCAACCCTTGACAACACATGATCTAGCTTTTTCTTTCCTTCTAGGAGCTCAATATTGAATCTGATGTATTTCTTTTATTTCAAATCCTCAATATCTAATTTTCAGTCCTGTAGTATTCCTCTGAGTCTTATTTCCAATGCAATAGTTCTAACCCAATTTTGATTCTTCAAGAGAGATTTATGCCCAATCTCTCACAATGCCCTAATTATGGATTGTTTCAGCATAACGCACTTGTATGACATGCCGCATGTCACTGTTACCTCATTTGGCTCTGAAATTGATAGAGAAAAAAGTGTAGATTGTGCACTATGTTCCAATTTTTATGAAATTCCAATATGATACTCAGAGAGAGATTTACGATGATTTTACCAAGGTCACTTCCTTGAGATGAATTTCAGGAGCCTGCAAAAACCCTGACTTCCACAGATCATATATCCAAAAATATTGCACACCTTGGTCTAAATTTTTTACTGCAACTTCCTCAGGATTTTGGATTCACCTCATAAAAATTTCAACTACTAAACCTTTTTATAAAAAAAGTTAGAGCAAAAATTCCACGATGACCTGTTTTAGATGGCCGAATCCTTTGCATAAGGAGGAAATGAAGATCACAATTTATATGAATGCCTAAGTTGAGAGGGGATTCTACAAGTAAAAGTGGGGGGGATTTTAGAAGCTTAAAAATATTAATTATGACTTTTCAATGACCCATGCCCCAACCCCATGGGGTTTTAGCCCACTAACTGGGGTACAAACTTCAAACATGAATATCTCTCAAACCGTGAAGAATTACACGGCATGCCATATATCAATGGAAACATCTCGATAAGTAGAAACCATAAAAAGAATTACTAACCCAGAATATATTAAGTTTTTAGGTCAAAATTCCCATGCAATATTGGGTTAGCCCGTGGTGTTGCTTGGGTTGACATCAATGACAACCATTGATCAACAGTACTCGGCCTCCACTGAACTAAGTGCCGCGGATCTCTGTTTCCTGCTGTACCAAGAAATTGCTGTAGACCCGATACTAAAAATCCCTCCAGATGTGCTCTTTCTATCCGTTGGGCTCCCTTTCCAACCTGCATCCTTGAGGCCATGCAGCTTCACCTCATCTGACTGTCTGTACCACAATCCATATCCTGATGTGCTTCTGAGATATCTCAATACATGCTTGCCTACTTTCCAAAAGAGCTTGGTAGGCTTAAGCATAGCTTGTGAAAGCTGGTTAATAGCATAGCATATGTCTGGTCATGTATTGACTAGACACATGAGCGAACCAACCAACTATCGATAAACAATGGAATCCACTACCTCTGCTGATGTAGCGTCCTCTTTCCTCCAACCACCAAGAAGAGGAGTGTTGATAGGCTTGCAACCTTGCATGTTGAACTTCTCCGGTATCTCCCAGGCATACTTGCCTTGAGACACAAACAGTCCATCCTTCTGCTGCCAAATTTCCAATCCTGGGAAATAGTGAAGGAGGCCCAAGTCCTTCATCTCAAACTCCTTTTCAAGATCAGCCTTGTGTGAGAGTATCAAATATTCATCACCCAGTATCAAATCATCTACATAAAGTACAATGATCAAAAACTTACGCTCCATGACAATCTGGTATAGGTTCGGATCCGCCTCACTCTTGGTGAATCCAAGTCCGGTGAAATAACTATCTATCCATGTGTACCAAGCATGAGGTTCTTGTTTCATCCCATACAGCGCTCTTTTGAGCCTGCACACATGCGACTTGCTGTTGAAGATTTCGAAACCTTCAGGCTGCTCTATGTACACCTCCTCCTCAATGACTCCATTGAGGAATGCAGTCTTCACATCCATCTGATGAATGTTCCAACCTATCAGTGCTGAGAGAGAAAGGATGGTCGGTATGGAAGAATACCTTGCGACAGGTGCAAGGGTTTCTTCATAGTCGATCCCCTCGATATGTGAGAAGCCCCGGGCAAAAAATCTTGCCTTATACTTCTCGATGTTCCTATCAACAGCTTGCTTCAATTTATAGATCCATCTCGAACCTACCACTGATTTCCCTTTCGGCCTTGGGACAATCTCCCATGCACTGTTTTTGACAATCGAATCATACTCTTCCACCATGGCATCTACCCATGTAGGGTCCTCCATAGCTTCCTTGAAAGAGGATGGTTCTGTCACAATACACTTGCTCATCAGAGCCATGTATCGAGTAAATCGGTTAGGTGACTGTCTCTATCTGCGTTGTGATGTAGGGGCTCCTACATTCTGCGCTGCTTCAAGATTCAATCACTCAGCTTATGTAGTGCGCTTCCTCCCTCTGATGTTTGGCGCTGCATGAGTGGTTTCTTCCACTCCATGAACCTCCTCTTGTGTCTGATCCACATCCTGAGGCTCATCCTTAGGAACTAATAGCTCCTCATCTACATGCAAGTGTAGCTCCCTCTCAAGCAACAACCTCATGGCTTTCTCCTCATGAAATTTGATATCCCATTGCACAATAGTATTTCGACTGTCTGGAAAATACACACGATAGTTGTGGGGTGTTTCTGTGTACCCCACAAATATCCCAACATTTGCGGTCAGCTCCAACTTCTTCCTGACATCCTTTGTCACATGAATGTAAACAGGTGAGCCAAAAATCTTCAAATGAGAAATATCAGGCTTCTTACCAGAAAATGCCTCTTCGTGTGTACTCATGCCAAGTACTCTATGAGGACAATGGTTTTTCACATAAACCGTAGTGTTGCATGCTACAGCCCACAAGTGGATGGGAAGGCCTTGATCATGCAACATCGCCCATGTAGCACCCACGATCTTTCTGTTCTTTCGCTCCATGACCCCATTCTGCTGTGGGTTATGAGGCGCTATGAGCTTTCTTCGAATTAATTCTACGCTGCAAAAGTCTTTGAATTTTCTAGAGATGAATTGACCACCATTATCACTCCTAAGAGCCTTCACCTGATTCCCCGACTCTTTCTCAACCAGTGCCTTGAACTCATAGAAATTTGAGAATGTCTCACTCTTCTTCTGCACGAAGAAGATCCCGCACTTACGAGAAAAGTCATCAAAAAATATCACATAATACCTGTGCTTTGCTGTCGAGGCTACTGAGAAAGGTCCACACACGTCTGTGTGAATTCTCTCAAGGATCATCGTGGCATGACTATCCTTCTCATGAAAGGTGGCTTTCACAAATTTTCCCAAAGTACATCCCTTACACTGATCTGACTTCGCAAGTGTACCTTTGGGAAGCCCGGTAGAAATCTGCTGAAAATTTTTCAAAGCACCATGGTGAAGATGGCCCAATCTCCTATGCCACAATTCACCCTCATCCCGGCTCACCACTCCTTCTGCTTTTCTTGCCATTGCTTCACAGCCATCTACCTGCAATTGATAAAGGTTCTTAACTCGAACCCCTATCCTTTGGGTTTCACCAGTTGCCTTACTATGCAGGAAAGGCTTTCCCTTACTAAAGACAACATCATATCCCTTGTCTTGCAACATCGCCACAAAGATAAGATTCTTCTTCAATCTTGGAACATGCATGACATCCTTCAATATGAAAGGTTTTCTAGGCTCTTTCTCAAAGGAAATGGTCTCGATACCAGTTGCACTATATCTACCATCATCGCCCATCTCGATGTGCACTCCAAGATCCTTCTCATCCAAATCTGTAAACAAATATTTGTCTCCGGTCATATGGAAAGACGCACCACTGTTAAGAAAGCACACTGATCCCATAACAGTTGAGACCAAGCATGCGATCAACAAAAAATCCAACTCAAACTATGAGGCTATGGCCTCTCTAGCTGCAGATCCAACAGCCTGCTTATTTTTCTTCTTCTGTGGACAATTAGTGGCATAATGTCCATGTTGGTGATAGTGAAAACACTTCACCTTGGACATGTCCTGCTTCTTGCCTTTCGCACTAGATTGAGAAGGAATTTTATTTCCTTTCCATTTCCTTGCTTTGGTAGACAAAGCGCAATTTTCTTCATCTTCATTCTTTGATGAAGATCCATCCCTGGTACTCTACCTTATCTCCTCCTGCACGAGATCTGACCAAAGTCGCTCCCATCCTGGCAGTTTCTCCCAACCATTGACAGAGTCCTCATAGGAATTCCAACTCTTTGGAATCCAAAGGAGAGCCAAACTCACCAATTCCTCTTTATCTATAGTAACCCCCACACTTCCCAGCTCATCCCTGCACTGGACAAACTTCGTGAGGTACTTGGGTATCCTTTCACCCTTCTCCAATTTTATTTTCCTGAGCTTCTCTTTAAGCGCCAACTTCCTTTAGTTGCTTTTGCTTTGGAGCAAGTCTGTCAAAGCTTTCCACATCAAGAATGGAGAAGATTTACCATGAAGGCTTGACACTATTGGATCCTTCACACCTTCCAATAGAATTCTTTGACATTTTCCTGTCTTCTTTTTCCATGCGTCAAGTGCAGCAGCATCGCTAGAAGCAGGTTTTGGAATTTCTGCATCTATGAACTCCTTCAACCCATTATCCTCCAGCACCGCCTCCATCCTATCTTTCCATGCAATATAATTCAAGATTCCCTCAAGGGAATATTCCAATCACAATTCGTTGAAAGGCATCTCAACTTCGACACCAGGAAAACACTGCAGCAAATTCAAATTCCACCAGCACAAAACTCAACCGCTTCAATAATTTACAATTGCTATGATCAATATTGCTTTGATACCATGTAGAAATTATATAACTAATGCGTTATATATCCAAGATTCTCTTGATCACACACTCTTTTAACTTCATGCACAATAAAAAATCTATTCCACCAATGATCATTATATGCAGAAATTAAATCAATTGCATGCACACATTGAAACCATAAAAATTCACACACATTAACACAGTGTTTTAACGTGAAGGATTAAAGCTAAAAAATGCAACTATCTGTATATAATATATGTCATAGAGATCATGTAACAATCCTCATACAAATCTGATCATATCAAGCTCTCAGTACAATACAATCGCTACACACTAATCATGCCCAATCTTGCAAATCCATGCATCGATCTTTGCTACCTACTAGCCTGCTTCTACTGCAAAATCCCTGTTGAAGAATGGCTCTGAATTAACTTGAATCCACCTTGATTACACTACACAATCCTCATTGGCATCTCTACTGTGTGTTGGATGCAATCAATGCATCACTATAGTCACAACTGATAGTCATCTTGCCCTTTCACCTATCTCTCCACCGGTCTTCACTGAAACTGTCCATGCACTGTAGTTAACTGATGTATTCTTCATTTGATTAGTGAGTTAATATTTAGTGAATTAATTATTAATTAATTCACACCACTCTCACTAGTTTATCAATCAGTTAGAATAGATACAACCGGCTCAACTATGTCTAACTGAGTTAAACTGAACACAACTCCACCAACTACTTCTACAACTCTACCAAACTCTATCACATGAGTTCTAACTGAAGTCCTCCATGCAATAGCTCCACTTAACCCTCAGGAATCATGTAATTCCTTCTGTGAGCTCCTGTGCCACATCTGTGCACTTAACTGAAGTGCTCCAAGAGAATAAGATAATGTTTAGAGTCCAAATATTATTAAGAGCTAATAATATTCGACATATCTATTTTTAGAATGGCAATCTAAAAATAAATTCCGCCCAATATGTCTAAAAATAGAAGTCCATCTATTTTTCCAACTTTACCAACCATCCACAAATAGCATCCTGCAACTTATAGAATATGATCGACATATCTAAAAATAGACATAGTCTAAAAATAGAATTTGCGCCAAAAATAGCCTGCGGGCCCACTTAGTGAAGGCAACTCTTTTCACTAAGATCATCATCTTGTTGCAATCTCAACATCAACTTTATTTTACTGGAAAACCAAACATTTTACCACAAAATTTTGAATATCTGATTGAAGGCCATCCCAAAAAAATTCTTTCTTCACACTATGGTAATTTTTTAAAAATATCGAGTGTCCTCCTAAAGGAGAAGTGTGCAATTCCAAAAGAATCTTTTATTTTAGTTGGGAATTTTTGCAAATATATATGCAATAGTTGTACCATAAGGAATCATTTTTCCAAACAAATGTGCCAAATATACTAAGATCTTGTTGCAAATTTTGAATGAGTGTCCACACTCCTTCATCCTTCTTCCATTCATCCCTTGCTGCGGTTATCCAATCTAGTTGGATAATAGAAATGGCACAAAGAAATGCTTCCACCTCTTCATCCTTTCTTGAGAATGCATATGTAACAACATTTAGCTTCCCTTTTCTATACATGATTTCAAAGTCATAACCCAACATATTTGTGACCCATTTTTGCTGCTCTTCTGAAGATAGTCTTTGTTCCACAAAGTTTTTAAGCTTATTGTGATCAGTTTTTACCTTGAAGTGTCTTCTCATTAGGTAAGGTCATCATTTATTTAGTGCATGTAGTATTTCCAACATTTGCTTCTCATAAATAGCCTTTTGTAAATAATTTCCTTTGATTGGATTACTTTCAAAAGTAATGAGTCTTCCTTATTACATTAAAACAACACCAATTCCATTTCCTGAGGCATCATATTCCACAATAAAGGTTTTTGTGAAGTCTGGCATAGCTAATACTCATGCTAGGAACATTGCCTCTTTAAGATGTTCAAAGGCCTTTGTTGCTTCAGGAGTCCATGAAAATGCATCTTTCTTCAATAATGTTGTTAGAGGTTCTACTATTCTCCCATAATTCTTAACAAACTTGCGATAATACCCTGTTAACCTGAGAAATCCGTGCAACTGCTTTATGGTTGTGGGAACTTTCCATTCCTTAATGTATTTAATTTTGTTAGGGTCTACTTTAACACCCTCGTGAGATACAATATGACGCATATATTCCACCTCTTGTACTCCAAAGAAAAATTTTGACGTTTTTGCATATAATTGTTTCTCCTCCAGTAGTTTGAGTGCCCCGTCAACATGTTGATCATGATCCTTCCAAGACCTACTGTAGATTAGTATATCATCAAAAAATAATAGCACAAATTTTCTAAGGAAGGGTTTGAAAATGGAATTCATCAACCCTTGAAATGTAGAAGGTGCATTGGGAAGGCCAAAAGGCATGACCAAAAATTCATAATGACCCTCATGAGTTTGAAATGCTATTTTCGAAATATCTTCAGTCTTCATTCTAATTTGATGATATCCTGAACGAAGATCCAAATTAGTAAAATAAATTTCTCCATGTAATTCATCCAATAATTCATCAATCATAGGAATGGGAAATTTACCTTTAATAGTGAGCTTATTGAGCTCCCTATAATCCAGACACATGCACCATGATCCATATTTCTTGTGTACCAATACTACTGGAGCAGAGAAAGAACTTTAACTAGGTTGAATTATACGAGCCTCTAACATTTCTGCAATCATACATTCAATTTCACTCTTTTGGACATAAGGATATCTGTAAGGCCTGATGTTTGCAGGAACACTTCCTGGAATAAAATGAATAGTATGATCATGATCATGAATAGGTGGGAGTCCTTTGGGAGTTTCAAAAACCTTGGAATGATTGTCCAATACTTTTTGGATATCTGGAGAAATAGATGATTTTGATGTTGGAACTTCCAGTGAGAATAATTGTGCAATTATGCCTCATTGTTCTTTCTTCAAAAGATTTGTCATGACATTAGAGCTTATTATCTTTCCTGGCTTCCCTGTGATACCCCGTAATTTGATTTACTTTCCTTCCGAAAAAAAATTCAAGAAAAGTTCTTGAAAATTAAAAGCTATCGCCCCCAAAGATTGTAACAATTGTACTCCTAGTATAATTTCCGCACCTCCCATTGGAATGGAAAACATTGGACTATTCAATACATATTACCCCATGGCTAGCTTGATATTATGGCACTTTCCAAAGAAATTTATAGTTCCTCCTTATGCAGCCATCACTTGACATTCTGGTGTTGGATAAATGAAACAATTCAATTCCTTGTCTACCTTACAATAAATAAAATTATGGTTACTAACTGAATCAATCAACACTATTACCTTTTTCTTCTTGATATGTCCTTCTATCTTGAGAGTTTGAGGAGTGGTAATTCTTGCCAATGCATTACACAATATGGTCGGAGTCATTTCTTCTTCTTCTAGGGTTGGTTCTGCATGTATATCCTCTTATTTTGAAGTTTCTTATTCATTTTCTTCTTCCTCTTCACAATCTATGTAAAATAATTTCTTCTCAACACACTTATGACCTTCAGTGTATTTTCTATCACAACTGTAGCAAAGCCCTTTTGCTCTTTTTTCTTCCAATTGTTGTGGTGTCAACCTTGTAGGTTGTGGAAGTCTAGTAGTAGCAATATTTCCATATTTATAGATGTGAGTGGCAAGCTTCCTTGTCGCCATAATTTTACATTCAATTTTTACTGCCAACCTAAATGCCTTCTCCAATTAATCAAGTTCCCAAACGTGAAATTCATGTTGGATGTTATCCTTAAAGTCCCTATGAAGACATCAATCCTGGGTTCCTCTACAATATCAGTTACCCTTATATTCAATTTTTGGAAGTCCTCAATGTGCTGCCCCACTGAACCCTTTTGTTTTAGATTTATCAATTGGCTAAAGAAGGTGTTGCTCTTTGTATCGTCATAATGTGCTATCATTTCCTCCATAAAAATTGACCAAGTGACAATTTTTTTACGAGAGCAAAGCCATCGATACCATACAAATGTATTTTGTTCTAAATCTAGAGTTTAAATGTCTACCTTTTGTGTAATTTTCACATTATTGAGATCAAAATATTGCTCCCTTTGTAGTATCCATGTTATAGGATCCTTGCCATCAAACTTCCTCATATCCATATTTGGAATATGGTGGTTCTTCCATCCAACATTAGAGTTTATGAAATCACGATTAACATTTATTTTGTTCTCATCATGAGTTTCCTCTACTATCTTTTCGCCTTTAGGAAACATTTCTTGTATCAACTTTGTCAAACCTTCCATGTCTACTTTTAGATAATTGTTCGTGTTTTCCATGTTGTCTTTCATTTTTTCTTCCATGTCATCCATCTTAGCTTCCATGCGAGCTTCCATTCCATCCATCTTAGCTTCCATGCCTTTCTTCAAACCATCCATCTTTGCTTCCATGCCTTTGTTCAAAACTTCCATTCCATTTTTTTTGCTCTTTGTGAGAGAGAAATTTGGTGCACTTGCCCTTGTAGTTTTGATAGATCATGTTGCAATTCCTCATCTTCATGAGTCATAGTAGAGTAATATGAGGGCTTAATGGGTGTTGAATTATTTTTAGGAGGAATTTTAAAACCCATTACTGATATCTATGCTCAATAGTCCTTTGGAATCACTTAAAATTAATCTTTCAAACAAGACTCATGCAATTTGAAAAAACAAAATACACACCTTTTTCTTGATTCTGAGGAGCTCGATATTGAAACTAAATTATCTCTGTGATTTTGGATCTTCAATATCTAAAATTTTGCCCTAATTTAGCCCTGTTAATCTTCTTTTGAAATCCACAAGTCAAACCTAATTTGGATTCTTGAAGGAAAAGTTATGCCCAATCTCCTACGATGACCTAATTATGGACTGTTCTAGTAGAGAAAACTTGTACGACTTTCCACGTGTCATGGTTTTCTCCTTCATATCTGAATTTAATACAGAAGAAACTAAATTCCGTGTACTTGCGACCACTTTTTACAGAATTCTAGTCCAATGCTCAGAGAGAGAGTTATGATAATTTTCCCATGGTCACCTCCTCGAGATGAAATTTGGGAGCCTGACAAATCCCTAACTTCCACAGACCCTATCTCCGAAAATTTTGTCAATAAATCTCTGAAATATTTCCACGGTGTTCCTCACGATTTCCACTTCACTCTATGACAATCTCAGCTTCTGAACCCTCGTATAAATAAAGTTATTGAGAAAATTCCAAGATGACCTTTTTAGGTTAAATTCAGGAGCCTGCGAAAAGGCCTAACTTGCACAGATCATATCTCTGAAAATATTGTGAACCAAGATTTGAAAATTTTCCACAATGTTCCTTGGGATTTTGGATTCCCTCTGTAAAATTTTCAGCTTCTGAACCTTCGTAGAAAAAAATTTAAAGCGAAAATTTCATGATGACCTGTTTGGAGCAGCGAAACCCTAGAATCCAAAGCTCTGATACCAAATGTTATGAAACCAGCTCCAAAAATTGATGAAAAGAGAGATCAACGCCTTAGAAATCATCCACTTAGAGGGGGAAACCTCTAATACATTACATAAATGAACAATTATTGTATGGTTCAAATGACCAAAACCTCCTTTCTATATATAGGAGTCCATCAGGCCACAATGTAATCCTAGCTGACCTAACAATGATAATGTAAGGGCACAATAATAATAATATGGGGGTTAGAGGGGTACAATAATAACAATAAGGGGGTTACACTAGAAATAATAAGGGACTATACTAGTAATATAGGGACCTAACATGGATCACCCTGGAAAAAAAACACAATTTCTGACTTTTTATCTAGAATTCAAAATGATAACAATGATAAAACTATAGAGGATAACTTTCCTAATGAATATATTTCTTCAATATCCATTAAATCTCCATGGTTTACATATATTTCAAATTATTTGGCTATAGGGAAATTACCATCATATTTTTTTCCTTGGGAAAAGATAAAGATAATTCAAATGAGTGCATCTTATTCATGGATCAATGAAGAATTGTACAAGACATGGCTAAAAATCATCATTTGAATATTTGTAAGAGAAGACGAAATACCTAAAATACTATAATTATGTCATGATGAACCATGTGGAGGTCACTTTGTTGATAAATAAATTTCTTACAAAGTTCTTCTCTTAGGATGTTATTGGCCTTCCCTCTTTAAGGATGACAATGAATATGTTAAGATATGTGATAGTTGCCAAAGAATGGGGAGTCTTGTTCCTTCAGATCAAATGCCTCTCCAAACTCAACTACTCATTGAACCTTTCAAAAAATGGGCTTTGGATTTTGTTAGACCAATCAATCCACCATGAAGACAAAATAGGTATATTCTTTTATGCACTGATTATGTTACTAAATCGATAGAAGCCAAATAAATTTCTTTTTCTACTTAAAATTTTGTAGTTTCATTTCGTTTTTAGGATGGTTTTACTCGTTTTGGTGTCCCAATGTGAATTGCGACAGATCAGGGTACTGAATTCACATCCATAATTGTATAGAAGATAGTGGAGGAATATAAAATCAAGCATCGAAATTATAATCCATATCATCCATGAGTAAATGGACAAGTAGAATCTACTAACAAAGTGATTGAATCAATTATTACCAAGACTATACATTTGCATAGAAGGGACTAGGAAGAAAAATTTCCAAAAGATTTATGGGCCTACCAAACCACATGGAGAAGAACTACAAGACATACTACCTATGAAAACTTTTATGGGAAGAAAGTCCTATTTCCTATTGAGTTTCAAATAAAAACTTTCAAGACAACAATTACATTGGGACCTGACCTATCAGAGGCACAAAGAAGAGAATGGAACAACTCAATGAGCTTGATGAAATAAGGAAATATTCTATTCAGAAGACCATTTTAGTTCAACAACATAGATCCAAATGGAAAGACAAATATATCAAACAAATAAAATTTCAAGAAGGAGATTGGGCACTACTCTTTGATTCAAAGTTTAAGGTTTTTCAAGTTAATTTTCAAACTCACTGGCTTGGACCTTATGAGATTGAATAAGTATTTGATAATGGAGCTGTTAGGATCAAGACCATTGATGAAGGAAAAATTCCTCTCCTTGTGAGTGGACATAAACTAATAATTTAACACAAGCCACTAACAAAGCAGGAATTTGTTGATATTTAAAAAAAAATGTGATTTGAAGTTGGTTGGGGAGAATTCTTCTTCTTCTCCAGACTAAATTATTCCTTTATATATATATATATATATATATATATATATATATATTTTAAGGTGAAAATGAAGAATTATTGGCACCTTAAATTTTCTTCATAACTATTCTTTGCATCCCATGATTTTCTTTCTAGAATAAAATAGCTACAAAATTTCCAAGAATCTGTAGCTCTGACATATTTCTGCAGCTAATATTTGACAAGAACCTTGAGATTGAAGCAGTTGAAGAAATTATTGAATCCACCATTGGAAGCATTTGAATATAATGCAAAAATGAAAATATTTAACTTGATAATAAGTGTCAAAACATTACCATATGAATTATATATACATTGTACCACAAGTTCAAAAACCATTGTTAGTAATATTTGAGATGAAAATATCTTGTCAAATCAAATAAAATCTGAAAATCCTCTCATTCAATCCTCATGATTACATAAATAATCCATCCCGAATCATGAATTCATTGTTAAGATCTCCCAACTCACATTCATTCATACCCTATTGATCATTCGTTTTCCTGTCGCTCTCATTTTCACTCTCCTCAAAGACATCATTCTGAACCCTCATTCATACCCCGTCAAGAAGTGATTGTAAGGTTAAACTTCTCAACCATGGGGGTCATAGTAAGAATAGAACCAGAGGGGAGAAAATTCATGGAAGGATACTTGCAGGTGAAAGAAATGTTACAGAAATCACACTGGCCTCAATTTGTGAATAAATTTGATGCTTTTAACAAGGAAGTAACCAAATAATTTTCCAAGGCCTTTGACGGGATGGAGGCTGAAATTGGAGACATTAAATTTGTAGTGATAGAGTCCTTTACTGCTAAAGCTACTAGATGTTGGTCACTAAGATGACTCCTAAAAATCAACATAATCCTACCTTCATTAATTTTATCAACTTGGAATTCTTATTTTATTTCAAGGCTATCGGAAAAATATATGAAAATATAGATTCTTAGATTATGAAAGAGTGTGAAGCAATCAAAATAGAAGAATTACAAGAAATATCATCCTTATTCAATAGTTATAGATATAAATGATGCATAACAGAAAATGATTACTTTTATGACTCCAGTTCTATGATTTTTGAAATAAATCTATTCTAACTTATCAACCACTCTATATATTCCAAAATACACCAATAAATCGAGTGCATAAGGATAGCTATTAAATCACATGAATGCTTGGAAATACTACTTATCAGAGATAACTCATGAAATTCACACAATCACACTTTTACATTTATATAACTAATTCACACAATTCAATCAATGATTTTAGGAAAATCATAACAGAATTACAAGATGAAAATTTCAATCGATTAACAAATATAAGAAAGAAATGAGTAATAAATAACATGTGTAATGCAAATATGAAAATTAACCAATGATAGTGATACACAACAGATAGTAGATCCTCTAGGGATAGGGCCCAAGGTCTCTGAAGCACTGCCTTGGGTAAATCAATATAGAAGAACTAAGGTAAAGTCTCGCACAAATTCATTAACTTCAAATTTTTTTACAAAATGATCTTGAGAAAGTTCAAATCCATATTGTTGTTTGCAATACACAGTGAAAACGTAAAATTGAGAATCCACTTCTATATTTTTAGTATCGTATTATATATTAATTTTAGAAACTGACAATGGGGTTATCCTAAGAATCGAAATATTCTCAGGATTTCTCATTCAACTATAGTCTCTGAATAACCATAAGTAGTTCTCCTCGATTTTCTATCTTCGACCAAACTCATGCCTCGAGCTATATTTTTTCAAAAATAAGGTGACGGTCTGTCCAAGAGCATTCTCCATTATCTCTAAGGAACAACAATTGTTCAATTAAATCAATATTCACACCAATTTAATCAAATTAAGACTTTATAATATCTAAAATTCTTAAATTAACTATACTACCATTGACTAATTTCCATTATCCTTTTCTTCTCAAATCATTGTAAACTAAGGATAAAACTCTTAAAAACATAATATATATTAAGTAAATGAGGATAATAATCATACCATTTCCATGGCCCAACTTCACCCCACAGCTTACCTTATTTCCTGTCGTCATGCGAAAATATGATTAACATGTAGAAGAATTAGGGAATAAGTTTGGTAGGAGGGTTCACCATGGAGCTGAAATCCATTCTTGTTCCTAAGTATATTTAAGGCCTCAATTTCTTATCCTTTGGGAAGATGATACTCAGCATGTTAACCATCTACAAGATACCATATAACTGGACATATGTACCAAAATCCAATCCATGTGGGTCCTTTGGACAGAACCATTTGAACTTGACATTGCATTCGACTAGATGCTACTTTAAAATTCTTGTAATTAAAAGGCTCTCTGTTTTTTTCCTTATTAGGAGATGCTTTCCATAATTGTTGGGCTACTTGAAGGGATTCTTCTTTTATTTCTTCAAAATACTCAATACCTATTAGAAGAATGCCTTTCTGAATAGGGGTTAAAGTAGGAACAACTCCAGGTTATTGCATGAACCTCTTATGTTTTATAAAAGTTCACAGTGGACTGTTGGGTTCACCTCTGACCCAGAGATATATACCATTCTCTCTTCTTTGGAATATGTTTTAAGTCCTATACCATTTGATATGATTCCTATCAAAAGATATAAAAGCTTGAAATTGAACATCTCCAATGAAAGGACTAGGGTTCTCATCCCTCTGTTCCTCCAAAAAGAAGTTATGAATGTGCAATTCTCATAAGAAATATTTGACATTATTCCTGTGCTCTCTAAAAAACTTAATAAAATTAGAAACAATAATGAACTCAAAAGGTTTCCTAGATTATATAGATTTTATTTTTAATAACAAATATTGCTCAAGTAGATGTTGTGGCCCTATAATTTACAATATTGGCAAGAGTAAACGATAAAGGACAACATCAAACCTCTTTGGAGTCCAGGACCTAGCCTTCCTAGACTTAGAGAGGGCTCTATTTTCTTTTTATGATTTTACTTGATTGTTATAAATGTTGATATTGTGCTAGTTATAGAAATTATAAGGGTTGTTTGTTTGATTGAGTGTTTGGTTGGACATGCAAAGATGTGAAACTCAATCCATTTGGCTATGGAGTCAGGGGAGCTTAATTGTGCATCAAGTTTTCAAGGGAATTCATAGGGAAATCTAACTATGCAGACTTGATCTTACTAGTAGTGTGAATATAAGATGAAAGACAGCAGTGAGTTTAGTAATAGCTAAAGAGAAATTAACAATTCTTTAACTATACTTCAGAAGAAAACATTAAGATAACAAACACAAACATAATTAAGGTGCTCTTTGAGCAAATGTTAATCAAACTTTTCTATTTTTCAATTAGATAAATTGATGCACAACGTGAAAGATAGAGAAACAATATTAACACAGAAGAAGAAACATCACCATTAGCATAGCACAAGAATCATATGGATGGTATTTTATTATTGATTCTCAGCAAAAACTAAAGTGCTCCAATACAATGATATTTTACAATGCCGAGTCTCTCAAGGTCGAACCTTCCAACCCTTGATGCTGCTAAGGCATGCAATATTTATCAAAAGACTATGTCGGTTTCCCTATCTTACTCAGCAACCTTTCATTGATTACAATTTAAATTAAAACTCGACAAGTATCGCCATGCAAAGCTATGATGAGGTGAATCCGTCAACCACTGTTGGTTGTATTAACTTCGATGACCCTTCATGAATTATAAGGTGAACCCCATTGGGATTTTAAAATGCCGACAAGACAAAAGTGAGAATAAATTGATGTTTGGCCCAACCTTTCTTGCACCGCCTTGGATGGATCATTAACTCCAGTGCGGCACCGATTGCTTTGTTGTCCTACCACCATACTATTTGGCACTATTTTGATGGAAAAAAGTTGCTGAAATATATTATCCTTGTTCACATCTAAGAACCATCATCAAAAAACAAATTCCTGAAAATCTTGGGTTGTCTGTCATGTCATTAAAAATGGGTGAAACTGCTGAAAATAGGGGTCAACTCAGACATTCAATTATCCCATTTGAAGATACCTATGTAAATTATGAGAGAGGTTATTTTAGATAAACTTGTTCTAAACAAAATCCTTTTTGGGTTTTTTCTAATTCATCTTCAACTTTCCAAAATTTCTGCCGCAAGGTCATGACCAAAACAGGAAAAATGGAAATCTAAAACAATAGGGCTGAAAGATGGCTTCGATTCTCCAAATTGAAGACACCTGTAGAAATTATGGGAGATTTTTTTTTTCTTCAGCCCATGCTGAATAAAAACCTCTCTCAGTTTCTCAAAATTCATTCCCATTTTCCTGGAATCTCTATTGGAAATGAGCTAGTAAAACTGGCTAAAAAATAGTTTCTTATTTTTGGGAAAGTGGTTTTGAAGGAGGAAAAATGGTATTTCAGACCCCCATAGAAATGGTAAGTGCTAATCGGGGGGCAGGTGGGGGGGAGGGGGTCCAAAATCATGAGAGAATGGCATGTAAGGGGGGCCCATTTTTTGAAAACCACTCGTTTCGGACACCCCTTGTGAGGATAAAGTTAGGATGGAATGGGGAGTGAAATTAGGTTTTAACTGTTGATTTTAGTCAATGGTCATCATTCATAGCCGAACATGCATGAGATTTAGCCAATTTAATCAAGACATAGCCGACCAAGGTGTTCTCGAGACAAATTCGAGCCAGTATTGTCTCTCAAAATGTTCATCAACATTTCAACAGTGGATGCACATTTCTGATCTCGACAATCTTGTTCCCATTTCATTCTGGAATACTTGATTGGGAGCATAATTAAATTTCATAATTACTCATCGCCTTTCAAGTAGAATGGGAAAAATGTATCGAATACTAAAACTATTTCATAAAGGACATGGTGCAGTCATCTAATAGGAATATGTGAAGAAACACAAAAAATTTCCAAATCTTATTATTTGCAGCGTACATTAAACTGATGTCCAGTTTTTCCTGAAGCAACTTTTCCACTTTCAAGATATTCCCTGAAGACCATTTTTTACTATCATAGAATTTAAGTTCTGGAGCCATAGCATGTACTTCAATAATGAAATTATTAGCTCCATTAAAATTGGTGCCATGTTCTTCCAAAACAACAAATGGACATTGGCCTGTATTCCTTATGTCATCAGAGTCAAAAGAATATTCTTCCTTGTTTAAATAAAAAATCACACCATATTCTACAAAAGAAGAATAAATGTTTTCATTGCTTAAATATATGTTCTCCCCCAATCGTGAACCATTCTTAATTATTATATTGTTGAAACGAATCCTTTTCTCATATCCAATTATGATGACAGGTTGAAATCTAGGTGAGGAATTCCCTTTTTAAGTTATCCTTGCCAATGAGGCAGATTGTATTCCCACATCTAGCATAGGTAAACTCATCCACATCATGAGAATCTTCCATTAGTCGTCGATGTGAAGATAAAAATATAATATCATCTCTCTGCTAATAGAGAGATGCATTTAGGCAAACATGGTCATGCATGGTGACTGGATCATTTTGTATGTTCATTACTTCCTCTCGTCCAGTTATTATCACTAGTGTAGGGAAAAAATATTCACCTACTACAAAAAAATCATTGAATCCACATTGATGGTCTCTGGGGTCATCGAATTAATCATTTTGAAGAGATTTAGTGAGCTTTTCTTATACTGATAATAAACACCTGGAAAATCTGGCATCAATTTATACCTTTGTACCATCCTATATGGAGTAAAGTGCCGAGAAATTTCAGGAGAAGGGACCTCAAGAAGATGAGAAAAAGAGGTTGACAATGATGATGCTTGATTAAATTACTGATGGTTTAACTTCCATAGCTGTAGCTTCCCTCTAGACACAGAATTAATTAAATAATTCTATATTTTAAATAAATTTGATTTCATTGGAAATAAAATTTGGTGAAGTCATTTTCATATTTCTCCCATTTTTGCTAATGAATTTGAAAATGTGCAAGACAAAGTGTAAATTAAAAAATATATCCCGTGCCAACAACAAAAACACAACATAATTCTTAGTTTTACATGTACAAGATAATACATCAGAATAGATTGAACATATCTTCTTAGTTTGCTCCACAATTCTTTGGAAATGTCCACGTAGTTTATTTGTTTTCCTTCTTTCCATTATGAGCTCGTCGTGGGTTTCATCTTTAGTAGTAGAGAATGCTTTGAACTTCCGTAAGAACTCTTCGTGTTTTGCACAAGGTATCACTTCACCTCAGTATTTCTTCAGGAATTGCTTATTATTTTCCAATTCCCTATTTAATACTTGGATGGTGTATAAATTATTAAGTGAGAGTAAGGAAGTATAACTTCAGTCTGAGTGGCCTTGTTGATAGTCATCAACAGATCTGTTTGTCTTGTTGCTTCAGCTATGACCACAAAAAAGTGAATATTTGTTTGTGTTTCCACAGATTTAGTGAGGATCCCTTCAGTTTGAGTCCTTGGGAAATTGGTGAGAGTTTCCTCAGTCTGTGTCTTTGCATGATTGGAAGGAATTTCCTCAGTCTAAGTTTCAGCACGATTGAAGAAATTTTCACTCCGACCTCTAATTGTCCCATTTTTCATTTTCTTCCTATATCATCTTTTATATTTTTTCACCAATTTTATAAGATGTTCAATCCTTTTTCATAATTTCTTATTGTCTTGTTTCCAAATATTTATTCTCTTCTTATTTTTTCCTTTCAACCCTTCAACAGGTTATAAAATATGTGTCGTAGATGTAGAGGGATCAACAATGAAATTTTCGTTAACATGAGAAACTTTGAATTCTTCAATAGTTTTATCAATTGGAATTGTGGGAGTTGAATTATCCTCAGATTTATTATTATTAGGGGTAAATAGCATGGTACCTTTCCGAGAATATTTTATTTCTGTCATGGTTTCAATATATTCTCGTGAATATCCTTTGCTACGCATGCTTCCAAAAGATGACAATATTTTGGTATTGTTGGAATTAGGAGTGGAGGTTGATACATTTGTCTAGGATGGGTTCTATGAACAACCTTCAACTCCTTCAAAGGGAAAGAGGGTTCCCATATTTTCCATGACTTATACTATTTATTCTTTATATATTTGAGGTCAATTAAGCTTCTGCTCTGAAGGGAAGTCTTTAGGTAGCTCATTCTCTGATGCATGCTCAACAGGTCCTATAGACCGCTTTGCTTTGGCCAATAATCATACCTTACTCGCTTAGCAGGAAAAGAAGCTAGGATAGAGGCTAACCTCTTCTTAGCTCTAGCGAGTTCTTGTAATACTGTGGTTTTACTTTCATTTCCTTCTCTTGGCTTCCTACTTACTATTTTAGGCAAGGTATTTTCCATATTAGGATGAATGTGTTCCATATCAGGATGAATGCTTTCTTCTTCATGAATTGATTTCATAGGTGGTAGTTAATTAAATCCAAAAACATTATCCCAGTTTAATTGAGACAGTGTGAATTCTCTAATGACTATCAATTTAATTAAACAATGGTGGCTGAGTATAACACCTGGGTCCTTAGTTCTACCCATTCTACCAACAAATTCATGAAAGAGGAAATTTAAGACTATATATCTTCTATTTTAAAGCTTCCAGTAGGTTGAGATGTCATAGTATTACCACATCACGATGACTATCACATGTAATTTACCTCTACATTATTTCTGCTATCTCCTTCCATGGTTCTCTGAATGAGGTAGGGTGGAATCCTTTTCCTTTGCTAGCCAATTCTTCAGTAGGGTCTATAAATAGTTCCATCGCACTTTGTAGTCAGGTGTGGTTATCCAACCATTTCTCTTATTTCATGGGGAGGCATTTGACTCCTGCCAAGATCATCCGATTGATTGGTATCTATTTACCTCTGACCATTGTTCAAATTTTGAAAAAATTCTAAAGCCACAACATTGTCAAATCCCTCCATTCGGGTGAAATATTCAATCCAACCCTCCTGCTTTAAGATTATTTGGGCTCGCTTAGTAATCGATAATGTAATAGGTTCACTTCGGATAGAATTTCCCCCCATAGTTTCTAATTCATAAATTATTATTGTAATGATTGTATATAGAGTTGTTTCAATCTATAAATCCTTAAATAGAATAAACAACATGACAAAATAACATAGTTCAATGTGCTTTTTTGCAAATTAAATTACCATTTTTTTTAATTGTACCTAGTCATGTTATACATGTGATATTTCTTACCTCCCCGAATTGAAACGGTCGACCATGAAAGATAAAGTTATGGAAAGTTAATGTTTACACGGAGGCAGTCATTACCACGAAGGGAATGGTCAAATAATGCACAAATTGCTGACATGCATTAATCATCAGGAATTTCAAATAAAGTGATAAAATATATATATATACCATGGGTAAAAAATATTGTCTTATAAAAAATAATTACCTTTGAACAACATAAAACCATAGATATGGAAAAATACCTTTATAGATAAAAATACATATCATGAAGATTTTAAAGATTAGGATCTGTTCATGTAATATGGGATGTACCACATTTAGTTATTTTTATGAAAGTGAATGTACATATTGATAATTGTGATATATTTTTTAACAGAAAGGAATATAATGACATGATCATGATAACGCAATTCAAGATATATTCTGATACTACAGGAAGAGCCACAGCTGCCAATAGGCTTCCATAGCGTCAACAGTGTTGCATTTTAACTTGTAGATGAGCCAGTGTAATGAGGGAAAATTTTAGGGGCTAATATTCGTAGGTGGGCTAATTTTCTTCATAGGATAACAGATAAGACATTATTTTTGACACCATATTATAGAAAATATCAGTGCTTTTTAAATTCTCATTTTGGAGATTACAGTCAATTGTATGCAAAGGAAATATAGCTTGGTGCAAAGGGAATGAAAATTATTCCAAAGGGAAAAAAAACTCTGATAAAGGAACATTAGAGACAATAAAAGGTACAACAATGGCACCAAATTTTATGAAACCGGCTCCAAAAACAGAATAAAAGAAAGATCAACACATTAGAAATAAGCCACTTTGAGGGGGGAAACTCCTTTACATTATATAAATTAACAGTTCTTGGATGATACAAATGACAAAATATCCTTCTATTTATAGTTTTTATATTTCTGTGGTGTGATTTTTGAGTTGTTGAATTCAGAATCTCCACAGTATGGATTTTTTTGTTTACGTTTCGGGTCTAGATCAAGATCCATCATTAGGACAAATCCTGTCAAAAAGAGAGGATTTTAGATGCAATAAATATAAACCAAAGAAGTGCATGAGGTGAGCATGAACCGACCATCAATAACGTGAAAATGTAATTATTATTTTATAATTAAATTAAATTATGTTTTTTGATTAATGTAAAGGTTTCATTTTAATTGATTAAAATTAAAATTGTTTAGCACTTTCAAAAGTAAATTCTTATAATTCATTTTATGATTAATTATATTCTTAGAATTAAGATGTTATTGTATTTATAATAAATCACTTGTATATATTAATAAATTGTTTATATTATAATATTAATTCAAATATTTGATTTAATAAATTTTATATTTAGAGTTCTTTTTTCTTTATTAGTTTTTTAAGGTTGGGTTAATATCAAATTGGTATTATATATATTTGAATTTGTTTATATTAATATGCTAATAGGTAGGAAGTTAACTTTTAAAGATAATATTTATTAATTAATTTTAATAATAGAGAAAACTATTATTAATTTTGTTGTGGTCCTTAGATAAATATTAATGACGGTTAATGTTAAATGTTAACAATAATATTATTAATGCCAATTTTAATTTCTAATATAATTAGGAATAGTTAATTCTTAACTATTACTAATAATATTCGATAATTAAAATTTATATTAATGATTATAATTCTCTATTACTTATTTAGATACATGTTAAAGTTTAAGGGGGGGTTAATATTGGGTGAATTATTGTAGATTGGTACTAAGGAGCCAAAGGATGGGGTTTTTGGGAAGGGATAGGAAAGAGGGAAGCGTTGAGAGGAGAGTCAACATGGGGTGTTTTAGGGTTAATGGAAAGGAAGAGGAGGAAGGCGGTGAGAAGATGAATGAAGAGGAAGACAATCGTATATAGGATTCCATGGGGTCACAATATAATCCTAGCCGACCTAACAATAAGGGCTTTAAATGGATTAGATAATGCTAAAAGTGTGCATACTTGGTAAGTATATCAACTACCACCATGATAACACTCTTTCATTCAGACTTAGGTAAATCTATGACAAAATCCATTGAAATATCCTCCCCACATTGACTTGGAATGGATAAAGGTTGTAGAAGACCCAAGGTCTTAATTGTCTCAACTTTATTTTTTCGCAAACCAAACATTCCGCCACAAGATTTTGAATATCAGATTTAAGGCAATCCCAAAAAAAAATATTTCTTCACCCCGTGGTAAGTTTTAAAAATCCTGAGTGTCCTCCTAAAGGAGAAGTGTGCAATTCCAAAAGAATATTTTGTTCTAGATGGGAATGCTTACAAAGATATAAGTGATATTTTTACCATAAGGAGTAATTTTTCCAACTAACTATATCAGATGTACTAGGATCTTGCTGCAAATTTTGTATGAGCTTTTACACTTCTTCATGTTGGAAATGTTGTCATTGATGGAAAAGGAGGTAGCAGATGTAGAAACAGGAACAGTTACAAGGAGACAAAGACAGAAAATGGAGGCAGCAAAGAGGAAATGAATATAAAGGAGAAAGGCAGAGGCAGAGGAGGCAAATATGGAGACAGAGTCGTTATCACATCAGTAGAGGCAGAGGCAGAGTGACAGAAGTGGCAGGGGCAGAGCCACAGCTATTATTCCAAGAATATGTGTATATATATATATATATATATATATAAATTTCGAGAATATTTTATATAGCCGGGTGTTACACATAACATTTCGGGCTTTATATTCAAATGTGCAGTGGAATGCAATGAGATTGGATATGCTTTGAATCAATTGGCATTCACTGTTTAAATTATGTTTCAAATTATCTCCATTTTTTAATAGAGCACTTGTATTCAATTGACATGGAGGTTGTATATATGGTAGAACTGTGCGTTATATATATATGGCAGGACCGTGCTGAAATGCCATAGACCAAGGCCACTTATAATGGAGTAGAACCATAGTCGTAAATTCATTCGAATAATCCCTGTGCATTTAACCCCACTCATAGAAGAACCCTGCGTGAAACCGTGGTCACTTAACTCTGTTTTATGATAATAGAATTCCCGCCTTATAGAAAGAAATACATTTGTTTGTTCGTGTTAATTGAATTCCTCAACCGAAGATTAAACCCGGAGTTAATAAACGAGAATATACACAGGAAAGCACAAACCAGATGTACAACCACGGTCAATCACTGTAGCAAAACCACGAGCAGGTTTACAAGGTGGGTTTCCCCTCTTCGCACCGCTTTAGGCGAGTAAGTGGTAATCTTTGGTTGGGAAGTGATTCCACAGGATTGTTGACACGTGGCATAGGCGAGGTTGGAAAACCTCCAGTTAAAGTTCATCCATCGCTCGTTATCATTCACGCATGTTGGTCAAGCGATATCCGTCGGATTGCATGAGGTAAGGGATCGTGGTAACGACCGTTGGATGGGCACGTGAATTAAAAAAGGTGCGGTGCATGCGGTTGATTGGTTATTGATTGCATGTGTGGGGCCCAATCAAACATGTATTAAGGTTTATGGGTTTAATCAAAAGTTGGGATTATATGCGATGATATATATAAGCGATGGTTAACCTTTTATTAATGTCAGTATATATGTATGAGCGAATGTGCATATATGGCAACATTCGAATGTTGTGTGAATATTCATATGATGTCGTTGAGTTATACACAAGCGCATAATAATCAAGGTATGGTCTGGCATAACGTTTGGTTGCGGCTCTACTGCTAACTATAGTGAGGAATATATGCATTGATATAGAGCGTAGAACATAAAGGACTCAGGATTAATATCTCAAATCTCAGAGATTTGAGATATTACCACTCTCAGATTTAAATTTAATTGAATTTTCCAGCGTGGAATTAAAGAGAAGTGTGAGATTTCTCGAATTGGGAAAATGATTGGGCAATGAAATTTTGGGATGCATTTACACACAGTTAAGTGAAATATTGAAAAGTACTGGGAATATGGTTGATTTATTAACACTTTAGATTTAAGCATTGAAATTGCCAGCATAGAACAAAGTAGAGATTGTGAGATTGTCCGAAGTTGGGAAATGATTGGGCATGAAACTTGAATGAAATTATGGAAGAGGAAAAGAAGAGGAAAGCATGCAGAGATGAAATTTTGGTGAACAAGAATATGTACAGGAATGAGTTGGACAGGTGAATAAGCACAGAAAACAGGGAATATGCAGATGACAGTGAAAAAAGTGTATGCAAAACAGGTTCTTAACAGTAGCAAAAAAAGACAAATCCAGTAAAGCCAAAATCCAGAAAAGGAGCTGAGTGAAATTGAAATGTGTAATTAAAAATGTGAATGTAAATGTTGTAATTATTTTTATTGTGTGTGATGTAAAGGCAAGTATCCTAAGGAAAAGACAAAATCCCACTGTAGCATGGAAATTTGTACATATTGTAGTAATTCTAAAAATGAGTTGGAAAAAGGAATAAGAAGACAGAAACCAAAGAGTCATGACTGTTCACTCCAAATTCCTTGTGAAATACAAATACTCATGTGAGAATTTCTATATATAATATCAATTTGATAAGCTCAACAAAGAGAGAGAGAGAGAAAATATAGATAATTCAGAGTATAGAAGAATAAAGCAGAGAAAATTAAGAGAAGAAGAGCAGATACAGAACATAGCTGATATCTGGAGTAAATCAGCAAACATTTAGTTTGATAAATTAAGGAATTTGGAGCTTCCCTATCAAGTTGCAGTTTGATAGCTGTCAGTTGTAGCTGACCAAGGTTGAAGCCTCCTGTAGGTTGGTGCCTGCAGAAAATTGAAGGGAGTTGGTGCTTCTTTGCAAGTTGTAGCTTGCAGAATTGAGGTTGGAGCCTCCTGTAGGTTGGTGCCTGTAGAAAAATAGTGGTGAGAGGAAGTTGGAGCTTGCCTTTGCATCACAACAATAATAAGATGTGGTTTTCTCCCTTTATGGGTTTCCACTTATATCTGGTGTCTTTGTGCATGATATTTATGTATTGATCTGATATGTATCATCTGCTTAATACCTGCTGCTCTCATATTAAGTATACTACTATATTATACTAACACTTGCTGCTTACATTCTAAGATTACTCACACATTAAATTGGATTTGAAATGAAGGTGTAAATAAGTTTAATAAAAAGTTCTAAAAGATCTGGAATGTGTTAAACTGATTCACCCCCCCCCCCCTCCCTCTCAGTTTAACTAAAGGTCCAACAATTGGTATCAGAGCAGGTTCCTTTGTTCAAGTCTAACAACTGAAAGGAGATCCTTGGTTCCCAAGATGGCTAGTAAAGAAGGATTCTCAACCAATAAAGCTCTTTCTTCACTGGTGAAAATTATGCTTTCTGGAAAATCAGAATGAGGACATACATAATGTCTCTAGGAATAGAAGTCTGGGCTGCTGTGGAATTAGGATATGCCCCTAAGGCAACTGACACAAAAAAAGAAACAAAACAAGATTTTGTGGCTAATGCAAAAGCCATGAATGCCATCCTGAATGGATTATGTGAAGCAGAGTTTATCAAAGTAATGCACAAAGACTCTGCCAAAGAAATATGGGATACTCTTGAGAACATACATGAGGGAGACAAGAAAGTAAAGACTGCCAAACTTCAAGTCTATAGAGCCCAGTTTGAGAACTTAAAAATGAATGATGATGAAGACATTTCCAGTTTCTTCCTAAAAGCTGTAGAAATTATTAACAATATGAAAGCTCTTGGAGAAAAAATGCCAGAAAGTATAATTGTGCAAAAGATTCTAAGATTTCTTCCATCTAGGTTTAATCCAAAGGTGTCTGCAATAGAAGAAATAGCTGATTGGGAGACCTTGACCATGAACCAGCTACTTGGAAATCTAACAGCCTAGGAAATGAGGCTCCCACAAAAAAAGACAAGTACGAGGGAAGCAGCCTTTAAAACAGAAAAGAAGAAATAAAAAGAGCAAGAAATATGCTCTTGCTCGAATGAAGAAGAGGAAAAGTTTGTCAAGAAATTGGATAGAGGCTTAGGTAAATACAAATGTAAACTCCCCTTCAAATTCTTTAACTGTGGAAGAGTGGGACACTATGCTGCTAAGTGTCCTCACAATAAAGTAAGGAATCAGGCTCAAGAGTCAGAGAAAAATAAATCAAAGAACTGGAAAAATGGAAAGAAGTTCAGCAGAAAATCATTCTATGCTCAACAAAACAGCAGTACATCTGAAGATTCAGATGAATCCTCAAGTGAAGAAGGAACCTCTGAATTCTTATTGATGGCCATAGAAGAACTTGAAGGTCTCCTGCTAGAAGATGAAGAAGAAGAAAGTGAAGTCGACCTTGAGGGGGAGCTAAGAAGTGCTCTAGAAGAGATTGATAGACTCAAACTGAAATGCAGAAAACAAAAGGACATTCTCCTCAAATATGTATGAGAAGAACAAAATTCAGAAGTCCTTAAGCAGCTAAAAATAGAGCTTGAAGAAGCCAAGAAGATAGACGACATGTTACTTAAGCAAATCAAAGAAAAAATTCAAGAACAAGAAAATTTAGAAGAAGAAGTAGTATGTCTCAGAAAGAAATTAGAAAATGCTCAAATGAAAGTGGTTATAAACTCTTCCCAAACAATAAGCTCTATTAAGTTGAATGAAATTTTGGTTGCTCAAAGATCCCCTATGATAAAGACTGGAATAGGCTATGAAGGAGAATCAAGTAAAGGAAAAGAAAAGGTTGACAGAGAGATTATTTTTGTAAAAGCAAATAAGAATGATGAAGTAGTTCAAACAATTCCTACAAAAGAAGAAATCTGCAATAAGGAAGACAGATATCAGAAGAAACCACTAGTACCAAATAATGTAATAAATACTAAGACCCGGAATATGTAAAATTTGGAAACCATCAAAGAAGATTCTTCCCTCCAATGAATAATGCCACCTGTTATGTCTGCCACAAGTTGGGACACATTGCTGCATATTGTCATGCAAGAAGGAGTAATTCAAACCAGCAAAAGATGCAAACATTGAAGAGACTGCCTCAAGCAAACAAATGGAAGAGACAACCTTACATCAGGTATGTAAATAGCTTCTATGGTTACTGCTTTTATTGTAAGGAATTTGGTCATAAAATCATTGAGTGTAGAAGGTATGGACAAAGATTGATGTTTAACACCTCAAGGAGGTTTATGATTCAAATAAATTTTGTTCATACTCATAACTCTGCAAAAATTATGATCGAATGTTGTGTATGCAATCAAGTTGGACATATAACTTCCAAATGTCCTCTAAGAAAATGTAGTCCATCATCCCACAAAAGATACCAAACAAAAGGGCGCTTCCAGTGGATAAAGAAGGAGAATAAATGTTACCTAGCCCTAACTGCTCAAGACCTGAAAAGCCAGTGGTACCTGGACAGTGGTTGCTCAAAACATATGACTGGAGACAAAAGCAAGTTTATAACTCTTGATGAAAAGAAATCTGGCAATGTTACTTTTGGCAATGATAAATCAGGTAAGATCAAGGGAAAAGGCTCAGTTAGCATAGATAATGGAAGAGGAAAGGCCCAAGATGTACTATTTGTAGATGGGCTGAAAGCAAATTTACTAAGTGTCAGTCAGATGTGTGACAAAGGCTGTGAAGTTCTCTTTAGAGCACAAGATTGTGAAGTCAGATCAAGCACAACAGGAAAGACTCTGCTCAAAGGTGTTCGAACAAAGAGTAATGTTTACATAGTAAAAGAGGAGGATGAAGCCTGCCATCTTAGAAAAATTGAGGAGTCATGGTTATGGCATAGGAGATTGGGACATCTCATCTTTGACCATATCATCAGATTGAGCAAGAAGAAAGCTATCAGAGATATGCCAGAAATAAAAAGGCCTTCAAATACCATATGCAAATCTTGTCAATTGGGGAAACAGACTCGTACATCCTTTAGATCTAAAGATGAGCTATCAACCAGAAGACCACTCCATCTTGTGCACATGGACCTGTGTGGACCTGCTAGAACTAAGACACCAAGTGGAGAATCCTACTTCATGCTGATAATAGATGATTTCTCTAGAATGACATGGGTTTCTTTTCTCAAGAACAAATCAGAATCACTGGAAAAGTTTAAGACATTCAAAGCATTAGCAGAAAATCAAACTGGATGCAAGCTAAAATGTATCAGATCAGATAGAGGAGGAGAATTCACAGATTATGACTTTGTAGACCTATGTAATGAACATGGAATAGAGCAACAATTTACCATTGCAGGGACACCTCAGCAGAATGGAGTAGCAGAGAGACAAAACAGGTCTGTACAACAAATGGCCAAAGCTATGATGCAAGAGAGTAGCATTACTCAATCCTTTTGGGCAGAAGTTGTACACACAACAGTACATATTCTAAACAAAGCTCATTTAAGACCTAACAGTGAAAAGACACCTTATGAGCTATGACATGGTAAACCTGCATCAATCAAGCACTTTAGAGTCTTTTGTAGCAAGTGCTACATAAAGAATAATGACGAAAATCTGGGGAAGTTTGATGCAAGAGTAGATGAAGGAATACTCTTAGGATATGCATCCAAGAGTAAAGGATACAGATGCCACAAAAAGACTCTTAGAAAAATTGTAGAAAGTATTGATGTAAGATTTGATGAAGAACTTCCAAACAAGACAAGAGATATAGATTGCAGCAGCCATCCTGAAAATCATGAAGAAGAGGACCAAGATGATGAAGAAACAAGAAAAACATCAGAAAATGCTGAACTGAACTCAAAAACCCCCTCAAGATACACTCAAAAGAACCATCCAGAATATCAAATCATAGGAGACAAGAGTGTAGGAGTGCAAATAAGAAGGCAGCTAACTGAACAGACAGAAGAAGTATACATAGCAATGTTATCACAAATAGAGCCAAAACAGTTTGAAGAAGATAGCAAGGACAACTATTGGGTACAAGCAATGAACGAAGAATTGGACCAAATTGAGAAGAACAATACCTGGGAACTAGTTCCTAGACCAATTGAGAAGAATATCATTGGTTCAAAATGGGTATTCAAAAACAAAATGAATGAGAAAGGACAAGTAATCAGGAATAAAGCCAGGCTGGTCTGCAAAGGATACTCACAAATTGAAGGACTTGATTATGAAGAAAAATTTTCCCCTGTAGCTAGAATGGAAGCTATCAAAATGTTCCTAGCATTTGCATGCTACCAAGACTTCAAGGTATATCAAATGGATGTAAAGTTTGCTTTTCTTAATGGAGATCTAGAAGAAGAAGTGTACAAGGAACAACCAGAAGGCTTCTCATTGACAGACAAAGAAGACTATGTATGCAGACTGAAGAAGGCCCTATATGGACTGAAACAGGCTCCTCGTGCTTGGTACTCAAGACTGGAGAAATATTTGCAAAAACAGGGTTTTAAGAAAGGTGGAGTAGACAACAATCTATATATAAAAGCCCATGAAAATGAACTCTTGATTGTTGTAGTGTATGTTGATGACATTATGTTTGGAAGCAACAAAGATGAACTAGCAAAAGGGTTTGCTGGTGAGATGAAAACAAAGTTTGAAATGTCTATGATTGGAGAACTCAGTTTCTAATTGGGACTGCAAATTCAACAAAAGAACACATGCACATTCATCTCTCAAGAAAAATACTTAAAAGAAATGCTAAAAAAATTCAAAATGGAGGACTGTAAACCTGTGACAACACCCACAATCACGGGATGCAAGCTGTGTGCTGATGATGGGACTGCAGATGTAGATCAAAAACTCTACAGATCCATGATAGGAAGCTTGTTGTATTTGACAGCATCAAGACCAGACATCTTGCTAGTAGTAGGACTAGTGACAAGATATCAAGCAGCACCTAAACAAAACCATCTTCTGGCAGTAAAAAGAATGCTCAGATATCTACAAGGAATAGCACAGTATGGACTTTGGTATCCTAAAGGAAAAAGCTTCACTTTAACAGGATACATAGATGCAGATTGGGCCAGTTGTGTTGATGACAGGAAAAGTACAAGTGGAGGTGCTTTCTATCTAGGAGAAAGTCTGGTGGCATGGTTAAGCAAGAAACAAACATCCATCTCTCTGTCTACAGCTGAAGCAGAATATATAGTAGCAGTAGCATGTTGTACACAAGTCATGTGGATGAAGAAAACTCTTCAAGACATGAAGGTAAGCATTGATGAAACTATCTCAATCAAATGTGATAATACAAGTGCTATAAGTATATCTAAAAATCCTGTACTTCACTCAAAAACTAAACATATTCCAATCAAGTATCATTTCCTCCAAGAACAAGTGGCTCAGAAGATAGTAAAGCTGGAATATGTACCAACGAAAGAACATACAGCTGATATATTTACCAAACCTCTTGCTAGAGAACCGTTTCAATATTTGAGAGATAAACTAGGGGTAATATCTGCAGATGCTACTCTCTGATATAAAGAGAAAGCACAATTTCAGGGGGAGAACAAAAATGAAAATACCATTCCAGGGGGAGAACAGCCAGCAAGGAAATCATGAATCAGGTCCTCAGGATCAAGGGATTAAGGCAAAAGAACACAAAGTTATTATCCTAAAGTTATCTGCATTATTCAAGAATCAAAAGGACAATTACAGAGAAAAAGGATCAGTATTGTGTTCTGAAACATTATATTAAGAATCTGAAACATAAAAGATGAGTAATGATTATACATCTCTGAACTAGATAAAGCTGACACAATGTATTCTATGAAGTATCATTATTCTCACTTTTAGCTCTATACAAGTGAAATAACTGTATCAATTTATAGTGTATATTCAAATTTGAAAATCCTCAAAGTGTTTTCTCAACAAGTCTTATACATCACTATGGAGCAGCATGGTACAAAGTCAGCAGAAGAGGGCCTAAACATAACTCAAAGAGAGGAAATGTAAAAAGAAACCCTTTGCCATTGATGTCAAAGGGGGAGGAAGAGCAAACAACAGGAGAAAGAGCATGTAAACAGAGAAAATGTATTGCCATCAATGCCAAAGGGGGAGACTGTTGGAAATGTTTTCATTGATGGCAAAGGAGGTAGCAGATGTAGAAACAGCAACAGTTACAAGGAGACAAAGACAGACAATGGAGGCAGCAAAGAGGAAATGAATATAAAGGAGAAAGGCAGAGGCATAGGAAGCAAATACGGAGATAGAGCCGTTATCACAGTAGTAGAGGCAGAGGCAAAGTGACAGAAGCGGCAGAGGCAGAGCCACAACTATTATTGCAAGAATATGTATATATATATATATATAAATTCCAAGAATCTTTTATACAGCCGGGCATTACACATAACATTTCGGGCTTTATATTCAAATGTGTAGTGGATTGCAATGAGATTGGATATGCTTTGAATTAGTTTGCATTCACTGTTTGAATTATGTTTGAAATTGTCTCCATTTTTTAACAGAGAACTTGTATTCGATTGACATGGAGGTTGTATATATGGTAGAACTATGTGTTATATATATATGGCAGGACTGTGTTGAAATGCCAGAGACCAAGGCCACTTATAATGGAGTGGAACCATAGTCGTAAATTCATTTGAATAATCCCTATGCATTTAACCCCACTCATAGAAGAACCCTGCGTGAAACTGTGGTCACTTAACTCTGTTTTATGATAATAGAATTCCCACTTTATAGGAAGAAATACATTTGTTTGTTCATGTTAATTAAATTCCTCAACCAAAGATTAAACCCAAAGTTAACAAATGAGAATATACACAGGAAAGCGCAAACCAGATGTACAACCACGGTCAATCACTGTAGCAAAACCGCGAGCTGGTTCACAAGGTGGGTTGCCCCTCTTCGCACCGCTTTAGGCGAGTAAGCGGTAACCTTTTGTTGGGCAGCGATTCCACAGGATTGTTGACACGTGGCATAGGCGAGGTTGGAAAACCGCCCGTTAAATTTCGTCCATCGTTCATTATCATTCGCGCATGTTCGTCGAGCGATATCCGTCGAATTGCATGAGGTAAGGGATCGTGGTAACGACCGTTGGATGGGCGCGTGAATTAACAAAGGTGCGGTGCATGCGGTTGATTGGTTATTGATTGCATGTGTGGGGCCCAATCAAACATGTATTAAGGTTTATGGGTTTAATCAAAAGTTGGGATTATATGCGATGATATATATCAGCGACGGTTAACCTTTTATTAAAGTCAGTATATATGTATGAGTGAATGTGCATATATGGCAACATTCGAATGCTGTGTGAATATTCATATGACGTCGTTGAGTTATACAAAAGTGCATAATAATCAAGGTATCGTCTGGCATAACGTTGGGTTGTGGCTCTACTGCTAACTATAGTGAGGAATATATGCATTGATATAGAGCGCAGAACATAACGGACTCGGGATTAATATCTCAAATCTCAAAGATTTGGGATATTAACACTCTCAGATTTAAATTTAATTGAATTTTCCAGCATGGAATTAAAGAGAAGTGTGAGATTGCCCGGATTGGGAAAATGATTGGGAAATGAAATTTTGGGATGCATTTACACATAGTTAAGTGAAATATTGAAAAGTACTGGAAATATGGTTGATTTATTAACACTTCAGATTTAAGCATTGAAACTGCCAGCGTAGAACAAAGCAGAGATTGTGAGATTGTTCAGACTTGGGAAATGATTGGGCATGAAACTTGAATGAAATTATGGAAAAGGAAAAGAATAGGAAAGCATGTAGAGATGAAAGTTCGGTGAACAGGAATATGTACAGGAATGATTTTGATAGGTGAATAAGCACAGAAAACAAGGAATATGCAGATGACAGTGAACAAAGTGTATTCAGAACAGGTTCTTAACAGCAGCAGAAAAAGAGAAATCTAGTAAAGCCAAAATCCAGAAAAGGAGCTGAGTGAAATTGAAATGTGTAATTAAAAATGTGAATGTAAATGTTGTAGTTATTTTTGTTGTGTGTGATGCAAAGGCAAGTATCCTAAGGAAAAGACAAAATCCCACTGTATCATGGAAATTTGTACATATTGTAGTAATTCTAAAAATGAGTTGGAAAAAGATATAAGAAGACAGAAACCAAAGAGTCATGACTGTTCACTCCAAATTCCTTGTGAAATACAAACAGTCATGTGAGAATTTCTATATATAATATCAATTTGATAAGCTCAATAGAGAGAGAGAGAGAGAGAGCAAATATAGAGAATGTAGAATATAGAAGAATAAAGAAGAGAATATTAAGAGAAGAGAGCAGATACAGAACATAGCTGATATCTGAAGTAAATCAGCAAACATTCAGTTTGATAAATTGAGGAAGTTGGAGCTTCCCTATCAAGTTGCAGCTTGATAGCTGTCAGTTGTAGCTGACTAAGGTTGAAGCCTTCTGTAGGTTGGTGCCTACAGAAAATTGAAGGGAGTTGGTGCTTCCTTGCAAGTTGTAGGTTGCAGAATTGAGGTTGGAGCCTCTTGTAGGTTGTTGCCTACAGAAAAACAATGGTGAGAGAGAGTTGGAGCTTGCCTTTCCATCACAACAATAATAAGATGTGCTTTTCTCCCTTTATGGGTTTCCACTTATATCTGGTGTCTATGTGCATTATATTTATGTATTGATCTGATATGTATCATCTGCTTAATACCTGTTGCTCTCATATTAAGTCTACTGCTATATTATACTAACACTTGCTGCTTACATTCTAAGATTACTCACACATTGAATTGGATATGAAATAAAGGTGTAAATAAGTTTAATGAAAAGTTCTAAAAGATCAGGAATGTGTTAAACTGATTCACCCGCCCCCCCTCTCAATTTAACTAAAGGTCCAACACTTCAACCTTTATCTATTCATCCCTTGCTTTGGTTATCCAATCTGGTTCGATGGTATAAATGGCACAAAGAAATGCTTCCACCTCTTCATTCTTTCTTGAGAGTGCATCTGCAACAACATTTAGCTTCCCTTCTTTTGTAGATGATTTCAAAGTCATAAACCAACATATTTGTGACCCATTTTTGATGCTCTTCTGAAGATATTCTTTGAACTAAAAAAGTGTTTAAGACTATCATGATCAGTTTTTACGTTGAAGTGTCTTCCCATTAGGTAAGGTCACCATTTCTTTAGTGCATGTAGTATTGCTAGCATTTCCTTCCCATAAATAGCGTTCTGTAAATACTTTCCCTTGATTGGATGAATTTCAAAAGAAACGGGTCTTCCTTCTTGCATTTAAAAAACACCAATTCCATTTCTCAAGGCATCACATTCCACAATAAATGTTTTTGTGAAGTTTGGAGTAGCTAATACTAGTGCTAGGAACATTGCCTCGTTACAATGTTCAAAGGCCTTAGTTGCTTTACGAGTCCATGAAAATGCATCTTTCTTCAATAATGTTGTTAGAGGTGTTGCTATTCTCCCATAATTCTTAACAAACTTGTGATAATACCCCGTTAACCCGAGAAATTCTCGAATCTTATTTATGGTTGTGGGGACTTTCCATTTCTTAATGGCTTTAGTTTTTTTAGGGTCTACCTTAACACCCTCGTGAGATACAATATGACCCAGATATTCCACCTCTTGTACTCCAAAAAAACATTTGGATTTTTTTGCATATAATTGTTTCTCCTCCAATAGTTTGAGCACCCTACCAACATGTTGAACAAGGTCCTTCCAAGACTTTTTGTAGATTTGTATATCATCAAAAAATACTAGCAAAAAATTTCTTAGGAAGGGTTTGAAAATGGAATTCAACAACCATTGAAATGTAGAAGGTGCATTGGTAAGGAAAAAAGGCATGACCAAATATTTGTAATGATCCCCATTAGTTTGAAATGTTGTTTTCATAATATCTTCAATATTCATTCTAATTTGATGATATCTTGAATGAAGATCCAACTTCATAAAATAAAATTCTCCATGTAATTCATCCAATAATTCATGAATCACAGGAATGGGAAATTTATCTTTAATAGTGAGCTTATTGAGCTCCCTATAATCTGGACACATGCACCATGATCCATACTTCTTGTGCACCAATACTACTAGAGCAGAGAAAGAAATTTGACTAGGTTGAATTATACCAACCTCTAAAATTTCTGCAATCATACATTCAATTTCACTCTTTTGGACGTAAGGATATCTATAAGGCCTGATTTTTATAGGAAAACTTCTTGGAATAAAATGAATATCATGATCATGATCATGAATAGGTGAGAGTCCTTTGGGAGTTTCAAACAACTTGGAATGATTTTCCAAGACTTTTTAGAGATCTGGGGAAATAGATGATTTTGATGTTGGAACTTCTAGTGAGCATAATTGTGCAATTATGCCTCCCTTTTCTTTCTTCAGAAGATTTTTCAAGACATTAGAGCTTATTATATTTCCTAGCTTCCAAGCAATACCCCATAATTGAACTTCCTTTCCTTCCGAAAAAAATTTCAAGAAAATTTCTTGAAAATTAAAGGCTATTGTCCCCAAAAATTATAACCTTTGTAGTCCTAGTACAACATCAACACCTCCCATTGGAATGGAAAGAATTAGACTATTCAATACATATTCCCCCATGGTTAGATTAATATTATGGCATTTTCCATAGAAATTTACATCTCCTCCATTTACAACCATCACTTGACATTCTGGTGCTGGGATAGGAAACAATTTAATTCCTTAGCTACCTCACAATGAGTGTTAGGTATCTATATCACTAGTATAGCCCCTTATTATTGTTAGTGTAAACCCCTTATTGTTATTATTGTACCCTTGTAACCCCCATTTTTTTATTATTGTGCCCTTAAATTATTATTGTTAGGTCGGCTAGGATTACATTATGGCCCACTAGGATTACATTATGGCCCCATGGACTCCTATATATAGAAAGGAGGTTTTTTGAATTGTATCATCCAAGAATTGTTCATTTATGTAATGTATTGGAGGTTTCCCCCTCTAAGTGGCTCATTTCTAAGGCGTTTACATCTCTTTTCTTCTATTTTTGGAGCTAGTTACACAACATTTGGTATCAGAGCTTTGGATTCTAGGGTTTCGCTGCTCCAAACAGGTCATCTTGGTATTTTCGCTATAAATTTTTTTCTACGAAGTTTCAGAAGCTGAAATTTTTAGGGTGCGAAGAAACAATCCTAAGGAAGCTTGTATAAAAATTTCAGATTTTGGTTCGCAATAATTTCGGAGATATGATCTGTGGAAGTAAGGTATTTTTTAAGGCTCCTAAACAGGTCATTGTGGCATTTGCGCTATAAATTGTTTTATACGAAGGTTCAGAATCTGAAATTCATATGGTGCGAAGATGAAATCCTGAGGAAATTCATCAAAAAATTTCAGAGCTTGGTTCACAATATTTTTGGAGATATGATCTGTGGAAGGTAGTGCTTTTTCAGGCTCCTGAATTTCATCTCAAAGAGGTGATCGTGGGAAAAGTTCAATAACTATCTCTCTGAAGATTGGATTGGAGTTCCATCAAAAGTGGTCACAAGTACACGGCCTGTAGTTTCTTCGATATCAATTTTAGAGACAAAGGAAAAAACAGTGACACGTTGCAAGTCATACAAGTTCGCTCTACTGAACCAGTCCAGAATTAGGTCATTGTGGGAGATTGGACACAACTTTGTCTTGGAGAATCAAAATCAGGTCAGAACTGTGGCATTTGAAAGAAGCTTTAGAGGGCTACTACAGGGCTGAATTTCAGATATCGAAGATTTTCAATTACAGAGATAATTCAATTATCTCGATCTCCTAAAAGCTAGTAAAAGGTGTGTATTTTTTTCCGAATTGCATAAGTCTTGTTTGAAGAATCAAGTTGAATTGATTCCAAGGGAATATTGTAGAATAGGTATCAATATTGGATTCTAAAATGGCCCCTAAAAAGAATTCAGCACCCATTAAGCCTTCAGAAGGCTCTACCATGACTCATGAAGATGAAGAATTGCAACATGATCTATCAAAATTACAAGAGCAAGTGCAACAAATTTCACTCTCGCAAAGAGCAACAAAAAATGAAATGGAAGTTTTGAAGAAAGGCATGGAAGTGAAGATGGACGATTTGAAGAAAGGCATGGAAGCTAAAATGGATGGCGTGGAAGCTAAGATGGATGGCGTGGAAGCTAAGATGGATGACATGAAAGACAACATGGAAAACATGAAGAGTGATCTAAAAGCATACATGGAAGGCTTGATGACAAGCTTACAACCAGAAATGATTCCTAATGGCGGAAATATAGGAGAAGAACCTCATGATGAGAACAAAATAAATGTTAATCGTGATTTCATAAACTCGAATGTTGGTGGGAAGAACCACCATATTCCAAAAATGAATATGAGGAAGTTTGATGGAAAGGATCCTGTAACATGGATACTACAGATGGAGCAATATTTTGATCTCCATAACGTACAAAACACACAAAAGGTACGCATTGCAACTTTACATTTAGAACAAAATACATTTGTATGGTATCAATGGCTTTGCTCCCGTAAAAAATTGTCACTTGGTCAATTTTTATGGAGGAAATGATAGCACATTATGAGGATACAAAGAGCAACACCTTCTTTAGCCAATTGATAAATCTCAAACAAAAGAGTTTAGTGGGGCAGCACATTGAGGACTTCCAAAAATTGAATATAAGGGTAACTGATATTCCAGAGGAACACAGGATTGATCTCTTCATAAGCACTTTAAAGGATAACATCCAACATGAAGTTCGCGTTTTGGAACCTGATTCATTGGAGAAGGCATTCAGGTTGGCAAGAAAAGTTGAATGTAAAATTATGGCGACAAGGAAACCTACCACTCAATTCTATAAAGAAGGAAGTGTTGCTACACCTATATTTCCACAACCTACAAGGTTGACACCACAACAATTGGAAGAAAAGAGAGAAAAAGGGCTTTGCTAGAGTTGTGATAGCAAATACACTAAAGGTCATAAGTGTGCTGAGAAGAAATTATTTTACATAGATTGTGAAGAAGAAGAAGAAAATGAACAAGAAGAGGATATACACCAGGAACCACCCCTAGAAGAAGAAGAAATGAATCCGACCATATCGTGTAATGCACTGACAGGAATTACCACTCCTCAAACTCTCAAGATAGAAGGACATATAAAAAAGAAAAGGGTAATAGTGTTGATTGATTCAGGTAGCACCCATAATTTTATTCATTATAAGGTAGCCAAGGAATTAAATTGTTTCCTATACCCAGCACCAGAATGTCAAGTGATGGTTGCAAATGGAGGAACTATAAATTGCTCTGGAAAATGCCATAATATCAAGCTAACCATGGGGGAATATGTCTTGACTAGTCCAATGCTTGCCATTCCTATGGGAGGTGCTGATGTTGTACTAGGAGTACAATGGTTACAATCTTTGGGGACGGTAGCTTTTAATTTTCAAGAACTTTTCTTGAAATTTTTTTCAGAAGGAAAGGAAGTCGAATTACGGGTTATTGCGGGGAAGCCAGGAAGGATAATAAGCTCTAATGTCATGACAAAGCTTCTAAAGAAAGAACAGCGAGGCGTAATTGCACAATTATGCTCACTAGAAGTTCCAACATCAAAATCATCTATTTCTGCAGATCTCCAACAAGTCTTGGACAATCATTCCAAGGTGTTTGAAACTCCCGAAGGACTCCCACCTATTCGTGATCATGATCATGCTATTCATTTGATTCCAGGAAGTGTTCCTCCAAACATCAGGCCTTATAGATATCCTTACTTCCAAAAGAGCGAAATTGAACGTATGATTGCAGAAATGTTAGAGGCGGGTATAATTCAACCTAGTCAAAGTTCTTTCTCTTCTCTTGTAGTATTGGTACACAAGAAGGATGGATCATGGCGAATGTGTCCGGATTATAGGGAGCTCAATAAGCTCACCATTAAAGACAAATTTCCCATTCTTGTGATTGATGAATTATTGGATGAATTACATGGAGCAATTTATTTTACCAAGTTGGATCTTCGTTGAGGATATCATCAAATTAGAATGAAGACTGAAGATATTCCAAAAATAGCATTTCGAACTCATGAGGGTCATTATGAATTTTTGGTCATGCCTTTTGGCCTTACCAATGCACCTTCTACATTTCAAGGGTTGATGAATTCATTTTCAAACCCTTCCTTAGAAAATTTGTGCTAGTATTTTTTGATGATATACTAATCTACAGCAGGTCTTGGAAGGATCATGTTGAACATGTTGACAGGGTGCTCAAACTATTGCAGGAAAAACAATTATATGCAAAAAAGTCCAAATGTTTCTTTGGAGTACAAGAGGTGGAATATCTGAGTCATATTGTATCTCACGAGGGTGTTAAAGTGGACCCTAACAAAATTAAAGCCATTAAGGAATGGAAAGTTCCCACAACCATAAAGCAGTTGCGAGGATTTCTCGGGTTAACGGGGTATTATCGCAAGTTTGTTAAGAATTATGGGAGAATAGCAGCACCTCTAACAACATTATTGAAGAAAGATGCATTTTCATGGACTCCTGAAGCAACTAAGGCCTTTGAACGTCTTAAAGAGGCAATGTGTCTAGCACCGGTCTTAGCTACACCAGACTTCACAAAAACCTTTATTGTGGAATGTGATGCCTCAGGAAATGGAATTGGTGCAGTTTTAATGCAGGAAGGAAGACCCATTGCTTTTGAAAGTCGTCCAATCAAAGGAAAGTATTTACAAAAACCTATTTATGAGAAGGAAATGTTAGCAATATTGCATGCACTAAAGAAATGGCGAAATTACCTAATGGGAAGACACTTCAAGGTAAAAACTGATCATGATAGTCTTAAAAACTTTTGGAACAAAGACTATCTTCAGAAGAGCAGCAAAAATGGGTCACAAAGATGTTGGGTTATGACTTTGAAATAATCTACAAAAAAGGAAAGCTTAATGTTGTTGCAGATGCACTCTCAAGAAAGAATGAAGAGGTGGAAGCATTGCTTTGTGCCATTTCTATTATCCAACCAAATTGGATAACCGAAGCAAGAAATGAATGGAAGAAGGACAAAGATGTATGGACACTCATTCAAAAGTTGCAGCAAGATCCTAGTACATCTGATACATTTAGTTGGAAAAATGATTCCTTATGGTACAAAGATTGCTTATATCTTTGCAAGAATTCCCAACTAAAACAAAGATTCTTCTGGAATTGCACACTTCTCCTTTAGGAGGACACTCAGGATTTTTAAAAACTTACCACGGGGTGAAGAAAGAATTTTTTTGGGATGGCCTTAAATCTGATATTCAAAAGTTTGTGGCGGAATGTTTGGTTTGCCAGCAGAATAAAGTGGAGACAATTAAGACCCCGGGACTTCTACAACCTTTATCCATTCCAAGTCAACGTTGGGAGGAGATTTCAATGGATTTTATCACGAGTTTACCTAAGTCCGAAGGAAAGAATGTCATCATGGTGGTAGTTGATAGACTTACCAAGTATGCACACTTTTGTGCATTATCTCATCCATTTAAAGCAAGTACAGTTGCTACTACATTTATGGACAGAATTCAAAAGCTACATGGAAGCCAAAGGGTTATTGTGAGCGACAGAGATCCCATTTTTACTGGAAATTTTTGGACGGAGTTATTTTCTTGTTTGGGTACTCAATTAGCTCATAGCTCATCTTATCATCCTCAATCGAATGGTCAAACTGAGATAGTAAATAAATGTTTGGAAGGATATCTTCGTTGTTTTGTATCTGATAAACAAACACAATGGGTCAAGTGGTTACCTCTAACTGAATGGTGGTATAACACTTCCTTCCATACTGCAGCAAAAATGACCCCATTTATGGCACTTTATGGATATCATCCACCATCCATCACATCATCGTTAAGGGAAAATTCGAAGGTTCAAGCAGTGGAAGATCACATCGAGCATCAGCAAGAAGTTCTCCAACTCTTAAAGGATAACCTGAATTTGGCACAAAATGGAATGAAACAACAGGCAGATCAACATCGTAGCAAGAGAAGTTTTGATGTAGGAGATTGGGTATTTTTACGGCTACAACCATACAAAAAAATGTCCCTCAAGCAAACAAAGAAGGATAATAAATTATCGCCAAAGTACTATGGTCCTTACAAGGTGTTGCAAAAGATTGGTACTATGGCATACAAATTGGAGCTTCCTGCTTCTTCGCGAGTACATCCGGTTTTCCATGTTTCATGCTTAAAGAAGGTTATAGGTGAAGATCTTCCAGTTCAAACAGTATTGCCAGAACTTGATGGGGAAGGGAAAATCATATTGGAACCTGAAGCAGTCATGGAAAAAAAGAACTCGACAACTACGGAATCGATCAATTTCAGAGTATCTCATCAAGTGGAAGAACTTACCCACAGAAGATTCTACATGGGAGGATGAGAATTTTATACAGAAGCACCCGGAGCTACTCAAGTGTTGAGGACAACACTTTTTTGAAGGAGAGGGGCATGTTAGGTCCCTATATCACTAGTATATCCCCTTATTATTGTTAGTTTAAACCCCTTATTGTTATTATTGTACCCTTGTAACCCCCATTTTGTTATTATTGTGCCCTTAAATTATTATTGTTAGGTCGGCTAGGATTACATTGTGTCCCACTAGGATTACATTATGGCCCCATGGACTCCTATATATAGAAAGGAGGTTTTGTGAATTGTATCATCCAAGAATTGTTCATTTATGTAATGTATTGGAGGTTGCCCCCTCGAAGTGGCTCATTTCTAAGGCGTTTACATCTCTTTTCTTCTATTTTTGGAGCTGGTTACACAACAATGAGTAAAATCATGGGTACTACCCGAATCAATCAACATTATTACATTTTTCTTCTTGATATGTACTTCTATCTTGAGAGTTTGAGGAGTGGTAATTCCTTCCAATGCATTACATGATATGGTTAGACTGATTTCTTCTTCTTTTGGGGTTGGTTCCTGGTGTATGTCCTCTTCTTTTGAAGTTTCTCATTAATTTTCTTCCTCCTCCTCACAATTTATGTAATATTATTTCTTCTCAGAACACTTATGACCTTTAGTGTATTTGCTATCACGACTGTAGCAGAGCCCTTTTGCTCTGTTTTCTTCCAATGGTTGTGGTGTCAACCTTGTAGGTTTTGGAATTCTAAGAGTAGCGACACTTCCATATTTATAGATGCGAGTGGTAGGCTTCTTTGTCGCCATAATTTAAGATTCAATTTTTCTTGCCAATCTAAATGCCTTCTCCAATGAATCAGGTTCCCAAACGCGAACCTCATGTTGGATGTTATGCTTTAAAGTCCCTATGAAAACATCAATCATGTGTTCCTCTGGAATATCAATTACCCTTATATTCAATATTTGGAAGTCCTCAGTGTGCTCCACCACTGAACCCTTTTGTTTGAGATATTAGGGGAATTTTGAGGTCTAAAATGGGCCTCCTAAGGAAAATGTACAATAAAAATTCACTTTATGAGAACCAATCATATTTTAGGGGATGCCATCATCCCTAATGGTTGAGGTCGCATTGCTTGAGTTAAAGGTACTTACTTGTCATATTCTCAATGGTGGATAAAAACTCATGGTTAACCATGGCAGTGCTCTAAGTACTTTTAAAGTCAAAGTAAAGTACTCATAATAAATGTCATTTCACACTTATTGAATAAAAATATATTATTGTCATTTCATATTTTATAAAACATGCATATCCCATACATTTATTATATTATATTATTATTTTTTATAATATATTGGTCATATGTTATTATAATTAAAAACATAATTTGATTAATATATATAATATAATTAATAACTTATATACTTTATTTATATTTTATTTTAAGTTATTTAAGTACAAAGGACAAATGCATTAGTTGTTCAATGATAATGATTTTTTCTTGAAAACCTCATTTTTATTTGTAGTCACATCAATACAATTTTTTTATTAATTTTATTTTGGTACAAATTTTGAATTGAATTTAACTATAGTTACATGGATTGTGGTGCAAAAAGTGAATTGAAAATTCATAAATATTATTTTATTGGTTTAGCTATTATTTTATTATTTTCTTAGGAGGCCCATTTTAGACCTCAAAACTCCCCTAATAAGTTTATCAATTGGCTAAAAAATGTGTTGCTCTTTGCATCATCATAATGTGCTATCATTTCCTTCGTAAAAGTTAACCAAGTGACATTTTTTTTTTTGGGAGAAAAGCCATCGATACCATACAAATGTATTTTGTTCTAAAGATAATGTTGCAATGCATACCTTTTTTGTGTTTTTCACATTATTGAGATCAAAATATCTCTTTATCTATAGTATCCATGTTATGGGATCCTTTCCATCAAACTTCCTAATATCGATCTTTGGAATATGGTGGGTCTTCCATCCAACATTAGAGTTTATGAAATCACGATTAACATTTATTTTATTCTCATCATGAGTTTCCTCTACTATATTTTCGCCATTAGGAAAGATTGCTTGTATCAACTTTGTCAAACATGCCATGTCTGCTTTTAGATCATTCTTCATATTATCCATTTTTTCATTGATCTTAGCTTCCATGTCATCCATCTTAACTTCCATGCCAGCTTCCATGCTAGCTTCCATGTCATCCATATTATCTTCCATTATATTCTTCAAACTATCCATCTTACCTTCCACGAATTTCTTCAAACCATCCATCTTAGCTTCCACGCCTTTCTTCAAAACTTCCATTTCACTTTTTGTTGCTCTTTGCGAGAGAGAAATTTGGTGTACTTGCTTGTGTAATTTTGATATGTCACATTGCACTTCTTCGTCTTCATGAGTCATAGTAGAGCCTTCTAAGGGCTTAATCGGTGTTGAGTTATTTTTATGGGGAATTTTAGAACCCAATACTAATATCTATTCTAGAATATGCCCTTGGAATCAATTAAAACTATTCTTCAAACAAGGCTTATGCAATTCGAAAAAAAATACACACATTTTTCTTGATTTATAGGAGCTCGATATCGAAATTGAATTATCTCTATGATTTTAGATCTTCAATATCTGAAATTAGGTCCTGTATTAGCCCTTTAAATATTCTTTCTAATTCCATAGGTCTGACCTGATTTGGATTCTTGAAGGCAAAGTTATGCCCAATCTCCCACAATGACCTAATTATATACTGTTTTAGTAGAGAAAAATTGTATGGTGTGCCACTTGTTACTGTTTCCTCCTTATGCTTTGAAATTTATATAAGGGAAACTATAGTCTGTGTGCTTGCGGCCACTTCTTACAAAATTCCAATCTGATGCTCAGAGAGAGAGTTATGACGATTTTCCCATGGTCACCTCTTTAACATGAAATTTAGGAGCCTGAAAAAACCCTAACTTCCACAGATCATATCTCTGAAATATTGTGAACAAAGATTTGAAATTTTTACATGAAATTCCTCAGGGTTTCGGCTTCGCTTGATAAAATTTTCATCTTATGAAACTTCGTATAAAATGAATTATACCTAAAATTTCACAATGACCTATTTGGAGCAGCGAAATCCTAAAATCCAAAGCTCTAATTCCAAATTTTATGAAACCAGCTCCACAAATAGAAAAAAAGATAGACCAATGCCTTAGAAGTAAGCCACTTTGAGGAGGAAACCTCCTTTACATTACATCAATGAAAAATTCTTATATGATACAAATGACAAAACCTCCTTCTTTATATAGGATTCCATCGGTTCACAATATCATCCTAGCCAACCTAAAAATCATAATGTAAGGGCACAATAATAACAATATTTGGGTTATAAGGGTACACAAATAAGGGACTGCACTATGCACTAGTAATATAGGGATCCAACACCAAAGGAAACAGTAGGTGGGATACAGGGAAAAACAACGACACCAAAGGGAAGAGCAACTGTGATAAAGGGAATAACATCGGCACCAAAGGGAACAATAACTATGATAAAGGGAACAACAATGGCACGAAAGGGAACAACAACTATGATAAAATGAATAACGACAACACCAAAGGGAATGAAGGTTGTGATAAAGGGACAAAAATGGCACCAAATGGAACAACAACAGACTTAAGGTAATTTATTCATTTTTATAATGAAGAAAAGGAAACTAAGAAAAGAAAAAAAACTTAGCCAACTCTAAAAAAGAAAGATATACATTATGTACAATATGATAAAGAAAATCATATTTCATATAAATGGAGCTACTCGGTTGCCACCCTAGTCAACAATAATTTGGAAATTAGGTTCATTACTTATCTCATGATAGAAAGACTCCTTTGTGAATGGTTGGTGGTAGAGGCAGAGGCAATGTCGTTTTACCAGAAAAGAAGCACTAGAACTATCGATTGTGATTAGAGTCATGGTGCCATAATAATGAAATTCTTTGATTTCATACGGTGTGATCCACCTCATCTATAGTATGCCTGGAAAATCATGGAATCTAGAATCAGATAGCAATTCCCAGTGGAATTTTTGAAATGGTTTCTTTTCTATAAGTCAATCATGCAATTTATGTCTTTATTGTTGAATAATGACAGTGCATTCAAGAGAAAATAGGCGTTCTTCATCTAACTCGTTAAGGTATTGTAGGCATTGCATTTGTGCCTCTGTAAATTCCAATCCAATCTACTTTGTAGTTTTAAGAGTTTTTATTTCAAATTCAATTGGAAAAATTGGTTCTTTTCCAATACCTTGTTAGTAATTTCCACTTGTCCATTTTCCTGGGGATGTTATGGAGAAGTAACTCTATACTTGATCTGATAGTTCTGTAGAGTGGCCAAAATTTTTAGACCTATCAATTGTGGTCCCCAATATGTTACTACTTCCCTTCGTAATCTGTATCACACAAATAATTAAAAAAGGAATTTAATCACTACCTCCTCCGTGGGTCTTGGCAAAGCTACTACTTCTATCCATTTAGTTGTATAATCGATGCAAACCAGTATGTACACTTTCTTATTTGACGATGGATTGAAAGGGCCAACAGAATCTAGCAGCCATATTTCAAATGGTTCCACTACCAATTGTGGTTGTAAGGTAATTTCATCAGCTTGGCTAGGATGACCCATTCGGTGACAACTATCATAGGCTCGAACGTACATTTTTGTGTCTTTGAATATTGTGGGCCAATAATAGCCTATCTGAAGAAATTTATGTCTGGTCCTGCACTCTGTAAAGTGTCCACCACACGGTTCATCGTGTAATTCTCTTATAATTTCATATAATTCATCTTTTATGATGCATCTTCGAGTTTGAAATTTGGAGCCAGTGTAGAAGTGATAACCACTGATCCAGGAGAAGTGTGCGTTGTGCTGAATAATCAGTTTCCTTTCTCATGCTGACAGATGTGCTCGAAATCTCCCTACTTCCATGTAATTTTCCACATCAACATACCATGGTGTTTTCGTCGTCACTGTGAATAAATGCTTATCTGGGAACTGGTCATCCACTGTCTAAGATTAATTTACCTTAGGTACTCGAGACAAGAAATCTACAAAAAAAAATTATTTTCCTGGTCAATCTTTGATGGTGATATTGAATTCCTTCAACAAAAATAACCACTATGTCACTTGACCATTAGTAATGGACCCATCAGCTAAATATCTAATAACAAAGTGATCAATATACAAAAAACATGGATATCCTGTTATATAATGTTGGAACTATTAGTAGCATATATAACAACTAAAAATTATTTCTTTGTTACTGTATAGTTTAACTTAGCAAGAGTGAGGTTCTTGCTAGTGTGATAAATAGCATAAGGTTTCTTGTCTTCTTCTTGTCCAAGAATGGCTCCTATGGTTGTATCTAATGCATTGGAGGAGACTTGAAAGGATAAGTCACTGTTTGTTCCTCTTAACACTAGCGTTGTCGAAACCAATTTCTTGAGATTTGCAAATGCAACATCACAATTGTCAGTCCATTCGAACTCAAGATTTCCTGTTAAAGTATAGAAAGGTGAAACTATATTTGAAAAGTGTTCTATAAATCTACAGTAATACCCTACATAAAAAAGAAAACTATGTACCTCAATTTATGTTTGGGGTATAGGTGACTTAAGGATTACCTAAATTTTTTTCTAGATCCACTTGAATTCCTGCAACAAAAATATAGTTTCCTAAAACTACACCTTTTGGCATCATCATATGGCATTTTTCATTTCTCAGAAAAAATCTAGTGGCAATACATTGTTCAAGCACTTTTTCTAGCTTTTTCAAAGCTTGATCAAAGTCATCCCCAAACAGGGTGAACTCATCCATATATAATTCGAGTCATTCATTTATTAGACTAGAAAAAATACTCAAGATTTCTCTTGGGATCATTGTTAGAGCATTACAGAGTTCAAAGGGTAAAACTTTGTATGTGCATATACCCTAGGGGCAAGTAAAAGTGGTTTTATCTTGATCTTATGGAGCAATCAGAATTTGAATGTAGCCACTAACCATCCAGTAAAGAAACAAATTTCTTTCGACTAAAGTATCAAAGGCTTGGTCTATGAAGGGAAGGGGGAAATGTTCTTCTTGGGTAGCTTTATTGAGCTCTCTATAGTCTACACAAATCCTCCATTTCTTGTTTTTCTTAGGAATAGCTACTATTGGGGAGACCCACTGGATGTCTGAAATTGGATATGAAGTTTACATCCAATATTTTCTGCAATTATTGTTTCACAATACACTGAGGTGTGGGTTCAACCTCATCTGGGGTTTCCAAATAAGATGGGTGTATTTCTCAATATAAATGCGATTGGTGCACAACTATGGTTCGAGACCTTTCATTTATGAATGTTCACAGGAAAATGCTTGCTTGTATTTACTAAGAACCTGAATTAATTTCTGTTGTTGGTGATTTTCTAGACCAATATTAATATTAAGGTTTTTTCCTAATTCTATTTCAATTGGAATGCTCTTATAGACAACAGTTGTGGGAATGTGATTATTATTTAACTTATCTAAGGAGTCTCCTCATGTGTCATTTTTAGGCATATATTTTAGCATCTAACATGTTGGGTTTCTGATAACAATAGGTTTATTGATGAAGCTAAAAATTACGTCATCTTCTACTTGATTTCTAAGTCAAGGGGCCTCATCCAATGTAAGGGGAGAGAACAAATTTTATTCTTGGTATCTAGGGGGGCGTAACTAGAGACTTGTAGAATGCGGATTTCGTTTAGGAGGATGATACAAAACAAGATTTTTGACAACGCTTCATTTAGAAATCCTCATGTTTCCTATTCGACATCCTGTATATGCATCTATTGTTTCTAACCAAGGTATACCTAATATAAAAGGATTTCCATCTAGTATGCTTCCTGGATTGATGACCAGGAAGTCTACAGGAGATTCCTAGGAGACTACAGAGATAGTGATGTCTTCCGGGGTTCCATTGGGCTTGAACACTTGTCTACCAACTAATTTTAGCATAGTCCAAGTTGGTTTTAAGGTTGTAATACCAAGGATATTGTAGGTCTCATAAGTCAGAAGATTAATAGCTACTCTCAGGTCTAACAACGTGTTTGGAAAAGTGCAGCCTTGTATTTGAATAGTCACTACAGGACTTCCTGGATCTTTGTATTTGATAGGAACATTTTTTCCTACAATAAGGTCAGATAATGTTCCTAGAACATGAACTGTGGGTGGATATTTTGGTCTTATCCCATGATTTTTTGCACATAATTCTTTGATCGTTTTGGCATAAATTGGGATATCTCAATTGGCCTAAAGGAGTGGAATTTTATACAATTTTTTTTTTAATTCCCGTACAATATCAAATTCAGGATAAATGGCTGTTTACTTATCATGAATCTTTTAGGGAATGGAGGGGAAGAAATTATATTTCCTATCGGTTATGTTTCTAAAATAACCATAGTCTAAGGATTTGTCATATTTTTTCTTCTTTATCATTTTATTTTTATCGATGACTCTGATTTTATTTAGGAGAAATAATACATCCAAATCTTAACCAGAGCTCATTTCATCCTAGGGGCTTTGTTTCATAGACTGGATTTTCAACGATTTGCATATACTGGATAGGTCTATTTTTAGGGTTAGGATGTCGCTAAGCTAGTAGTTGAGGACGCATCGGAGTTTGAGGATTAAGAGGAAACTGAAATGGAGCTTTCCTTCTAGATTGAGATTGAGGGATTGTTCCCATGGGTGAATCAACTAATCCCGCAAGGGACTACCAATTCTGAGGCCATATTTGATTTTGGCAGATGTATTCGACCACTATGAGGGATAGGAATTATTAATAACATTATGTCATAATGGGGTAGGGTATTATGAATTTGGAAATATTAGTCCATAATATAATTGGTTTTTCCATGGTGATGTAGGATATGATTGGGATTTCTAGGTGGAATTGAAAGGTGGTTTTCCTTGCCATGCATTTCCACGATTATGTTGCTCAACGTACTATCCAGAATAAAAAAAGAATGTATCTTGCATCATACTTGAAGGATGAGATTTCCATTATCAATGTTGATCCATAAGGTGTGTTGGCTTTTTTTCCTCATATTTTTTAAATATGACTTTTAATCCTGGTAGTGATGGACATTGATCTGTCGAATGCTACTTAGTGCAGATAGCACAATTTCGAATCTTGTATAAAGGAAAATTCCTTTTAATGTGTTTTCTTTGGAAACATGGACATAATATGGCTGATGCTCTCTTTGCTTGAGCTTGCTTCTCTTTAGCTATAAAAACATGTAACTACGTAGTCAGTGTGCCTAAAATATCAATTTTAAAACCTTCTAAAATATTACCAATTTTTGTTCGTGTTACACTACCGCCTGTAGTTTTGCGGATTTGGGTTAGCAGATCTCGTACTCTATATATTTCCCATGTGCTACCACATGAATGCCTGATATACAATTTAATAATATTATCATTATTCCTATTGATATATAGCACCTTGTCCATTTAACTTCAATGTTTCTATCCACTCATATTTCATTCCTTTTATTAAAGCATCTTTTGTATTTTTTGTAAGGTAGTATAGGGTGATATCTGTAAGTTGTACTGAACTATTTAAATATATTCCTCTAAAGTTTCACTATATTTTATGGTCATTTTAAAATTTTCATCTTTTAAATCCCTAGATTGAAAATAATCCTGATGTTTTGTAAGAAAATAATTTTTCATTGCATCCAAAGAATCTATAGTGCCTCCTCCTAAGCCCATAAACCGTCACAAATCTGCTCGCTTCAATGTGGAAGGAAACAATTTCAATTTTAGAGGATTGGCAGTATAATCATATCCTCTGTAATAAACATCAAATTCAAATAATAAGGCATCTGGATCCTCTGATATCATCCCATGAAAGGTTGATAGATTTTGTAAAGGGATGGCCTTAATTAGAGCATTAACAACAGGATCGACAATAGGATATTCTATTGTCAAGGTTTGGTTTTGTTGTCCTTTATTTGCCATCTAATGAAAAATTTGTGAGTAATCTTCAGGGATTTTGTGATGAGGGGGTGTTATTTGAGCAAGAAAATTATGGTTACTAATTGGCTCTTGAGGGGGTTTTACTATGCTGCTAAATTTTGGAATTTAGACGTTTTTCCTTCCACGAAATTATTTGGAGACACAGATTTCGAAGATCATGGATCTACTCCACTAGTTTCTCCTTATCCTTCTTTCAAATTAAAATAATTTCCCTCTTATGAAGGACCAAAGTGTTGAATACATGTTCTTTGGAAGCATTTCTCAGATCCTTCAATTTTATTGTGAATATCGAAATGGGTTGCATTTGGTGATTCTGTTGTTTGAGGGATTATGTTATAGCCATTCATAGATATTTTTCATGGTCCTATTGATCCTTGAGATTCATCTTTCCAAATGATTTTTTCAATAAAGGTCATCCTCCCAAGGCTCACCCATCCCTAGGTTTTTGTAGTTTTGGATAATAATTTCTGTTCTACTACTACTCAATTCCTATTATTTTTCCTAGTCATACACACAACAATAGCCTACGAATATCAACCAAAAGTGGGTGCTAGGAAAAATATTTTTACTTGTTGCATGTGTAGGTTCTTGTCTTTCATCTTCAATACCCATCCTTCCATAGATACAATCTATATTTTGACAACATCCTGGGCAACTGTACCAAAATGTTGGTCACTAATATGACTCCTACAAATCAGCTTAATCCTACCTTCATTAATCTTATCAACCTAGGATTCATCTTTTATTTCAAGTCTATGAGCACAATCTATGTAAATATAGAGTCTTAAATTATGGAAGAGTGTGAAGCAATCACTACAGAAGAATTACAAGAAATATCATTCGTATTCGATCGTTATAGAAATAAATGATTCATAACAGAAAATGATTACTTCTGTGACTGTAGTTCTATGATTCGTGAAAGAAATATATTCTAACTTATAAATCGCTCTGTCTATTCTAGAATACTTCAATAAATTGAGCACATAATGAAAGCTATTAAATCGCACAAATGCTTGGAAATGTTACTTATCGTAGATAACTCATGAAATTCACACAATGACACTTTTACATTTATATAAGTACTTCACAGAATTCAGTCAATGATTTTAGGAAATTCATAATAGAATTACACGATGCAAAGTTCATAGAAAACACCATGTATCACCGTGGACTTATCAAAATACTCATTTAATTTCGTCTTTAAAATTTTGGATATAATTGGGATAGCTCCAAGGAAGAAAACCAAGAGTAGCCCAATGGTAGAAAACCAAAGAGAGGGAGGAAAAGAAAAACTTAAAATCCTATTGAAAATATACCACAACCACCATAAGAGCATTCAAATGATGAGATTCCTATTGGAGAAATTTTAGGAAGCATTAAAAAGAAAGGTGTTAGAATAAATAAAGACATTAGAAAAGAAGAAAGGTCATCTAAGAAAATAGAGGAACCTAAAACAGAGAAGAAAAGAGCTAAAACTCAAAACCCTCCTCCATCAAACATAAGAAGAAGTGCTAGTATCAACCAAACAAGGAAGGAACCATCCCCAAAAAGTGTAGAATACGTTAACTTGGAGTAAAAACAAGAACCAATGATTCCATCACGTATTTTCATCTCACATATTTGTAACCCGAGCTGATAGACAATAAAAATTGATCCTATGCAGCAAGAAATCTACGATTACATTGAATCTCTAGAGAGAAGGAACATAGGAAAAACATCATTTTTAAATCAAGAGAAATAAGCTCAGTCTAGTATTCCACAAGAACCTTCAGTTATATACATTTTGAAACAAGAAATATTTCACATGGAGACACTAAATAGACACATACAGCAGGAGCATGAGGCCTTAAGGATACATAATAAAATTGAGAAAACGAAGAATGCTAATATTCTTTTGCAATTGGGACTGTGGTATAATAAAAACAAGAAGTTGAAGCAAAAGAATAGACCTCTTAAAATAAAGGTCATAAATATGAAGTACAAAGTCTTGATGGAAAAGCCAAGAGTGAAAGTGGCTAAAAAGAAAATAAAGAAGATAAAACTGGATGTACTAGCAGAAGTCTTGGTAGAATTCCAGTAGCTGACAGGGGTCAACAATTTTTCATTTTTCCATTAGCACATGCAATCACTTCCATGTGGGGGAATGTCGAGCCTCATGATTGCTTCATTTTGACACTCTCTTTTACCTATTTTCCCTATTTTTTACCATCACCATCAACTCAATAAGCATGAAACTACATTTTCTTAACATGGTAAGGTATTTAATTGTATTATATTTAATATTAATAATATTTCTTATTATTAAGTAAATATTTTTATTTGTTATGGAATTGGCATGGTTATGCAACTAATACGCATTTATGTAGCCAACTCCATGGTTTATCAGAATATGAGGCGACAGCTAAGTGAAGAAGTACATGGATAGATGGATATTTATATCCTCAAGGATTTAATCCTATTCATCCATGCCATATCATGAAAGAAACCATTTGATTGTGCTATCAAAGGAGCGAGTGAACACGTTTTTGGATAGGCGAGTGAGAGTCTAACATTTTCACGATTCACAATTTTCTTTACCAAATTCAAAATTGTGAATAGGAGATATTACAATTTTTCTAGAAGTAAAATTAGAGTTTTTTTAGCTCAAGTAGGCATGAAAGCCTCAAATGGTTATGAGCATAGGATTTTATAAATACCGTGCAAGCAAAACCTCAAGGGTGAGTGTGCGTAGTTTTTGATGCAGCTGTGATATTTTAAAAATCTATTTTTCATCTTCTTTAATGAAGAAGTGCTTTGAATATTTGATGTGTATCCAATTGTTGGAGTAAATATTTGAGACTCCCTGTTTTTGGAGGCCCCCTGTAAACAGTGAAGGTTCTGCATTTTATGTTATTTATATAGTTATTTTTATGTTTCGATTTTTTCATTTGTTTTAGTTGTTTCCAGAACTCCATTTCATCATTTGATGTAGTTCATTTGATGTTTTCATTTTATCATTTGACGTAGTTACTTTCACTTTTTCATTTTTTCATTTGATGTAGTTACTTTCATAGTTTCCTTTTATCATTTGATGTAGATTCATTAGTCTTCCCTTTTGAATTGTCAAATTCTACAATAATTCTTCCTCACAAATTTCCTCATATTTTCACTTCAACAAAAGTTGTGATTTATCTCATAATAATTTATAAGTTCATGAATGATTTCCTTTCAACATATCAGTGAGTTCTTTTCAAAGAAGTAATGATTTCTTCACAAGTTTATGACTGATTTATTTTCAAGAGTAGTAGTAACTTCTTCAGAACTTTTCATTTCCAGTAAATGATAATATGAATGGTTTCATAGAATATGATTTTGTCTTCATGCAAAGGAATATTAGAATAATAGTGGAGTAATTATGTTTTTAGAGACTAACAATAGATTTTAGAAGTTTTCTTTAGTTCTATTTTGCAGAGTAGAAAGCATATTTATTTTAGGAACTTAAATTGTGATTTGAATGTATCAATTTCATTAGGAACATAACAATAAAAAACATCCTTAGAAACAATTTCTAAAAACTCAATCATCACATCAATCAACTTAATTAAAAGAGCCTTTGAACATATATAGTGCACTTTCACTTCAGAATTTTACCAAATCCGGTCGATAATTTATGTAAGAAATTTAAGACCATTAAATTAACAAACGTGAGTCTTACACTTCCACATATTTACATTCAAAACATTTTCATTATAATTTTTGCGTCATCTTGTGATGATAGCATGACAAGTCATCAATATTGATGACTTGGACTCATCGTGACTTATACATAGAAGTCTTTGATAAGTGATGATATTTCCACTATGTATTCAATAGTTGTAACAAATATTGCATTTTTGTTTTTATCTACCGTACAAAGGGTCTTCAGATATATGGGAGTCTTTATGTGATCCTTTGATCATTGGGATTCATTGTTGTTTATACTGTCACAACATGGTGCCCTCATCTTCAAGATGCTTCCTTGGGAAAAAATTGTTGTCAGAATTCACACAAGTATTTAAAATTCTTCATTAAACACCTACAGATGTAGATCAATCATGGCAAGAAAAAATTAACCCAAAAAAATGATTTTATATCATGCTTCATGAAAATTTTATGTATGTGGTTCATCAGTGTGCTAAGGGTAAAAACATAAGATTTTTGGGTGTAGGGTGCAATTGCAAGAGGCAATGAGGGGTTTCCTTGATCATTGATAATGTTATGTGCACTTAACTGGAATGCTTGATGAAGGCACAGGGCACGACAACAAGGGACAAGGAGCATGCCTGTTTAAAGAGGATTTATTTTTCTCTTGAAAGGGAGAGCTAGGGCCAAAAGGAGGGAGTGAATCATAGAGAAAAGAAACAATGGAATCCTCACTACCTACTGAGAGTGCACATTGTGCTCAACTAGGAGACTAACAAGAAAAGGGCACAGAAACAAGAAACACGGATAGGGTCTTGAAAATTTGAATATTTTTTGCATTGGAGAAGGAGGAATGTTTAGGCTTGGAGAGGGGTGAAACTTCAACTAACAAGGTGGATCTTCACTAAGACTTGGGAGTTCATTGTACGCTCCTCATGACATGGAGGGAGGGCTTATAAAGTAAAAATAATTCTAAGTTTGGGGAGATAACACATGGAAAAAAAAACTAAGTTAAGATTAAAATCATGTGCGACAAAACTTATCTAATCAACATAACTTAGACAAGACCCAAGACTAAGAATTATACATTAAAATTTGAGTTCCAAAATGTTCTGCAGGTACGATAGAAAAATTATGCGTATTTGTAGCCAAAAGTGTCGTTTGGTGACCAAAATGTTTACTATTACTCTAAAGTGCACTATTTTTACTCTTTATGATGTGACGACACTTAGAAATAAACATGGATACTTAGAACATATGTAAAAACATGAAACAACAATTGAAAACCAAAAGCGACACTTCACATGTTAGAAAGTAGGATCCAAAATTTGAATATAGAAACATTTTGGAGGGTGTTGTAGCAGAAAAAACACCACTATAGTGTCGCACCTTTCATTATATTATACACACATAGATATTTCCAATTGTGTAAGAATCAGGACAATCGAAGTTCGTATGTAAAATTTATGCCACTTGGAAGTTGACCTTCCTGTCTTGACACCAAATATTCTGGAGGATGCCACGCCAGCCCCCATTATTCAAAAAAGAGGCTAGCCACATGATTCTGATGTAAAAGACTCCAAAAAAGTATATATTTTTACTTTGGTTACAAGTTTAGGTATTCAAGCTTAACCAATAGTAGGCTATCGAGTTATGTTATAACCGAGCTACTAGGAGGAAGAGGCATTCCATTCTTTGAGTGCATGTGTTCCATAACTAATAAAAAATAGCCAAGAGGGATAGGAGGTATTTCACATAACCTGTATCTATGCATTGTAGCATCCTATGGGGCACAAAAAATACTTCTTTGTACTCACAACTATATTTATAGATTCAGAAAGAGAGCAAAGTGACCTCACCTTCCAGCTGGGATTTTATCCCGAAAGGATTTTCGAGAGTAAGTATTATGTCAAATATGTCTATGAGATTTTATTTTCCACTCTCTAATTTATGCATCAGTATTATTTGAATGCATGCACTATTTACAATAAAATATATATAGATATAGAAAACTAAGAGAACTACAGTAGTTTAAAATATCAAATTTTAAATATAATATTATCAGATATGTTGTGACAAATTGTCAAGTGGAATATCTAACGCAGTTTATGGATCATATTGGTATCAGAGGAGGATTATTTTTGTATTTTATGGAGATTATCATGAGATATAGATCAACGGGGAAAGAAATCATAAACCGTTAATCGTGTCTAATGAATTTTTGGATGATCTTCATGATCTTGTAGAGGTGAGGTTTTATTAACTGGAACAACAAGTCAAAAATATAAATCACAATGTAAACCTCTTCATGCGGCACTAGCCAATAATATGGGGATACTTGGAGAATATGGGGGTTCAAATACATAGGAAAAAATAAAAGTTGGATTAGGAGATCGAGAAGAAACATAGAAATAGTTGAAAGAGCTAGGAAAATAGCAACCTAGTTAGACTTCCATGAACCAATCATAGTCCTTGTTTAAAATGGAATAAAATGTTGATATCAAGTTGTACCATGTTGATATCAATGCTCTGAATATGAATCACTGGTTTCAGCAGTAGAAGTTTATTTTAGTGTACATCAAATTGGGGAAAGACAAAATATCTCATTCGAATGACTGGAATTAAAGGGCCATTCACTAATTTGGTGGGACATCCACAAGAATACCCTGAGGTTGGAGGGATATCCACCAATGACTAATTATGAGGACTTCGAAATCCTCATTAAGTCATATTTTTATCCTATTGGGTACGCAGAGGACTAGTGCATCAGGTGTCACTTCTTTAGGCAAAAGTTAGGCCAAATTTTGTAGGACAACACCACAAAGTTGAGAAAGATGGAAAAATGCTAGATATCTCCCTAAATAACTTAGATCTACTCCTTAAGTATTTGGGGTCTCTACACTACCATTTGCAAGAGTAAGTGATCTTTTTCAAGCCTAAATTGGTGAACAAGGCTTGTGTAAAATTATAATTCCTTGAAAACATAGGCTTGAAGAGAACCCAATCCAAGTGGATCGAAGAAGAAGGACCAACATGAAACTTCCAAGGAGGGGAAGAAGAAGGAAAAATGGGGGAAATATAAAATGATGATAGCCAAAAAACACTAGTATAAATATCTGAGCAACCACTACAACATTGATGACCATACCAAAAAAAAGTTTTAGAAGTCACATTCTGAGCTAAACCTGAAGGAAAAAAAGAAATATAGTAAGAAGAATATCATCATTGCCACTTTTTGGCTTGAAAGGTCTTGACCTAGGTTTAGATTTAAGTTTTGCCAACAAACCCATATACTATTGGCCCTTTCGGCAATGGCCTACTTGAATAGGTCAAGGTCTCACCCGAAGTAGTATGGGATGGTGCTGGAACAAGGTTTCCACACCCTGAGAGAGAGAAAGTTAATTAAAGTGGGTCCCTTAAGATCTAATAGTCCTTCGTAGGAGAAGCCCTAACACACAAACCCTTAACTATATATCATCTGGGCAAGTTAAGCAAAGATCATAAATCATAGGATAACATATAATCTTAGAAAAACACTTAAATCAGATCTATGAATTGATAACATGAGATCCACGTGCGCACCAATAAGTCATCAGTATTGAGCAAGAAGGTATAATCTCATAAATAACATAAAGTGTAGCCGATAATAATAGCACAGAAACACTTAGATATAACAAAACAATCTTCTCATTCATTCGTATCCAAATCCAACTTATAGACTCATCTACCAGCCTGTGCACACAGTCATCAAGAGCCCTTAACCAGAAAATCAACAAAATATCCACAAGTTTGTATCCAAGCTTAATCCCAACATAGCCAATATCTAGACTCGATTTATCCATATATTTATAATATATTAGCTTGGGCTACTCTATGGTTCACAAACCATGGTTTTGTGGACTCTTGGTCTACCCTCTGACCCATTACAACTCATTAGGGGCTTTGACCCACTCGAAAACCCCTGCACTGCACTAAATATTACAAAATATTACAAAACTGGACTAAAAATGTGGCTAGGGGACCTTTCTCCAACACCATAAATTTGAGAAACCAAGTTGAAAGCATCTTGAACATGGATTAGAATATCATTTGCATATCAATGTAGAATAATGTGTTTCTACGTATCCTTCAACAATAGGAAGATAAAGAAATGACCAAAGTCTTCTATATCAAGATTTAGGTCAAGGAGACAATGATTGATGCTCTATTTGACTGAAGATCTCAGGTGAATCTTACTATAGCAGAGTTTTCCAAGAACTTGGGGCTAGAATTTTGTGATAATCTAAAAAAAAATCCAACAGGATGAGTAAATAAGGATGCAAACCTAAAGGTAATAAAACAATACAAAATTTGATTTGCTATGAGTGTTTATTTTATCACTAAAGTACATCTAGATGTGTTTCCCCTTGATGTATGTGGAGTTGCATTTGGGAGTCCCTACATGTACATGCAAGATGTAATTTTCATGTGGAGAGCTAACTAGTACCTACCCATCAAGGATGGAAAATCATTCATCATCAATGTGCACAAAAGAAAGTCGAAAATTTCACTGGTAAGTTCCAACTAAGCAAGGAAATTAATTAGCTCCAAAAAGAAGTATGCTTTCTTATTTTTAAGAGAAATTCATTCTATAGATGAGTTAGTAAGAGGAAAGGCATCTTAGGAGGGGTGTAATAAGAAACATAAACAAAAACTAGAGGTTTTTCTACAAACATACAGGGATGTGTTCTGAGGGCCTAAATAGTTACCACCTAAGAGGGAAGTGGAGGAGGAGATCCACCTATTGTTGGACTCTTGATTTCCAAACATTGGGTTATAAAAGTAGCCTCCTATAGAATAAAGTGAGGAAAAGAAACACTTGTATAAGCTATTGGAATAGGGTGTCATTCGACCAAGTACATCACCATGTGGTTATCCCATCATCATTGTGCCAAAGAAGGACGATACTTGGAAGATGTGTATATATTATAGGGAATTGAATAAAATCATGCTTAAGAACATATACCCCTTTCCCAAGATAGATGATATGTTGGATCACTTGCAGCAAGAAAATCACTTCATCAAGTTGGACTTTAAGTATGGATATCACCAGGTTCAAGTCAACGAGGAAGATAAATGGAACACCAATTTCAAAATTAGGCAAGATTTTTATGAGTGGTTAGACAGGAAATTTTTTGTATGTAATGCACCATCTATGTTTACGAGATTAATGAATTATCTATTGTGTCCTTTTATCAATTCATTTTTTATTTCATATTTAGATGATATACTAGTATAGAATTCTACTGGGACGAGTACATCTCTCATTTGACACAGGTTTTGGACACATTAAAGAAGCATCGACTCCTAACAAATCTCAAGAAGTGTGAGTTTTCACTGTATTTCTTGGTGTTTATGGGGTATGTGATAGGCCTACTAATGTTTCTTAGGTTAGGGTATTTATTTTGCAACCACAGTACATGAGTAAATTCATAGCCTCATTTTTAGTCGTAGAAGCACTACTCCATGCCATAGCAACAAGTGGGTATTCAGTGGGGAAAGGGTTAGAATAGGGATTTCAAGGAGCTAATGAAGAACAAAAGTTGAGAACTAGTTCTATAATTATCGAACATGAAGCCACCCTTTGAATTGGGGACATATGCGAGTGGGTATGTTATGGAAGCGGTCTTGATGGAGGGAGGAGAACATGTATGCTACCATTATGAAGTATGTCATGGGGAAGTTGTTAACTAAACTATATATTAAAAGGAGCTCTATGACTTGGTGCAAGTTGTGAAGGCATAGAAGCATTATCTCATGGGAAAGGAGATAGTAATCCAATCATATCACTAGCCACTATCTTACTTGCAAGACTAGAGTAAGGTACAATAGATCAAGCATTAAAATTGGATGGGTTTTTTCACAACAATTCCATATGGTGATCAAGTACAAGAAGGGAAACATATAAAAGTTGGCTCACATGATTTCAAGGCCACCCACACCAAATGTCACAACTTTGGGGTTTCTTATGCACATGGATCCATTCACTCATGATGAATATGGAGAGGCATATTTAGAGGATGGGGAATTTAAGGAGGTGTATCAACAATTCCAAAGTTAGATTAATGTGCACAAAGGTGAATTTTTTTTTTCTACCATCTACATGATGGTTACTCTACAAGTTGGATAAACTATGTGTTGCTAAAGTTGAGAGATTTCACTTGATCAAATAGGCTCACACCTCAAAGGTTACAGGGCACTTTTGTGTAGGGAAGACCATGGCCAGTTTCGAGAGATATGTGTATTATCCCAAGATGTAAGAGTAGGTAGCTAGGTTCAGAAGAGTATGCATACTTCATTGTACCAAAAATCCTAGCAATACAAAACATGGTCTATATCATCCCTTACCCTTACCCACTCATCCTTGGGAAATCATTTCCATGGAGTTTGTGGGAGTTTTACCAAAAACCATGAAGGTAATTTAATATATATTTGTGGTAGTTGATAGGTTGAGTAAGATGTGTATTCTTATGCCCTATAAAAATACCATTAGTGGCAAACAAGCAACAAAATTGTTCTTTTGATGGGTCTGGGTGCACTTTGGGATACCAAGGACCATCATTTCAGATAGGGATATAAGATTTCCCATCGCATTCTGGACTACATTGTGGGAGAAGGACACGAAGTTTAAGAGATATACAACATTCCATGCATAGAAAAATGGGAAGAAAAAAGTAGTCAAATGGACTTCGGTGTAGCTTCTAAGTGGATAAAACAAAAGTAATTTGAAGACCTAAGATGAAAATATGGTATATATACAAAATATTTACAAAGATCAGTCAACACTTATATAGTAAAGTTCCCATTTGAAATGTGTTTTGTATATTTTTTCTATTCACCTTTGGATATTGCATATGGGAAGCAAGGAGAAGTGAGTGGAGATATTATAGGAGACACATTGAGGGCTAAAATTTTTGTAGAAAATATCAAGAAGATCCATATACAAATACAAGAAACATTGCAGAATTCACAAGAAAAGTATAAGGCCAGGAATGATCAACATAGAGCAAAGAAATCATTCAAGGTGGGAGACATGGTATTGCTATAGTTGAAGAAGGAGAGGTTGCATGGGGATGGTAATAAAATCAACGCCCTATGGTATGGCGCCTTTTATATACTAGAAAATGTGGGTGATAATGTTTCTGGACTTATATTACCACCATATATGTGCATTTACTTAGTTGTGAATATAGAAAATTTGAAACTCTATCAGCCTTCCATGCTAGATTAGGAAGAGGAATAGGTCCTAGATTCTGTGGAGGATTTGGCACCAAATTCTTAGGAATAGTGGAGAGAAGATATTTTTTTTTCAAAAGAGGTCTAGAACTACAAGACAAGGGTAGCAACACCTTTTATACATTGGGTTAAAAGGACAACTTCCAGGCAATGCTAAATGGTACACCAGAGAGAAGGTTGATGAAATGTTTCCTCAAATTATTAGGTAGAAGATTTTAGGGACCCAAATAATCCAAAAATGGGGTGGTGTGATCCATATTATATTATTCTATTGTTTTCCATCCATATTGATTCATTCAGAGTGAAAAAAAAGGAGGAATCAATTGACAGGCCCATTTTTGCCAGCGATACCTAGTTTGGAAAAACATAGTCTGAACACTTCTGAGTGAATATTTATACATAAAATGAAATTTGTGTGGGGATAAGTTTTGTCAATTTTTCCCAACACCCTTTCATGTTATTTTACACACAACTATATTTCCAACAACGTAAGAAGTGCTTCAATCAGAGCCCCATTCCTTCCTATTTTCACACCCATAGGTTAGGAGGATGTCGTGTCAGCCCCCATTATTCATGAAAAAAGGGTCTACCCACGTGATTTTGATGTAAAAAACTATAGAAGAGTCTATATTGTACCTCTAGTTAAAATATGAGCTAGAAAATACTAACCACTAGTAATTTATCATACTATATTATAACTGACCAACTAGGAGGAAGAGGTATTTCTTTCTTTTGAGTGCATTTGCTCCATCCATGAGAAAAAATAGCCAAGAGGATAGGAGTTAGTGAACACATATATGATATATGAATTTTAACAACCAATGGGCCATAATCCATAATTATTTGTACTCGCATCCATTTTTCCAGATAGAGAGAGAGAGAGAGCAAGGCATCCTCAACTTCCAGGTGGGTTTTTTTCTCTCGAAAGGATTTTCGAGAGAAAATATTGTGTCAAATTTGTTTGTTAGATTTTATTTTCCATTCTCTATTTTCTTGATAATATTTATTTGCATGCATGCACTATTTATAGTAAAATATACATATCTAGAAATCTAATAAAATTATAGTGGTGTAAAATCTCATAATTTAAATAAAATATTATAAAAAAATGTAATGATGAACTATCTAGTGGAATATCCATGAAATTTTATGGATAATATTGGTATCAGAGCAGGATTATTTTAGTATTTTGTCGATATTTGTAGGTTATCTATATCGACGAGGTCAAAAATCATAAAACCCTAATTATGGTTGACGTATCTATGAATGACCCTTGTGATCCAGTAGAGGTAAGCTTTTTGCAGTTGTAAAAACAAGTTGTAGATATAAATAACAATGTAAACCTCCTCATGGTTGTCTTGAGAAATAAAATGGGGATATTTGGAGAAGACAATCTTTCAAATGAAGAGAAAAATCATAATGGGGATTGGGAAATGAGGAGAAAACCCGAAAAAGATCAACCCAGTTTTAGTGTCATGAACCAATCATAGTCCCTACTTAAAATGGAAGCAAATGTTTATTTAAAGCTGTACCATGGTGATATCAATGCTCTAAAACTGAATCACTAGTTGCAGCAACTGAAAGTCAATTTTAGTGACCATGAAATGAAGTAAGGATAGAATATCTCATTTGCACGACTGAAATTAGAGGGCCATACACTAACTTGGTGGGAGAGAAACATGGAGACATTGAGGTTGGAGGGAGAGCCTCTAGTGACTAAGTGAGAGGACTTGAAAACCCTGACTAGTTCATAGTATTATCCTATTAGATACGTAGAGGACCAGTGGATCTGCTCACACTTATTCAGTGAAACTCAGGCCAAAGTGTGTAGGAATACACCGTAGAGTTTAGAATGGTGGCCATATTTATGTGTATCTCCCAAAATAACCCAAATTTACTCCTTAAGTATTTGAAGGGCCTACACCGTCATTTACAAAATCAAGTGATGTTGTTCAATCCTAAATCGTTGGATGACGCTTCTGTACATGCACAATACTTAGAGAACATAGACCTGAAGAGAGCCTAATCAAGTGAATCAAAGCAGCAGGAGAAACAAGATTATTCTTAGGAGGGTAAAAATAATCAAAGAGGGGGAAACGATAAAAGCATGATGGCCACAACACACCTTTGTAAATATTCTAGCAACAACTGCAATGACTGCAACATTGATGGCCATAAATGGGAGAAGTGTTGAAAGATTCATCTAGAGCTAAACTCGAAGAAAAGAAATAAAGATAATAAAAAGAAGAATATCATGGCCACAGATTCAAAAAACCAAATTGAAAGCTTCTTATATGTGGATGAGAAGGCAGTCTATATTTTAGTGATAAAGGAGGTGAATCTAAGTATCCTTCATAAATAACAAGATAAATAAATAGCCAAATCTTCCATATAAATATTCATGTCAATAAGAAAAAGATTGAGGCTTTTTTTGACTTAGGATCACAAACAAATCTCATTGCAGTAGAGTTGGTCAAGAAGTTGGTGCTATAATTTCATGATCAACCAAACCCATATCAACTAGGATGCATAAATAAGGCTGTAGAGATGAAGGTAACAAAACAATGCAAAATTTCCAGATGCGAATGATACATGCTCGTGATGGGATGCACATCCCGAGGCACGGCGTGTGGGGTGGCCATATAGCCTCCCACCTGCGCATTAAACTCCACATTTACTTTGCCAACCTGCTGCACATTAGTTCCATCACCTTTCCTCACCGCATTTCGTCCAGCCTGCTCTGCATTTGGCTTTTAATGGTGTCATCTCACTGCCCCTCTGCACATACCTCTTCTACTTCTTGGTCTCTCGCATTGTAAAGTTGCTCCTATCCTCCTACTTACGCCGAGCCAAGCGCTCACACGCAGACTCGGAGGCGATGTGTATTGCTTTGTTGTCTTGAAACGCTGCCTGAATTCCATTCTTCTCAGAGTGCTTTCTACCCTAAGAAGTCTTAGTCCAGTTTGAAGCATGCTCAGTCTTTCTCTACTACCCAGTTTCCCTCTTGTCTGAAATTCCACCCCTATAGCCTTAGCTCCACAGGTACAATGCCTTGGCTCAGGCATCATATGCGAAGTTGACGATGAAGTTTCAGGGTCTGGGTGGTCCGTGCCCATTCTTCCTGTAGCCCTGAAACCTCGTCTGAAGAATTTTCTCAGGGGCACTATCCAGAAAAGCGCAATGGTAGAGGAAGAGCTAGTAGCTCTGGGTCGGTGCATCCCTCCCAGCCGCATCTCCTTCGCAGCCTCTCCATGTTGTGTCCCCCTCATTACCTATCCCTCAGCCCCTCGTTTCCCCTATCACCCTTTTTCAAACCTCGCAAAGAGCTGAGTTTCAGTTTGTACATACCATGGACCAACCTACAGTCACTTCATTCATGACCGTCACCCTCCAGGAGGAAGCTGCTAGTTCTACTCCCATTGAAATCATCGCTCATTAGCCTCCTCCAGACCCAGATAAGGCTGAAGACAAGAATGCAGCACGGGGACTGGATAGAGATGCTAAAGCTCAAGATAAAGGGAAGAATGTCGGTACAACCATTGGTGATCCCACCGACGAGGAAGATGACAGTAGTGTGGAGTATCGTTGCCGCATCATGGAGGAACCTCCCTCTCCAGCCCATGACAAGTGACCATGAACTCCACAGCTGGAACATGGCGCTGCAGCCCAGGTTCAATGGGTTATTCTATGTGGTTTTGTTTAATTTTACAATGCTGAAGGAGAATAATTCTCCTGCGTTTAACTCTTTTAGGCATATTCTATTTTTATGGTTTCACCTGTTTAACTTAAGGCTGGTTTCCCCTGTAAGGGTGGCAAGACACGAGCTTAAGAGACTAGTTTGCTCTTATGGGGCAGTCCAAAAACATGAATTTTCAAGCATCAAACCCAGCTCTCAGGCTTTCTCAGCTGAGGCTATGGTAGTTTTGTACTGATATGTTTATAAATAGAATTAGAGTTATTTAGAAAAACAAAAAAACAAAACAATACAAAATTAGATTTTTGATCAGTGTTGATTTTATTGATGAAGTAGATCTAAATGTGGTTCCCCTTAAAGTATTTGGAGTCATGTTTGGGAGTCCCTAAATGTACATGCGAGACACAATATTCATGTAAAGAGCCAACAAATATTGGCTCATCAAGGATGGAAAAATCATTCATCATCAATTTGCACAAAGGAAAGTCGAAAATTTCACTGGTAAGTAACATTTGAGCCATCAATTTGATCAATTCCAGCAAGAAGTATGTTTTATTGTTTTCAAGAGAATGTCAGTATGGAGAGGAGTTGTTGCAAGAATATAGGGATGTGTTATGAGAGCCTAAAGGGTTACCACTCTACAAGAAAAAATGACATTGCTGAGGGGTCAAAAATGTCACCATAAGATCATTAGTGATGGTCAAAACATTCTTCGTCGCCAAAAATTGAACGTCACCAAAGGTGGCGTCACCGAATGTATATGTGTTGTGGTGAAATTCAAGGTTCGTCACCAATAATGATTTATAATGACGAAAAGTGACCGTCACAATTTCATATGAGTAATGGTGACCGACCATAGCCTCAGTGACCAAAAAATGAACATCACCAAAGGTGGCGTCACCAAAAGTATATGTGTTATGGTGACATTCAAGTTCAGTCACCAATATTGATTATAATGACGGATCGTGAACATCACCATTTCATATGAACAACAACAATTTATTGTGATGGACTTTCATGGCCATCACTATTGGTGCATATATATGGTGACGTTTGTTGACTGTCACCATTTCATATTTGGTGAGGGTCAAAAAATGCCATGATAAGCTCATTGGTGACTTCAAGTTCTGTCATGAATAATGGCTATAATGACAAATAGTGACCGTCACCATTTAATATCAACGATTTATGGTGACAGAATTTTCATGGCTATCACTATTTATGCGTATATATGGTGGCATTCGTTGACCATCACCATTTCATATTTTGGAGAGGGTCGAAAAATGTCACCATAATCTCATTGGTGATAGTAAAAATAGCCTATGTCACCAAAACCTGATCGCCACCATTCCATATGAATATTAGGGCATGATGCAATCGAACCACCAACCTCCTGCTTGAAAAGCATGTGCTCTTCCATTGAGCTAGCACCCTTTAAAGAATTAGAATTTTAAAAATTAGAGCTTGAAACTTTATATATTGTAAATTCTACAACTTTCAATAAATTAAAGTCTCGCCAATCTTTTACCAAGTAATGAAAGCAACATCTAAGCTGCAAGTACCTAATGGTTATGGAAGTTATGAAAAGTGGGTGGAGTGAAAAATAGTTACGTATAACAGACTCAATATGTTTAGTTGAATACTCAATTAGAATTCAAACTATGAAGACATTTATAGCCTATAATGAACTATAAATAGCAAATGCATCAAATATTGCAAAGGAAATATCATAAGTGGATAACATATAGAAGAAGAACATTGATGAAGACAAATGAAATATGTTACAAGATGAATGAAATAAAAATCTTAGTGTTGGTATTGTTGGGTGATTTTTATAATTGAGACCTTTTCCTTTCCTTTTTCACGTAAATATTCAAATTAAAAATTAAAATTTTTAGATATCTGAATGATATCTAAAATTTTGTGAAAATGTAACACAGATCTCTAGAGACCATGAACTACATAGGGAAAAAAAACAATAATTACCCAGGTTTAAATCCCAATGAACAGAGAGCCCTGATCATATGTATGATTGATTAAATTTCACAGCCCCCGAATTCAAGTGGGCTTTGCCAAAATCATGCAAAATTAGGGTTCATAACTTCCCACAGATCAAAGGAAATGTCTTCCATTACCAAGAAAAAGGGATATGTGAAACACCAAACCAAATATTGAGAGAAAAGGAAATATCTAAATACATCACAATGATATGAAAAAACAAAAATAGAATATGAAATGCAGAACTTCATATACAATTGGTAAAGAACCCTAGAAACCTACCCTCATAATTCGAGCCATGAGAGAGAAATGGAAATATCTAAATATATCACAATGATATGAAAAATCAAAAAGAGAATCTGAAATGTAGAACTTCATAATTGATTGGTAAAGAAACTTGGAACACTACCTTCATCTTTTGAGCCATGAGATTTGGGAACTCCAGAAAATCAATTGTCTAATTTTCATCAGTATCCACTTCACTAATAATATCTTATATTTGAGCTTCAATTGGATTCTATCCTAAAGAGCATATAACAGTGCCCAACTCTTTGGTAGTAATGTGGCCTACAAAAATAAATGGCTAGCAGATTGTCTAAATTAAATGACCTTAACTAAATATTTTTCAATTTTAAATCCAACAAAGGTCTCTCCCATATTTTAACACCTAAAATTGAGAATAATACAATTAATGAAACCAATTTAACTTTATAATATAACCTAAAATGGATATCTTTACATAAGATTCATGGATGCATAATTTCATTCTTCTTTTCCTTGATTCCCCTTGACTCTTAATAAGATCCAAACATGATGGATCTATGTTAGCTTTAGCTACATTGGAATTTTGTACAATAAGATAAGTCAATTGGTCTGTGTTCATGTCCAAATTCAAGAAAGAATATATTCAAAAAAAGGTCCCCAATTTAACAAATACTTGGTAAAAATGTCAGGACCAAATACAAATATTTTTAATTTAAAATTTGACACAAAATTTTCACAAATTAAATGTAAGGACCCAAAACATGCATACATGTATTGGTTCTATTTTTATGGTTTTTGATTTACCAAAATGATGAAATGACATTTATTTTCGAACATATAAAATTTTGCATCTTTGATTAGATTCAACATTTAATTCACCACCATGAGATTTGACATAATCCTGGTTTAAGGAAAAGATCCATACACTGGCTAAGACAACAAGGTAATTAAAAATAAGATGTTGGTTTCTTTTTCTATTTTATTTTATTAACACTACAAAAGCATGCATGCACAAAAGGATCACTCCTACCCCACATGCTATACAACCTTACTTCTCTTGGTATATCTTTAATGCTTCATATTTTTCTCTCATAATATAACTTAGCCTTATAGACATCACTAAAACAATGGGAAATCACTACCAAGTTGAATTTGGAAAACCATGTAACTCTAAGAAAACCCAACAATATGAGGTCATAAACACTTAGCTTTCATCTTAATAAAAAATCACATCTGCTTATCGTTATGAAATATCAAATAGAATTTGAATAATTCAAGATCAAGTAGCAAAATCGACATCAATGTTGCCACACAAGTGGCAGCAGAAGAAAACTTCAAGCATATATTGATCCATCTTTCAAAACATTTGAAAGTTTCAAGACAATGTATAATGGCTTGCATGGAAATCATGTTGATAAAACCTTCCAAGGACCAAGACCACAACAATCAATAAGAGTGCCATCATACTTAATACTTTCAAAGAGGGGTCAATAGAAAAAATGAATTGACGGACCTTCATCACTTGCATTGGTTCCTTATCCTTCATCCAACCCTAAAATTTTAGACCAAGGTTAAGATTTTTAAGGAAAATTAAGAAAAGTCACATGGTCTTGTGAAATAATATTTTTATCACTACCATTAACTATGATGCAACAGTTTTGCACAAACAAAGCATCCTTGTCTAAATTAAAGTAGTTAGCGATGATTAAGACTAATCGTGGGCTTAGAATTTCTTTTCCATTATTTTATTTTTGAATTGTTAGAATTACCATACTTAGTAGCAGAGGCATTCCCACCATGTATTGGGAAGTCCACAATAGCCACTTATGTACCTTTGATTGTTGACTATAATCATTTTAACCTTCTCTTGCATTTTTCTCAACCACTGAAATATGTGTTGAGAAATCTTTGCTTAAGACATCCCTCATTAGAATGGCCAGACCATTAGTGATAATAACAATATTCTCATAAAATTTTATTTTGAGCTAAAATTTAGACTTATGGGTATATTTTTCATGCCTTGTAAACAAATGAAGATGACAAGGGGAAGGAGCAGAAGAAGAGGGATTAGAAAATATCCACTGAGAGGAGCTTGACAACAATTTCTAAGGACAACAATTTATAATTAAATAAAATCCTAAAACTAGAATTCTCTATGGTTGGCAACTATTTAAGGATAGAAAATGCATACATCTTTACCTCTCTACATATCCATTGCAACACCATCAATCATCATTACTCAAAGTGTTGCACACAGCCAAGGTTTTACAACTCTACTGAAACTAGTGACTACATGATGCTAAAGACAATAACATTTCAGCAACATAGATACATAAAACTAACACTCTGCCTTTTCAAGGAAGTTATTATCCACCAAGGAAAGTATCTCTCTCAGCATTTCAAACTTCTCCTTACCTAGGAGCTTTGTCAAAATCTCTACAACCTACAAATCTGAAGCAACATAATCTACAACAACTGCCCCCTTCTGAACTATGTCTCTAAAGAAATGGTGCTAGGTATCTACATTCTTGGTGCAATTGTAAATTACTATATTCTCAATATTCCAAAGGGCCCAGCATATTATCATTCAACTCTGATATCAACTTGCAAGCCATATGGCCACAAAACTAGCATAACAACGTGAATGAGAGAGAAGACAAATGTGCAATAAATCTGGAAAATATTTAGGCTTTGGTGCCAAATGACATGATCAAATATGGAGAAACACGATAAGGACTAAATATAACTTCCATGGTGAAGGCAAAAAAGGACATTGCAATAGTTCAGGAACATTATAAAATCTGTATCCATAGAAATCTCATCAAATGCCCATGAATGAATAGGTCCTTTATATAGAGGGAAGACATCTTCTCGTAGTTGCTCTATTTCCTTTTAAAATAAAATTATATAAACTATATTCATGAAAGTATAATTGAATGTACATGGACGATGAAGTCCTCCAAATATAGAGAAACATTATTCTCCTGTGACGTAATCTCCTATAATGCTACACTAAGATTATATACAATGTGTTATGCTTACAATTTTTATACAAACTCTATCTAGTCCCTTAACTGCATGGATGAGGTACAAGCATTCATCGCAGGAGGAGTTATCAGAGATTTTTGGGAATTGATCTAGTGGAATAGTAAGTTAGCATTTTTTTCCAATCGGTCTATTCCCTAATAGTCAAACTAACCTTAAGATTCTCTCTTACTACTTCCATGTACCTCCATATTTCACAAGGCCTTTTGATGCAGTCTATCTCAATCCTTAAACTTCTCCTTCAGCTTTATTCACTCTAGAAATATGGATAAGTCTGGAATAATAGATATCATATCATAGGTGACAAGTACTTATACCAATCTAGAAAATGTTAGGAGGCAATGCATGGACTCTTTGACGAAGTGGGAGGCATATTTAGAGGTGGGACAACAAGACTTTAAGGAAAGAAATTGTCATTAGTTATAATGAAAGATTTACTAGTACAACTGAAGGATGTTAAAGATGTCATTTTCGATTGCAAAATAGAACTTGAGAAGATTACATTGAGCTTGATTAAAAGTTAGTGAAACAAGATTCATAACCATATCATTCTCGCAAAGTTGCAAGCTACAAAAACCAACATATTCTATGATCTACCTCAATTGGTGACACAGAGGACTTTGACAACAGCTATCCATCACTAGACAAGCCACATGTTAGTCAACAATTTAGTTATTATAGTTTCTAACTGTTCCTACCTACCTTTTTTATAAGATAATTCAAAATTGTTTTGCATAATCTTAAATGAAAAAATTAGATGTGTTCATAATCCCCCAACTTTAGAAATTTGTTCATGCATAGCTATTGGAAGGGTCATTCTAATTTAGCACCAATTTGGATTCTATATCTATGCACCTGAAATTGTGTCAAAGATTGTGCAAAGTGCCAATTTTGGTAACATAATATTATATTCAATTATTACTTAATATAAATCATAGTTTCACTTCAAAAAAAAAATCTTTGAATTACTACATTTTGCTTACCTTATAAAAACTGATAGCATTTAAAATCTACCCTGATCTCTTACATATATATGTTATAATGTCTCTGAACCCTTCTCACATTTGCATGGACGATGTTTAGTGATATCCTTGGCTTTCTATTTTTTTTTTCTTGGATTTTCATTTCTAGATGAATGCAAAGTTGGCAAGAAGAGTGTACTATTTCCATATCAACAACAGCCTTGAATGAATCAAAAGGGCCCTCGAATTTCCACCTAAAAAATTTGGAAGTGTTATATTTTTATACCCAGAGAAAAAAGAAATATGATTTATTCACATTTACTATATTATAAATGCATCATTATATCTAAAAGTAATGTTTCCAAAATTGTCATTGAAAAGTTCATGAAGCACACCTTAGTATTTCATTAGAAGAAATAGTATCTGAAGCAAGGTACTTGATATTTTGAGCTGCCAAAAAAATTTCAGTTATAGTCTTAATGTGGATAATTTCAATTGGAGAAGATGCATAGTCTTGAATATTGGGAGCTCCTAGCACCATAAGGTTGCCCCTGGAGAACCATGAAATAATAAATCAGAACTGTCAAAACTACATTTGCTCCAACAAAATTAGTGGCATTGAACACAATGTAGGTTCTTTGTGAGATTTTATTTCAATATTTCAAGATAAATAACTATGAACCATAATGATACTGAGAAGTTGATATGAATAATTTAAAAATTAGTAAAAGTCATAAATAAGTGCTAGAAGAAAATTCAAACTAATTTTTGAAAGTCCATCAAGAGCAACAACAGTTCGTATATTAGGGAAGAGTATTACACAAATATAAGGAATGTTCAATGAACCTACAACTAGGGACTTGAAGAATTTCTCTGTAACATATTCATCTTCATTATAATTTTCAAAGGCCGGGTTGAACTTATAACACTTCAGTGCCTCTACTTTGTCCACTGCCAGTCAATAGGTCATCACAACAACATAATTACTATAAAAAAAATACATGATCTTAGTGAAAAAGACCTAATATAAAATTTGAAAATAAACCATGGGCCATAAATAGACCTTGAAAGAATGTTGTAAGCATCATTTGACACTTAAAACATGGTTCTACAAAATTATACATCTCTATTATTGTATTAAATTTTTGATAAATAGATTATTCTTTCTTGTTCTACCAAAGTGGGTTCTTGCATAAGATGAATGTGTAGTTGTTGCACCATCATGATTCACTTGAAATCTACAAAGATATCACAATTTTCTCATCAAGAAAAAACCTAGGCAAATAAAATTCACTTTGCAAATTTATCGGTTGTCATTGAACTCTAATAGAATAGGCATATTATCTTAAAGTAATGTAGTATGTTATTGCATGTTCTATATTCCCCTCCCAACACTAATTTGAAGGAATTCCAACCTAAATTATGGAAACTTATTTGGTCTGGGGCGATCCCACTAGTGAAGTCTCAGGCTACGAAGAGTAATTACTTTTAGAGGTGTCAGAGCTCAAGAAAGGTTCTAGGCATAAAAGTGTGTTAATATATTCAAACACTTGACATGAATTACTCTACAATATTATCAGATAAACTTAAATGGTGTCTATCTCTAGTTTGACAGATAAAATTCTTCACTTCTAGCATCTTTGATGTTTCTTTCATTTTTATAACACTCACCTATCAGATTTCTACTTAAGGATAAGTTAAAACATTGTGATCAGACTCAATATTTCATTGAAGTGACTCTTAAAGATATTCATGGAAATGGATTTATCATTCCATGAGACAGATACCTTAAGTAGCGCAAATATTGTGTGGCCTCAAACCCTTAAACTTTTTTCAGAGATTAGAAGATCACATAAATCCAAAATCACATCATGTTCATTCATGAGTTGGAGGGCATGCACAACTATAGAATGAGGGCTAGCAATGTTTTCAGTGCATGAAGGGGAATAATCAAGCATGTGGATATATATATATATATATATATATATATATATATATATATATAATGATTCCAATAAAATGTAATTCTGGTGTGGAATCATAGCCTTGATGTTTGTGGAAATGTATGCAATACTATTCACCAAAGAGAACATGTAGCAATAAGCCATGGGAAAGGATGACATAATACAAACCTCATATGCCCCTTGAAATGAAATGAGATTTCAGATTCCCTTCAAATGAAGCAAAAACCCAATAAGAAACTCATCTATTCAACTATGAAATCCATAGAAATAATGTAACAATGACAGGTAGTATTCCATAATATATCACTCCCACTACCATTAAATACTTATTCTTTTAAATATAAGCGCAGTGTATGCATAACATTAAAAACTCAAGAATTGGAATAGGAAGATTCTAAGTGCCTATGTCACATGCTTTCAAATAGAATACATATAGAAAGAGTGAAATTAGCAGCAAAGAGAAAACTAATTAGGAAAACATTGTCCTCTAGATCGTTGCCAAGGTCAGATGATAGTTGACATGTAATCTACAATAAAACATTGGTTCATTTTGCCACTCAATCTTGATTATATGAAGTATGAAGCAATAACTATTAAGAGCACACAACATACTACTACCACAACAAGAATAACTTAGATTCTAACATTAATGATTCCCTTGTTCATTTTAGAATTCAGCATTTCATCAATTCTAGCCAAAAGTTAAAACTTATGTAACATAAGTTTTAACTTTTCGCTAGAATTGGTGAAATGTTTCAATGGTTATTACCGAACCTTAAGAGAACTTCAAGATGACTAACCTCTTTTTTATAGAAAGAAGACGATAATATCATACTATAACACTCATCCCAAGTTTGTGATGCCCATTTTTATATTGTTGGTCATCCATGTCATGTTCGTTATAAAAAACAATGGCCATGAAAATTGGGGAAAAAATTTGCCAATGCCAAAAAATTGTCATTAGAAGTACAAGAAAAAGGATTAGTTATTACATTTTTGCACCAGTGAATTTGGAGTTATTACTTTCTTGCACCATCTTTAGTTTCATCTTTCCCTTTGGATCACAAATATTGCTAAATCCTCACAACTATACTTATTCAAGTATAAAGTTTTTGAATTACTTGGACCATACATGCTTCTGACTTTTGTAGCGGTTCTCCTTTCATGTACTTAATTAGAAAGTTTATTTTCATTAGGAAAACAATCCATTGGAAATTTTATCCTCGCTTCAACTTAGATTGGTTCAATGAGAATGGAAGAGGATGAATAACAATTTATTTTCTCATTAAATAGTGCATCTTGTGCTTAACTGTTGTAGAACTGATCACAAGTTGTTGTAGTAGATTTGACTTCCAATAATATTGATGATCTGCATCAACATATTATTAGACTCAGGTCTAAAGAAAGGAAAAAGCAAGAAATTTTAGCAACTCTGCATACAAAAATAGACATTCTGGAACATGTCTCCTCAGACACTGAAGCTTTACAAAAAGCTGCCAAGAAGATTCAAGGTCAACCAGCTGTCCTTGACACGCAATAGGAATGCCCCAAGAAGTTCATGCTCAGTGATAAGTCCTGAAAAAAAAATTATTATAGCAAATAAGGATATGATAAAAGGAACAATATGAAATCTAATGATGTTGGAACCACTCTCAAATATCTTGAAACTTACTGGTAATGTTAAAAATTTAAGTAAAAGGATTACTTTAAGAATTTAACATTACCATTGATTACATAGTATTAGTAGGGCCCTCGGGTTCAATATCAAGCTTTTCTACTCATAAATTATTTTTTTTAGGAAAAAATAAAGGGATGAATAAAACCCCCCATTTTTGAGGGGGTATTCCCATAGGCACCCATTTTGGGGGAAACATATCCACCACATTGAGAAAATGTTTCCTCTTTTTTTCCCCGCATTCCCCCATAAAGGTGACCTTGAGAAATGTTCCCTCGGGTGTCCCCTTGTCCTAGTAGCATGGGAAACATGAGGAGTGCACACCCCACCTCGAGGATGTATCCTTATGGAACAATATAAATTTCTTAAAAAACACTTCAAAAGTCAATTTTATGCACAATTATATTTCTATACTATCATGAGGAAAAATAAAAGGCTTAGGTTAGATCTATTAGTCCAAAGGGAATATATTCTATTGTGAGTCTAACTGAGGGCTTTCTCAAGTGTTGTGGCCTTGGGTTCCAATTATATGAAAACACATTTCAAGACCTTGTGCCGGACATAAAAGAAGAAGAAGCTCCCACCCCTCTTGAAGCTGATAACAATATCACTAAAAGGGACCCTCCAAATTCACAATATTAGTTCATGATGGACAGGCTACTTTGTGACCAACATAGCCCCACAAAAAACCCCGTCCTCATCAAAGAACTGGTATGTGTTGATGTATGTGTCCTAGATTCTATGAAATATTTGCATGAAAAAAAGGAGCTTCATAATAATTTTCACCATTGTGAGGAGGCTAGTCATGCTGTCCAACATTAGAAAGCAATAAACATAGGAAATGATTTTTTTTTCAATAGTTCCACCAATGGTACAAGATTTATGGAGTTCTATTCAGGTAGAAACGATGTTTCTACCCAAAAGGATCAACCATTCTAAAATTATGATGAATATCATGCTTCCCTTGATGATAATTTAAATCGTAAGAACACTTTTGAGGTCAGAGAATTATACTTCAATCACACTAACCCTATTTTGTCAAACAATGAAAGTAAAGGAGTTTTAAACTTTCAGGGTAATACTTGGCACCTCGACATTCCATTGTGAGTTTGAGTAGAGAAATAATGTAACCCCCACATTGCACTTTGATGTTAATCATGATTGTGTAATAAATAAATGGATGTAATCATGGTTTCCTAGTGTTTGAAGTCAATAAACTGAAAGGGTTTTTCAAAACCATGAAACTAATAATGTGAACCTCGTGATTATCTGAGTGAAGAAACAATTAGTTTTAAATTTCAACCCTTAAATATGCTATATCATGGAATCTGATGGTCCCCCTATTTTTGATGCCTATGATCTAAATTTATTCGCCAATCCTTATGGGATAGGGAAGTTTCTCCCTTTTACTGTATATACTCATCTAGAATACAAAGTTATTGACATATGTCATGAATATTCCATGGTAGAAAAACAAAAGGTATGTTATAAAAATGCAATTAATAAAGCTCTCAATAATACAGATCCATTTCCACCTCTATATGGCTCTATTGTTGAAAATAATGAGTCTGGACAGCCCCAGAAGATTGATGAAACCCGTAATGAAACCCTCAATGATATTTACAGCTTCAGTGCTAAGAATGAAAGCGATTTAAAGAAAATCATTTATGAAGAATACGGGCTTGACCCAAATAAAACTCCTCTCTAGACCACATCAAATGCAAAGATATTCTCTTCTCCATGAAAATGTGGAAAATCATTCATGCACTATATTTTTACAAGGAAACGTAGACATCGAACCTCTAGAAAATCCACATGAAGTCGACACTGAGGGACACTTTAGGGCCTAGAAAAGGTGCATTCTAGAATGATCGAGGATATATGTCAAAATGATCTTGAAACCAACAAGAGGAAATTTTCTCAATGTAGTCATGAACAAGATTTGGCTGCTCTGACCACGCATCTTATGGGGTACCTTTTAAAGTCTGATTCAAATCAATAAGATCTATATATGCACAGGTAACCAAAAACATGAATTGTAGGAAATTTAAAAAAAAGAGGCTACTAGTAGGAGTAACAAGTTTGGATATGATCATGAGCCTTATAATATTTTTGATAGGAAATATGTTCTCTAGCACATTTAGGATGTGGTTCATCCTGAGTGGAATATTTGCTTGCATCATTGCATTGGTGTTAGCACCGTTAGTGAAAGGACTGATGCCAAGTTAAATATTCACCTCAACCATGTTGGAACCAAGAAACTAGTGGTTCAAAACTATAGGCCTATTGAGTACCATGCAAAGATAGCTAAAGCATAACATTGCAATGCACAATCTAGTGCCAAACACCATATACAACCCAGTCAAGAAACTGAAATATTTATCAAAAAAAAATTAGTTCAACTTAAATGACATGATCCCACAAATATTTGTAGTTGTAGACCTGTACCTGACTACTTTGTATAAATATCCTACAACACAATCGACGAATGAATTTGTACCCACTCTTTTGAATGCTCTAGGGAACAGGACCAGTTGTAATATAATTCAAAAATAAACAAGAATTGGAAGAGGTGACCAATGTGAAATGTTTTTGAAGAGTGCTCTTCATGATACTAGAAGAATAGCTAACTCACATGATGTTTTGTATCCATAGGAACAATGGGACCCAAACCCCTTGCATAACTTTGAGTACCTTGTCCACAATAAAAGAATGGAAATAATTTTAAGCTTAAATGATTTGTATTTTTCATTTTTAGTAGAGTAGGGAAGGGTGGTTGACCAAAAGTCAATTATGATGTGGAAACCATCTTAAAATAGCTTAACAGAAAAATAAAATGTGCTTGTACTCTAAAATTACTTAGTGTTTGACATGATATTGAGAAATGAAAATTGAATTTTGGAAGTATTTAACATGGATCAATGCTAGCCCAAACAATTATTCAGTAGGGGTAAATTTGGTATCACAAGTGCCACAAGTACTTATCCTTGAGGCAGTTGCATCTTACTCTAGATTACATAGACCTTGCAAACCAGTACAACATAATTGGGTCAAGAAGGTTATTAGTGTGATTAAATTTTCTAGGGTAATTGTGCAATGTTCTTCAGAAGTCTGAGCCAGCCATAGCCTTTAAGCTTAATATTAGCCCTCAGTAGAGGGAGCGAGCCTATTGGAGTTCGAAAAACAACCTGATTTCTTAACACTAGTAGAGACATTTCTAGGTCTGTGGTTATCCCTAAGATAGGTTGGAGCCCTATGAAATAAAATTAGAATATCCAATAGACATTAAATTAAGACAGTACTCTTGGATTGGTCATTGTAGCAGAATTGTAAGTAGTATGGCTTTATCAACCCCTATATTGACTATTGATTGAATGCATTCATTACTACTGGGAAGTCAGCCTTAGGTTTTTGTGCTTTGAATGAAGTATTATTGTTATGGGAATTTTATATTCATGCATACATTATATAGTTTTTGAGACTCATTATATTTATGCATACATAACTTTTATGAATGTGTACTACTACTAAATATTTATTGAAGAAACCCTCGCCAGAATAGCAACCCTAGGGGAAAGAATCACCCTAGGACACTATATAATATTGGATAAGAACTGTTGATAAATATTAAGCCTAATAATGTTAATTGGATGATGCTTGTGTTCGAAAATACAAAAGGTTTTGGAAGTGTGGATGTGATATCTCAGGGGAAACTATGTAGCTATGAAAATGGACTGCATTCCCCAACTATCTATAGGCGTATCACTTAGATACTTAGGTGAAAAATTCCAGATGGGTTGGATCACTAGCACTTGTGGTGGCCTGATAATGGTTATGGAAGACTCTGGAATCAATAATCATTAAAATAAAAAATGGCAGATCATGCTTCCCTTGTGACAGGTTTTCATCTATCCAATATAGACCTTCAACAACAATAATTTGGACAATAGTATGTGCTCTCATATGATGGAAAAATAGGAGTTTCAAGAAAAGGCGGTAGTATGTGGTTTGAAAAAGTTCACAACAATCCTCTTCAGAATGGCTACACATATCTTGTGGCAGATCATGTCCATTGTTGCATCAAAATTGATGACATTTTTCATTTGCAAGTACCCAAGTTCTGTTGTAGTCCAGTAATGACAATATTTCATCCTACAAACATTTGGTTTTGAGTTTTGCATGATGACTAAGAATAGAGGGAAAGACCATTGTATCCATGATATTCTACGATGGTTGCATTAATTCACTAATTTCAACTAGAAGCCTTATTTTGGCACATGCTATAGCATGATAGGAAATGAATAATATCTACTGAGTAGTAGTTTAGAGTTTAAGAAGATATTTCTAGCAGCAGTCTCGATTTCTTGGATTCATAGGCTTTAATGTCTTGTTCTTTGCTTTATAATGGCCAACCTTTTATGTAGTGATGATATTTTTGTTGAACGTGGAGGCTAGTTTCATATGTGCATGAAATGATTCTAAGGTTCTCGTGCACTTCTAGGAAGAAATCCTCCCCAAGTTGAAACCAAATGTTCTCCACCAACGCAAAGGGACTACACATGTGATTTTCATCACATTTGCAAAGTAGCACAGTGATCCCAACTTTCAAAAGTTGGAAATATGTAAAAATCCCTTTTCACCAAGCACAACTACATGCACATGTTTCAAAACATCATAGATTGTAAACCCACAGGAAAGACCATCAGCTACAACACTATTTTTAGGCTACATGCGGTAGATTTGTGAGCTCATCTCTTCGATGACTTGTACTTTATTGTCTGTTATAGTTAGAAATAAAGGTACAATAAATCAGGACTCGCTCTAAATCTTATGAGGAAAGACTTTAGGGAAAACCACAGTTTTTCAAATGTTTCATGGGCTTGATGATATAAAGAAAGACAGGAATATTGGTGTATAAATAATGTTTGTGAATGGTTTTTTTGACATATATAAAGGTAGAGGAACTGAAGAAGAGGAACACACAACCCATTAAAAGAAAAAAAAGAAAAAAATTCATGGCACATGCGAGAGAGAAATTCAACATTGAAATAAAGTGTCATAACGACATTATGGGGCAGAGTGTCCAGCTTAAGGACCATAGTCAAAAGGGTGTAACTCGTGCATTTCTAATAAAAATACCAACAATAATCAGTTAAATTATAGAGAAAGTTAGATATGGAAGATTCATATTTGAAAATGGTCTCATATCTCATGTTTGAATAAAGATACAATAAACCAGCACTTGCTCTTAATCTTATGAGGCCAAACTCAGGGGAGAACCACATTTTTTTCATATTTGTTGATGAAAAAAGGAAATACAAATATTGTTGATTACAAAGTTCCTATGAATGGTTTTTTGCGAAGATATAAAGTTAGATGCACTAAAGAAGTGGAATGCCCAACCCATTAAAAGAAAAATAATCAGGTTTACACGATGCATGCAAAAAACAAAATTCAACAAAGAAAGAAAAAATCATAAGGGAATTACTAGAGAAAGCATCCAACTTTAGGATCATGACTAAAAATGTGTAACTCATGCAATATCCAAACAGTAATCAATAGTGATCAATAAAATTATAGAGAAAGTCCACTGTGGAAGATGCCTATTTGAAAATGGTCTCAACTCTCATGTTTGAACAATTTTGAAGCAGTAATATGTAGTTTAGAATTATGCATGAATATTAGGCCTCTAAATCTTCATGTTTAGCCCCATTCTAGTGTTGTTTGAGTAAGAGGTTTCTAGATTCAGGAAATTGGATAGGCCTATAGGAATCAAAGCTTGGATCACCTAAGCACTTTCCTCACTTTTCTCATAAAAATTCAAATGCACTAAATATGTGCAAAAGCCTCTTTGTCATACAAAACATTGAAGAAAAAAATACACCTACTTTAGGAAAAAACCATGGAAGATCAAGCTTCGCAGAGTAAAAGGATATAACTGCATAGATCGTAACCTTGTTGTTTTAGACTGGAAGGGTTTCCGCCAGAAGAGACTCACCTGTTAATTAATGTCCCGAAAACAACATTTTACTGCATTCACATAGAAAGAAAGAAATAACAACTATTTCAGTCATAGCCATTAAATTTGCAATCAAAATACAATGATTAACATCTAGATGATGAATCCTTGATGCAGGTCTGAAGTGAGATCAATAGTCCCAACCAAGAATAGGGCTGACAAAAAATGAAAACCAATTAACTGAATTACCATGCGTAAGGGGAAACTCAAGCACATTTATTACTCTAAAATATTATTAAATGGATGGCTTAGTTTGAATCAATAACTCCAAATAGAAGAAACTTGAAACTGGTATTTTTGTTAAGTCTCTGAATCTCAGCCAAAAAAATATGAAGCACTAAATCTCATCCTTCATACCTTAAGAAAAATTGAATCTAACAAGTGGAAATTCTTTGGGCTAGCCAAACATATTATCCTATATGTCTGAAGCATCGCCCCACAATATCACCAACGCAACCCCATGCATAGCATTCTAGTGCAAATAGAACTCCTACTCCAACATCCTCTACTTTCAGCTCCTGCATGTTTTTTAATTTCTTCTTCAAAAGGTCTGCTTCCTTCCAGAATGATTCATTTTGGCCAGGAATTATTTTAAAGCTCATTGCATTTCTCCCCAGTAGCCGGTTCCTGGATATATTTCTTATTCTACGCCAATATTTTCTGGTAATAGGCACTACCATGCTTTGATACAAACTATGAAGCCACAACTACCTTGTTCTATAGTTGAAAAAACGTCAGAGGCATGTCCTCCGAAGGGAGACGAGTGATCTGTTGATTCGAACAAAACCCAATGATCTGCTGATGCGATGCAATGTAGAGGAAGAGAGGGCTCCACCGCGCTCCTTGATTTGAAAAGAGCTTGAAATTTGAAAAATTTCCCACAAAATCATTTGAGAAGCCTTTTAAATTTGAAAAGTGTGCCATCATTATGGGAAAATGACTCTCCCAATAAGTAATAACGATTATATAACCTTAATATAACATGTTTGTTAATTATGATTTATTTTATAATCTTAATATAACCTGTTAATTATGATTTATTGATTCAATAATTAATAATTATTTAATTTAATGTGTTAATTAAAATATATTGATTCAATATTAGTGAACACAATTATTGATTTAATGTTGGTGAAAAAAAAAATTACAAGGATAAACATGTTGTTGGTGAAGGAAAAGTAGTTTTCTACTAACCCAATGAGCATGGTGGTGTAAAACTTTACATTAAGGAATGGATTAAAATGGGATTGGAAAATCTGAGAGCTCAAAGAACCAAAAGACCATGGAGGACGGAAAATTTAAAGAGCAAATTGAACAATATTTCATGAAGTAGGGATAGCTAACCAATGGCGGTTGAACTAGATGTGAGAAAATTAAGAAGGAAATGAGGAGTTGCAAAAAAAGATTAGCGAGGAAGGGAGTAGTGAAGTGAGGATGAGAGAGTTGGAGAATTCAAATGTGAAAGGTGAGTTGGCCAGACAATGGTTGTTAAAGATATGGTTGATGATAAAATATAGCTCAATAAGGAGGAGTAGTCAAGGATCCTCAATGAGGTATGATGAACACACTAGAGTGGGTTTACAAGAGGTATGTGATTACAATGTGATAGGTTGGATTCAATGTAGAATTATATTGTGGATGAGAAAGAATCAAGTGAACTAATGGGAAACCATATCCTAAGGCCAACAAATGTGTCCCAACTATTAAGGGACAACGAGAACCTAGTAGTGGGCATGGAACTAGACAATAGCAAAGTTGCATTGTACTAACCCCACCCATTATGCTTCTTAAATACAATTAGGTAACACTACACTAGCTTGTTAATAATGTTTCAAGCCCACCTAGTAGTTAGCTTACTTATGGAGGAAGAATAAGAATTAGAGGAAGTAGTTTTAACAATAGGGCAAGTTTGAATATTAAGAGTAGCACAATTGGGAGTTTTAGTTGTTTAGAGAAAAAAACAAAAATTTCATGAGTTTTAGTACCTATGGTGCTTTGAAATATAAACTAGGAGAATGCAAGAGATATAGTATTAGATTAATGTACTATTTATAAATTTTAGTCATATGTAAATGCTTTGGAAAAATACATAATGATCCTCATACCTTGATATAAAACAAACCCTAAAAATTTCATTCTTAAACTCTCTTGTGTATTTACCTGCTGCCATTCAAGTATAATATCACAATTACTTATGCCAGTAATGGTGCGATCATATTTTTTGTTCTCTTAAAGGAAATATTTCTATACATGCACCCCATCAAGCATAAATCATCCTAACATATACCTTTGAAGTAATATAAATCATCCTATGATTATCCTCAAAATAATTATCACCCATATCCTTGGTGATGGTGTAAGGATCGTATCAAAGTGGTATGAGCTTCTTATGGGAGTTTGTCAATTTCTCTTTATGCAAGTCCAACCATAATTTGTCACCAACCTGAGATTTACCTGGAATCTAATGGATTGTGTATCTAGCTGTACTTGGAGTTGGAAAATTTATACAAAATATCATTAACTCAGTGTTGAATTTGCTGGATATGTTCCTCAAAATTGATTTCTTTTCTTACCTCATTCAAAGTATGGGAGGTATCTTCATGTGTTATTCCATGAATATAGCTACATCAATTTGTGCCGATTGTTGGGTTCCCAAGCACGCTTGAAATGGCTTGTGGCTAATAGAAATATGAAGAGTTATGTTAAATTTATGTTGAAAATATGGAAGGCTTTCAACACGTGTATGTGGATTCTCACAATTTTATACTCTAAGGACATCTACAATAATCCTATTGACTACATTTTATTTATCAATCTAGGGATGAAAACTAATGGATTTGGTCAAGCTTCATGTCCATCATGGACCAAAGATTAAACCATAAAATATTGAGGAACCTACTATCCCTGTCAAGAAATATGGTCTTTGGCAACCCAAATTGAGCCAAATTGTGCTTGAATAAGATCTTATAACTCGGTTTTATGGAAAAAATATTCTTACAAGGTGCCAAAATTCCCATCCTAAGGAAGAGATCAAAAACAACAAAATCAAATTTGTTGCCATGTTTGGTTGAGGGAAAGAATGACATAAAATCCATGGGCACTAACTCCCAAGGACTATCTAGAGTAGGAAAAGGCCTACAATTGATGTGGATGGCCATTTCCTTTGGAAATATATAATTTATCCACTACTTACAGCCTTCGAAAATAGAATGTAGCTCATTGTCATAGGTTGGGTATCCATGAAAGCCATCATATAGTGTTTGGCTATGATAGACCATTGAATTTCCATGTCATGTGGGAACTACATCGATGACATGAACAATTGGCTCATAGGGTCCCTATTTTGTAACCATTCATTGACGAAAGCTACTTCTCTGATAGGATAGAAGTGAAAACTTATATTTGTAAAGGTAGGAATACTGGTTTAGGAGATAATGTTGTTTCCATAAAGAAGAGAACCAAAAACAAGCCCATGAACACCATGAATATATACTGGATATTTTGCGGTGAAAGAAATAATGAATACAAAAGTTGTGGTCAATAGGATAGGGATCATCCATATGTTGAACCATCCAATGGAAAGATGGTTTTCGGTGCTAGTGATCTAGTCACATAAAAGACCCCATAAATTTGCAGTTTGGGATACTCCCAAGATTTAATAAGTAATCCAAAGTGAGAGGATTCATTGTTAAGGTGACAGTCAAAATAACCCTGAGTTGACCCAAAGTGACACCTTGTCAGCCTTTCACAACTAGGGTTCAAGTTTGAGAATCATCAGGAAGCACAATTGCACAAGTGGAAACATTTCACATTTATGGCACTTAGCCACAAATATTTATGCGTTCTTTTCTATTGAGGGTACCTTTAACATTTCGCAAGGCACAAATCATATAATTGGAGGAATTTTTGATAACTTGTCACATTCCATTAGCTTCATGCATGAAGAGGAGCTCCCATCTTTTAAGAATATTTTTCAGGATTTCATGGCATAGTCAAGGGTCACATGTTTGAAAAGAAGAGAGTCATAGTCAAGAATATGAAAATTGGCATTTGTATCATGTGGTGTAAAGGAGAAGGAAATTGGTGAAGAGTACTCCATTTAGAATCATCTAAAAGCTTTTTTATCTCCTCTTCCCAAAGAAGAGAAGATCTCTTGTGACAAAATGCCCAAATTGCCAACATAAAAAGACTAGGGTAAGGGTTTAATTTTTCCTCCACATGTTGAGAGGAATCCATGTATTTATGGTCTATTTTGTTGTTGAGTTCACATATTTGGAAGCACAATTGCACAAGTGGAAACATCTCATATTTCAGGCACTTGGCTACAAAGTTTTACGCATGTTTTCTATTGAGGGTATCTCTCACATTCCCCAAGGCACAAATTAAATATTTGGAGGTATCTAGGATGACTTGTCACATTTCATTAGATTCACGCATGAAGAGGATATCCCATCATTTAAGAATTTTTGGATGGTTTTCATGACATAGTTAAGGGTCACATTTACAAAAGAAGAATGCCCCAAGTGAAGAAGATGACAATTGGAATTCACATCACATGTGGGATAAAGGAGAGGAACATAGGTGAAGAGGGGTCCATTTCGAAATATGTAGAACATATTTTTTATGTCCTCTTTCCAAATAAAAGATATATTTAGACAAAGTGCCCAAATTGTTGAAAAAAGAGGACCATGTATTTGATTATATGGACTTTGGTTTCTCCCAATTAATTGAACCATTATATAACCGATATCGTTAATTGTTAGGTGGACATTATCATACAAAGCTATTTGTTGGAGTTTGTTATAAAACATTATGGATTTCTTTCAAAGGAAGAAAAAAATTAGTTCAAGGGATTTTGTGCTAAAATAGTATGAAAAGTCCATCTTTGAATAAAAATTTTATTCGTATAAGTAATATTTCTATTTATCCTTATTGAGATGCTCATATATGCCCACTATGATAGGGTTGGCTAGCTATAATAATAATGGTGAGTTTTGGTGGTTAAGGTCTTTATGGTAATGGGAACCTTAGAGAACACGGTGGGGAATGAGTGATTTTGGGAAAGGAATCCATTAAAAATTTATGTGGTTTTTAATATATAAACATGATAAGGAAGAGGAACAGACAATTACAAAAGGATATTGATCATGATGGAAGGAAGCGTTGAAGAAAGGATAAAATATTTACAAAATATTAAGAGATAGGGAGACAAAGGAAACTCATGGTTAAAGGAAATATATTGGTGTTGGAAGGTAGCACAATAATATGGAGTAGTGAGAAAGGAGTGTCATAAGAGTGAAAGAGATTTAAATTTCCCACCAATATTTGTAAGAGTTTTTTTCCATTTGTTTAGCATCATTTCGTTTAAATTAATAATAGAACTCATGATTCCTATTCCATATTGGGTCCAAAAACCCTTCTCTTGGGTTCTTTTCCCACAAAGTCTTTTGTAACCAAACTCACAAAGACCCATTTCACAATGATTGTGGTGTACCTCACAAGCTACACAATTCAACAAAATAGTCTAGTTGTAGTAATAGTAACTTGGTCGAGCTCTTGTAGTCAAGTAAGTACTTGGTTGGGTTCCCAAGTTGCAAATTAAGGGTAGTTGTGAGGGCATGATAGATAGGGAGGTTCACAACATGCCTGAAAGGAATGAAAAGGTGTTCTAACACATGTCTGACAATTTCAATGCACGCTAAGAAGTGTTAGGGAGTTCCAAGGCATCACAAGGGAGAACTAGGTTAAAATGCATGGAAAGGAACAAATAAGAGTATGTGTCACAGAGTGTCAGTGAATTTAAATGTGCCAAGGATAAAGTGTGTTAGGAGAAGTTCAGAATAGGATTTGTAGGAGGCAAGCTTACGGTTGCAATAAGGGACTTGACATAGTTGTTTTAGACAAAGGGATTATTTGTATTGGGAACACCACTATTTTTCCTTTAGCTATTATTTTTATATGAGGTGTGGCATACTTTGGCTGCATGCTAATGGTTTAAACCATTATATATAATTTCATATTTTACGTTGTTGTGTATAAGTTTTTGGGCACTCGACATATGTCAAATTATATCTTGTGTGTCTTTTGCATATTTTCATTCTTGCAAACTATTAGTTAATGCTCTATTATTTATATGAACTATACATACATGTAAAATGTTTCCCATGTAAGTTATGTTGCTTAGTTGTTTTATGACCATGGATAGATGTGATCCTTGTCTTGGTAACTAGTTAAGTGGGACAAGTTGAGATTGGACATGAGTGGCCTAAGATGAGTGAGAGGCAGTTCTTAGTTGAACAAGGCACAATTTACTCGTAGTAGGTGCAATTGCTAGAGTTGTTGCGGCTAAAGAAGGCCAATGTCACGTAAAATAAAGTATCCAAGGACTTGATTGGGTTCCCAAGTTGTGAAAAAATGCAAGGTTATTCTTTAGGGAATGAGTGCCAAGGTGTGCTAGGGAATGTTAATATGTCCCAGATAGTGAGAAGGCATGTCAAACATGTTAATATGCGCCAAGTTCTAAGGCATGAAAAAGTGTGCAAGGTTGTGACAATGCATGCCAGGGACTATCAAGGCAAGAAAAGGGAGAAACAACTTAAACTACAAGGAAATGAATAGATGATAGGGTTAATAATTCATAAATTTTCCTTTTCCAAGAGGGGCATGTTAGGAACACCAACACTAGGTGCCAATAGGTTCCAAGTCTTAGTGGATTGTAACTGCAAAATATTCCTCTATTTCTTCTCATATAATTTCCAATAATTGATCTCAAATAAATATAATATTAAATCATGCAAAAGAATACCAAGGAATATCAACTCATGTGAGACATGCTAAGACTTGCCAAGCTCCAACACATGCCAAGTTCCAATGTGTGTTAGGAAGTGTTATGCATGCTATGAAGTGGCAGGGCATGTCAAATAGTGATAAGGTGTGCTAGAGTGCCAATGCATGTTGAGGAGTGTTAGGGATTACTAGGACAACATTCGAGAGCACTAATTCAAAATGCATGGAAGTGGATGAATGTGAGGGTGTTCTATGGAGTGTCAATGAGTGCTAATTGTCATGTCAAGGAGGGAGTGACAAGGTATGCTAAGCAGTGGTAAGGTATACTAGGGAATATTAGTTCATGTCAAGAAGTGCCAAACTGTGCTAGGGAGTTCCAAGGTGTGCTAAGATGTGCTTAATAGTGCCAAGGGATTCCAAGATATGCCAGGTGATAAGGCATGCTAGGATCTGCACGGTTCCATGGTATGAAATATGTGTCAAGGAGTGCCACTGCAACAAAATTAAGAACCAAGCTAAAATGAAAGGAAATGAGCAGATAAGAGGATTACTAAGTCGAGACTTTATCTTTTTCAAAAAGGGTATGCTAGCCACACTAATAAGAGGTTCCAATACATGCCACGTGTTAATGTGTGCTAAGCATTAATGTATGTCAATGTAATCAAAGGTGTTATAGGGCATGCTAGGGACAGTTTTATAGTGTTCTATGGCATGCCAACATGCGCTTGGAAATCCTTGTCATGCCAAGATGTTCTAGGTACAAATATGTTCCAAGATATGCGAGTTTCTAAGGAAAGTTAGTGTGTGCCAAAGCATGTTAAGGTGTGTTAGGATTGTTGAGGAGCTTTAGGTCTCTCTCATTAGGTGTGCTAAGGAGGGAGTGACATGGTATGTTAGTCATCACTAAGTCATGATAGTGTGCCAGAGTAGCATGCGGCTAAGATGTGAGAGGGTTTCTTCCATAATGGATTTGGAAATTCAAGGATTTTCACATGCTCGGTTTCTCCAATAATTTGTTTTATGGAGAGATTCGCACCCCAAGTATATGAATTGCAATCTATCCAAACTACACTAGATCCATCAAAGGAAAACTCTGAGGACACAACTCTGTGGGGAAGTTTTGATGCACTATCTGCTAATGGTTTCACTAGCTCCGACAAGACTGATGCTATGTTGTATGTTCAATTTCAAGGGCTAGGAACAAAATTTTCAACTCCAACTTCTTTATTTGTTTAAGGGTTTCATCAACTTATCAAACAATAGACTAAGCGGTATAATTCACTCATAGTTTGGGTTGCTCAAAGGAGTCGGGAGTTTAGATATCTCCATAAATAAGTTGAGAGGACATAGACACATCAAATATGGGGTCTATACCAAACAAATCCTAAGATAGGTTAGAGACTACTGCAAACGCAACATGCAACTCATATTCAAGACATCAAAATCAAACAATCTAAATAAATTCACTTCCAATGCATTCAAATATGGGGTTTTGATGAGATAAACGCAATTAAAAATTAGGAAAACATTCAACTTGGTCATTTCTATAGGTTCATTTTATAAATATCCGATGGGTAGTCTGTCGACGAAGGTGAGCAACATCTTAAGCTTACTTCCCACTCAAAGGAAAATCTGACGTCCATCTCGATAGCTATGGAATCCAATGTCCATCTCCATAGCTATGGCATCAACCAAATACCTCAAATGATATAAAGGAGTAGATCATCCCTCTTCAAAATCTCATAGAATGCTCACCACACTGTTCCATTTTCTCTAACTCCTAAATGGTGGAATTTTTATAGGAGGGAATAAAAAATTATCAAAAAAAAAAATATAGAATCATTCGCTTCAACTATTGTTTAACCTTCCGTGTCGGTTATTTTTGGCTCGTGAACATCATGCAATTGTTGCTTTCTTTGAACCCCTTGTTTTTTCTCAGCTTGCCATACATGCACAAGATCAATCAAAATGTAACAAAAACTTAAATTTTCAACACCTCTTGTTTGAAGAAAAACATTTTTCCATCATATATTCTAATGGAAATTTGTATTAATAGGACAACTTAAACCACATAAACACAAGGGAGCACTAGGTAAAGTTAATGCATGGAAATGAATAAATAATATTTTGTCACAGGAAGTGTCATTGAGTTCCAGGTGTGCTAAGGAGGGAGTGACAAGGTATGTTATAGGTCAGGGAAACATGCCAATATGTGACGGGTTCTAAGGTGTGCTAATGCATGTCATGGAGTGTTATGCAGTGCCAAGGAAAGTCAACGGAGCGCTAGTTTCAAATGTGTGGAAATGAATAGGAGTGTCTGAAAGGGAGTGTTAGTGAGTTATAGGTGTGCTAAAGAGGGAGTGACAAGGTATGGTAGGTAGTTCCAAGGAATTATAGAGTGTCATCACGATCAACAAGATGTGTTAGGTGTCATGGTGTGCCAATCTGTGCCAAGGAGTGTTAGGGAGTTCCACAAAAACACAAGGGGGAAATAGTTCAAAATTCATGGAAATGAATGGATAAGAGTGTGTGATAGGGATTGTCAGCAAGTTCCAAGTCTTATAAGGAGGGAGTGACAAGGTTATATGTTAGGTAGTGCCAAGCCATGTGTTTAGTCAATTTAGTGTCCTGAATTGATTACATAAATTATCAATCAAGGTTAGTAATCTTGTGAAGTGCGGTGCACTATATATGCTAGAAGCCTATTTCTTGATTCATTGTATGTATTTTATGTTGTTTTGGGGTTTTTTTTTATTTTGATGTTTAAGAATGTTCAATCTAAAACAATGAAAAGAGTTAAAGGAATCTAAAGATTTTTAAGAAGGAAGAAAAAGAAGTGGACCTAAGTCAATCTAATTTTCATAAAACAGACCAAAAACTGTGGGCTAGTTAGAACCTAATTTTGAAAACAAAGAATCTATATTATCTGATCATTAGTCCTAATCCATGGATCTATTTATAAAACCAAGATTGAAAACTAGAATGCCTATCTGAAGTGAAAGTAGAAAATGAAACAACTAGTGTACCTCTGGTTACTTCAACATTCAATGATGAGGTGTGACATTATTGAGATGGTGTTAAGCAACTCTTTGTACTTTTAATCTGCTAATGTCCTAAAATAGTAAGAAAATAATGCAATGAAAAAGTATAAGGTATGTTTAGTTACTTACAATATTCAATTTTGAAGAGTGATCTTCTTGAGATAGTGTTAGGTAACTAATTACACCTATTCAACTAGAAAACTAAGTAAAATCTATAGAAAGATAACTCAGAAATTGCACTCATTAATCATTCAACCATTCCATGTTGAAACCTGATCAGATCAATCTCTTTTAGAATGAATTTTAGGAGTATTATTGTTTTCAATTAAGTGAGGGTCTTGAAAGGAAAAGCATGTAACATTTAACTAAAATCAACTAATGTACAATTGACTTTTCTGCAACATTCAAATATAAAGTGTTTAGCCTCTTGAGATTCTTTAGGAGAAATCAATTATACCTTAGCCTTTGGGAAGAAAATGACAATGTGAAAGGTAAATTCAACCACTGTATGTATGAGATATTTAACCATTTTAGTGTAGGATCAACATATTTAAAATGAATTTTATAAACATCTTTGTTGACACAGTCATTAACAACTCTGTTCTAAAGGAATAAAGGACAAAACAGTAAAACCAAGCAAATGTGGATTCTTGTCTCTTCAATCTTTAATTCAGTTTCAAAACAGAGTTTTCTATTTCCATTAAATATTTTAGAAGAGTAAGTCTACACAATTTTAATTTATCACTATGCTATTGATAGAAAAATGAAATAAAATATTAACCTAATTAGAAAACAGAATTGCTGAAAACAGTTGCTGAAATTAAACTAAAAACAACAAAATGAAAAAAAAAACCTCTTTTACTTGCGGGGGGCCTCTACAACTTATGTGGTCGAACTACTAGCTGATTAAGGATGTAATCAAGCAATCATGAACTTCGTATTATTATAATGTGAAATCTGAATACAGAATATCAGCAAAAAGCTTGAGTTTAGCACTTAATTTCTGCACTGCCCTTTTGGTCTTGTACAACTGATATTTAAAGGGAAATTACATAACTGATTATCAGATATACTTGCTACAGGTGGCTAGTTCAAATTAGAATTGCAATAGGACTATTGGAATCTTGCTATTCGAATTTAGAATTGCAATAGGACTGCTGGAGCAAATTAAGAGTCCTGCTGCTTTTGGATAACATACTTCGACTTCATCTTCAACCATGATCTTAGGCTCGTTTTTCTATCGATCTATACCAAGTGAGTAGGATAGAATCCATGTAGGCATCATTCTAGAAACACCCATGTGGCCCAATTCCTCAATTTACACCTGGAACCTACTAAACCATGAGAGTGGCTATAGAACGCACAGTTAGCTACAGAACAGGCTACATTCTGTAGCTAAATTGCAAAATCTATCCAAATAGCAAGAGCATGAAAATATAATATTGAAATAATTTTAATGCATCCTTCAGACAAAACATAGCAATTTTCATTGATTTGGGTCTATGATCTAATGGGAAAGTGATGGAAAGAGGTGAGAGAAATTGTCAAAGAGAGGGTAAATCTGATATTCAACATACCCCCACGACAAAATCATTGCATGTCCTCATGAAATTTTCCAAAAATGTGAGTTCTTCTCCCCTACTGCATTTTCTCTGATACCTCTGCTAGCACATCTAACTTTCTTCTTTTGTTCTTCTTTGAAGTGACTGCCATTATGGGTCTTCTCATAAGAAGCTGGAACTTGAGGTTAATGATTTTTCTATTCAATAACGTGTTCTTCCTCTTTAATTTCCTATTTTTCTTATACCACAGTCCTAGATGCAAAATAGTATTATCATTAATTGTCATGTCCAATTTGTTTTGATCCTTCAAGGTCTCATTCTTCTATTTGATATGTTTTTTCAATATCTCTAGTTCACAGATATCCTACTTGAGAGCATCAACTACAGGTTCTTGTGCATTGACAGAAGGTTTTGGGTTCCTTGATGCACTTCTTTTCTCCAGTGATTCTACATAATCATATATTTTGTTGTTGCAGTGGGTCTATGCCTGGAGATCTTCTGTTGGGGCTACCTTCAAAATTATGAATTGGAGAATTTTGAGGACTGTGTGTAGGAGAAATGTTGATAGAAGATGGTATTGGGGATGCGGAGGATATGGATGATATGTGGTATGATATATATTTCAATAAAATCAAATGATGATTTTTCAAGGAAACATATGATATCCATATTATACATGCTTCATGTTCTTAGCATTGCTATTAAAAATAATTTTTTACAACTTTACCTCAGAGATTAACCCTTTTGTTTGTTATTTTCTTTGATGTTGATCCTTGGTACTCTTTTTAGCATGGTGGTCTTCAAAAAAACATATCCTTTAATCCATTGCAATCATCATGTCAGAACTGTTGAATAAGATCTAGCTGCAGAATAGAATCAACTACAAAATGTCCTATATAAAAAGAAATGAAGTATGGCTATGGAATATGGATGTGAAATGAAATGGAATGAAAGTGGAATATGACTTGTGAAATGGAATGAAGTGGAGTGATATGGAGTGAGATGGAGTGAAAGTGTAAAATGAAATAAATTTTTCAATTTTTTTTAAATGGTAAATCAGATTCTCCTGAAATTTTTTTAGGTTGTTACCATTAATATTATGCATCTTTCCACAAAAAATCTCAGCCAATGGTTGCACGAATATCGCGAAAAATGAGAAATGGTTGTAGGTGAAAGTGACCAATTTCTTGATAAATAAACACTGGAATTTTCTGAAATTTTCTGAGTTCATTTACCCTACCTCAATCATTTACCATAAAAATTTCAGGACCAATGGATGCACGGTTTGAAAGTTATGATTAAATCAATTTCTTCCCTGTTTCGCCCTTCACACTACTCAATGTTGAAAAAAAAATATATATATATATGCCACAAACTCATTTTAAGGCCAAATTGAGTGATTCAAAAGAGAAACTATGTATTTTTACCTTTTCTACTACCACATGCTTTCAAAATTTCATTTTGATGAAGAAAAGGCGTTGATGTGAAAAAATAGCAAAATCTGTCCTAATTTGTCCATAATGGTGAAAAATGAAAATCTGCCTTAGAAACCCACTTGAAATGCCCTTCAAAATTTCTTATTTTTGAATTATGTCTACGTCTTACTCAATTTATTAAATTCTAAGAAAACTTAGCAGCTCAAAATTTTTTATTTTTACTCCAATATCTTGGAATATTTGCACCAAAATTGCCTCTGGAAAAAGTTGCAACAACAAAAACAGGTTGCTACAGCAATAGCTGCAGAAACGACCACTTCCTGCAGCTATCATTTTTTTTTTTCTCCAAGTTTGAATTGTTGATTTACATTGTGTACTGCCTACTGAAGTAGAAGCCATGAAACATAATGCATATTGGCTGAAATAGTCCCAAATTTATTGTTTTTCTTGAAAATGAAATGAATGAAAAAATGTTGTAATAGTGCCATCATGTTGTTGTTGAATGACAAAAAGATAAGCATGCTGCTACAAGAAACCAATAAAATGTACTGCTACAAGTTTTTGTTGATTCACTAAAACCATTAGTCTTCATCGAAGCCAAAATTCATTGTACAATTCTTACCATGCGAATGAATGTGTTGAAGTTGAGCATGGGAAGAAATCATTGTGTTACCGATCAATGATGAAAATCGTTAACCAATGTGAGATAGCTCACTGATAATGTAAATGAGTGTCAAGGTACTTGAGTGCATCTTGACAGGGATGAATGAATGTAACGAAGTCAAGTCACCTGCAAGGTTTGACAATCAAGTGACATTGTTGTATTCCCATTGTTATCAATGAAGAGGCTTCCCATTGATGTATGAAAGCTCCAAGGAACTCCAAATAATCTATGATCTTGATCCTAGATAAAGTGTTGAGGTCGATGGGACAAGATCTATTGTACAGTGGGCCTTAAGGAATCCCACATCAGCCAACTCGAGCATAGAACCAAAAAAATGATTTTAAGAACCATACTAAAAGATTGAAACCATCATGAAATTGCAGAACTTATTGTGAAATTTACTCGCTAGTTGCCTGGTTTTCAAGCAAAGCTAATGTACAATTGTGCCAGCAACTTGGTTTTCACAATAGGACTTATTTTTCCTTTTAATTTTTTTTATATGTCCTACTCTACTTGAAAAATAAATCTTATTCAACTATATGAATACTTCCAATGGAACCATGTCTGTAATAGGATGATAGATAAACTCATATACAGGTTTGAAATATACTCTTTGATATGTACTCGTATATGAGAGACCAATTGCCTTGATTGAGATGACATCAAAAGATACTGAAGAATTGAGCATTGGGATCTGATGGCTCTCCTAAAACAAGATTCAATGTAATCATGTATTCCTTGGCTCCCTGCTATCATGTCATGCAAGTCTTCAAAGATGTGATCTTCATTTATAGAATCTGGTGATAGGTAGGTATGAAACTTTTCAATCTCCGGTTCCAACAACTTATCTGAGTCTTCTTATTCTTATTTTTGTTCTTCAATGATAGCTGGTGAATCATTTTTCAATACCTAAAAATCGTAAGTTGATTGAGGTGTTTTATTGTTGGGGATATGAAATGGTTGTGCATGTAGTGGAGTGGGAATAAATATTTGGGGACCCTGTGTGGATGGTAATGTGAAGGGTTGAATTGAGGTCAAATGACGGTGATATTTATGTTGTGGTGGAGTTGAATGGTATGGATGACGTTGATGATGGTTTTGAGGATAGAGAGGGAAAGATTGAGAATATGGTGGATTTCCTTTGTAGGGCCTTTGCCAAATTTCTTGCCAAGATTGTTTTTGAGGTTGGGATTGAGATGGCCAAGGTTTCCAAGGTTGGTTTTGAGGTTGGGATTGAGATGGCCAAGGTTTCCAAGGTTGGTTTTGAGGTTGGAATTGATATGTCCAAGGCTTCCAAGGCAAGGTTGTTTGCCAATTACTTTGAGATTGTTGTGCATAACCCTGAAATTAAGAATTGAAATCTTGCATCATACAAGGTTGATGAGGCTACCCTGGTATTATTGGAGCTACATAACAAGATTGTTCCAATGTTTGATTTTCTTCCTGGTAAACTGTCTTTAACCATGTTAATGATCGACAATCTTTAGTAGTATGTGATCCTACATAGATGTCAAAAATTTTAATGTTATCAAGTGGACATTCATGAAAAGCATGTTTCTTTCTACATTTAGGGAAAAATATAAATGAAGTAGCATTCTCAACATTTTGTATGCTTTGAATTCTTAGCATGTCAATTTGTTTATTTAAATTACCAATAATTTTTAGCAAATTGTTAAGTTCGGTTTGAATTACCAATCCTAATGTCAACTTACTTACTCTTGCCATAAATGGATCTTGAGGGGATCTTACATACTTTTCTTTTCCTCTTGATATGTTCTTGCACAGTTCACAAATCTCTTGAAATGACAATTGATAGAAATCTCCTTTTCCCACCAGATTAAGAAGATCAATCCATTCATCCTTTATAACATTTAGTAGGAGAATTTTTAATGCGTCTGATCGTAAATTATGCAATTTAGATCTTTTGATATTATAAGTAAATCTCTCAACTAAATCTTCTAGGATTTCATCCTCTTTTTGGTTCATCTTAGAGACTTCATTTCTAAAGTCTTGGTGTATGAAATAATATTTATATTTTTCCTAAAATATTATTTTCATACCATCCCATGTCCTTATAGAATTTGTTCCTAAAGTCATGAACCATCTAAGAGCTCTATCCTTCAATGTTGCTGGAAACAAATTCAACTTTTGAATGTGCAATGAGTAGCCATAAGATCTAGAAATTATTTCAAATTCAAAAAGAAAGGTTTCCAAGTCTTCTGATCTCATACCTTTGAAGTTAGGAAGTACGAATGGAGGGATGTTCTTCATTTGAACATTGATATTAGTTTCTTGAATGGAAAATCCAAAATGATCTTTTTCATTTTCATCATCTCTGTCTATTTCTTCAACCTCCTTTGACACCTCTTCTTCTACCTGCAATAATAAGAATTCATGATGTGGATGTGTGGTTCTTACTGCATCACGTGATATTGTGGGTGTGGTAGGTGATTGAAGTTTTTTTGTTTTTTTTTTATTATTTGTGTTTTTTTTAATGAAAATAAAAGGGATCATGTTTACACTTCCCCAACAATGCCGCCAAAAAGTTTAGCCAATTTAGTGTCCTAAATTGATTACATAAATTATCGACCAAGGTTAGTAATCTTGTGAAGTGCGGTGCACTATATATGACAGAAGCCTATTTCTTGATTTTTTGTATGTAATTTATGTTGTTTTGGGGTTTTTTTTTCTTTTGATGTTTAAGAATGTTCAATATAAAAATATGAAAAGAGCTAAAGGAATCTAATGATTTTTTATGAAGGAATAAAAGAAAGTGTACCTAAGTCAATCTAACTTTCATAAAACAAACCAAAAACTATGGGCTAGTTAGAACCTAATTTGGAAAACAAAGCATCTATCTTATCTGATCATTAGTACTAATCCATGGATCTATTTCTAAAACTTAGATTAAAAATTACAATGCCTATCTGAAGTAAAAGTAGAAAATGAAACAACTAGTGTACCTTTGGTTACTTCAACATTCAATGATTAGGTATGACCTTATTGAGATGGTGTTAAGAAAATTTTTGTACTTTTAATCTGCTAATGTCATAAAATAATAAGAAAATAATGCAATGAAAACATTTAAGGTATGTTTAGTCACTTCCAATATTCAATTGTGAAGATTCATATTCTTGAGATAGTGTTAGGTAACTAGTTACACCTCTTGAACTACAAAACTAAGTAAAATCTACAAAAAGATAACTCAGAAATTGCACTCATTAATCATTCAACCATTCCATATTGAAACATGATCAGATAAATCTCTTTTAGGAATATTATTGTTTGCAATTAAGTGAGGGTCTTGAAAGTAAAAGCATGTAATATTTAACTAAAATCAACTAATGTACAATTGAATTTTCTGCAACATTCAAATGTAAAGTATTTAGCCTCTTGAGATGCTTTAGGAGAAATCAACTATACCTTAGCCTTTGGAAAGAAAATGACAATGTGCTAGGTAAATTCAACCACTGTATGTGTGAGATATTTAACCATTTTAGTGTAGGATTAGCATATTGAAAATGGATTTTATAAACATCTTTGTTGACACAGTAATTGACAACTTTGTTCTAAAGGAATAAAGGAAAAAACAGTAAAACTAAGCAATTGTGTATTCTTGTCTCTTCAATCTTTAGTTCAGTTTGAAAACAGAGATTTCTATTTGCATGAAATATCTTAGAAGATTAAGTCTACATAATTTTAATTTATCACTATGCTATTGATTGAAAACTGAAATAAAATATTAACCTAATTAGAAAATAGAATTGCTGAAAACAGTTGCTGAAATTAAACTAAAAAAAACAAAATGAAAAAAAACATCTTTCAGTTGCAAGGGCCCTCCGCAAATGATGTGGTTTAACCGCTAGCTAATTAAGGATGTAATAAATCAATCATGAACTTCGTATTATGAGAAAATGAAATATAAATATAGAATATCAGCAAAAATCTTGAGTTTAACACTTCATTTCTGCACTACCCTTTTGGTCTTGTACAATCGATATTTTAAGGGAAATTACATAACTGATTATGAGATATACTTGCTATAGGTGGCTAACTCGAATTAGACATGCAATAGGATTGTTGGACTCTTGCTAATTCGAATTTAGAATTGGAATAAGATTTTTGGAGCAAATCAAGAGTCCTACTGCTTTTTGATAACATACTTTGACTTCATCTTTGACCATGATCTTAAGCTCTCTTTTCTGTCGATCTGGACTGAGTGAGTAGGATATAATTCATGTAGGAATAATTATAGAAACACCCATGTGGCCCAATTCCTCAGTTCACATGTAGAACCTGCTAAACCTTGAAAGCTTCTATGGAACACACAGTTAGTTGCAGAACAGGCTGCATTATGTAGCTAAATTGAAAAAATATATCGAAATAGCAAGACCATGAAAATATAATATGGAAATAATTTTAATGCATCCTTAAGACAAAAAATAACATTTTTCATTGATTGGGGTCTATGATATTATGGTAATGTGATGGAAAGAGGTGAGAAAAATTGTTGAAGAGAGGGTAAATCTGAGGTTCAACAACATGCTAGAGTGCTAGGGAGTTACATGGAGTGCTAGGGTGTGCTAGGGACTGAAAAGCATGCCAATAAATGTAGGGTATGAAAACACATGCCACATATTTATAAGGTAGTGTTAAACATTCTAGGTGTTATGGCATGTCAAGATGTAAACTATGCCGCTTAGTTGTTTTATGGCCACATTTGGATGTGAGCCTTGACTTGGTAAGTTGTTAAGTGGAATGAGTTGAGATTGGAAATGAGTAGCCTAAGATGAGTTATAATAAGTTATTAGGTGAAGAAGGCATAATATAGTTGTAGTAATTGTAACTGGGTCAAGCTATGATAGTCAAGGAAGGACTTGGTTGGATTCCCAAGTCTAAAAAAAGGTAAGGGTAATTGTGATGACATGATAGCTAAGGAGTGCCAAGGCATGCCAAGGAATGAAAAGGTGTGATAAAAAATGGAAAACAATGTCAATGGATGTTGAGGAGTGTTATGGAGTTCCAGGGGAACACAATGGATAATTAGGTCAAAATTATTGGTAATGAACGAATAAGAGTTTGTGCCAAGGAGTGTCAGTGAGTTCTAGGTGTCCCAAGGATGAAGTGTTTTAGGAGAAGTTCAATAATACTTGCAAGAAGGAATCCTTTGGTTGTGATAAGATGTGGACAAAGTAATTTCAGAGAAAGGGAGACTTTGGGTTGGTCACAACATTGTTTTTCTAATTACTTGGTTGGGTTCCAAAGTTTCAAAAAAAGTAAGGCTATCTATGAGGGTATGACAACTAGGAAGTGCCAAGTTGTTCCAAGGGATGTAAGGTTACCAGGTAAGGCTAGTTGTGAGGGCCTTAGTGCCAAGGCATGATTGGGAATGATAATGTGTGACAGATAGTGCAAAGAAATTGCAAACATGCTAATATGTTCCAGGTGTTAAGGAATGTGAAGATGTGCAAGGGTGTGACAATGCATGTCAGCTACGATCAAGGAAACACACAAAGAAAAAAGTTAAACTACAAGGAGATGAACACATAAGAGGGTTAATAAGTCACCAATTTACCTTTTTCATGAGGGGTATGATACGCACGCCAAGACTAGGTGTGAATAGGTGCCAAGTGCCAAGTATTAGTGCATTCTACATGCCAAATATTCTCTATTTCTTCTCATATGTGTTCCAATAATTTATCTCAAATAAATTTAATATTAAACCATTAAACCATGCCAAAGCATATCAATTCATATCAATCCATGTCAGACATGCTAATACGTTTCTAAGTGCTAACATGTGCCAAGTTCCAATGTGTGGTAGGGAGTGTTATGCATGCTATGAAGTGACAAGTCATGTCGAAAAGTGCTAAGTAGAGAAACTTGCCAAGACATGTTGAGGAAAGTTAGGGAGTACTAGGACAACACAAGGGAGCACTAGGTCAAAATGAATGGAAGTGAATGAATATGAATGTGTGTTAGGGAGTGGCAATGAGTGCTACTTGTCATGCCAAGGAGGGAGTGAGAAGGTATTCTAAACATCCACACACCATATTCACAACTCACTTCTTACCATTCCCACACCATAACAAAAAACCCTAAAAATGCCATTCTTGAAATCTCTTGTGTAGTTTACTATTTTCATTCAAGTAAAATATCGCAATTACTTATGTCAGTAATGGTGTGATACTTATTTTATTCTCTTAAAGGAACTCTTTCTAGACATGCACACCATCAAACATAAATGATTGAGTGAAAATGAATGGAAATGAATGAATAAGAGGGTTTTTTGTGGGTGTTAGCGAGTATTAGTCATGCCGAGGGGGGAGTGACAAGGAATGTTATGGAATTATATGGCATTTAAAGAAATGAAAAGGTGTCCTAACATGTGTCAGATAGTGCCAAGGCATGCCAATGCATGCCAGGCATGCCAATCCATGCCATCTGTAAAGGCATGATGAGATGTTCCAGGTGTTAGGGTATGTGAACGCAAGTCAAGGAGTGTTAGGCGACAAAATGTAACACCAAGTTAAAATGAAAATAAATGAACACATATGATGGTTAATAATTCATGACCTTACCGTTTCAAGAGGGGAATGATATTAATACCAACATTAGTGCCAATTCATGCCAACGACCAAGTTTTAGCATGTCTTAAGTGCCACACTGTCCTCTATTACTTCTCTCTTAATTGTGAATAATTCATCTTTCTTAATTTCCAAGTGCTAGGGTGTGCCAATGCATGTCAGGGGAGTGTCTTCCCGTGCCAGGGAAACATAAGGGACAAATAGTTTCAAATGCATGGAAATGATTGAATAGGAGTGTCTGATAGGGATTGTTAGCAAATTATAGGTGTACTAAGGGGGGAGTGACAATGTATGTTACGTAGTGCAAAGGAATGTTAGAGTTCCAGGGAGGCATGCCAAGATGTGCCAAGTTACAAGGTGTGCCAATGTGTGTCAGGTAGTGGTAGGGAGTGCCACAGAAACATAAGGGAGAACTAGTACAAAATTCATGGAAATGAATGAATATAGAGTGTGTGATAGGGAGTGTGAGAGAGTTGCAACTGTGCTAAGGAGGGAATGACAAAGTTATATGATAGAAAATTCCAAGGCATGCTAGAGTTCAAAGGCATGTTAGGGAATGGTAGGGTGTGTTAGGGAGTTCCAAAGCATGTCAAGGAATGCAAGGGATTCTAACCTGTGCCACATAGTTCCAAGGGATTGTTAGACATTCCAGGTGTTATGGCATGTCAAGATGTAAACTATGTTGCTAAGTTGCTTTATGGCCAGATTGGATGTGAGACTTGACTTGGTAACTTGGTAAGAGGGATACGTTAACATTGGAGATGAGTAGACTAAGATTATTTATAAGCCATTATTAGGTGAACAAGGCATAGTCTAGTTGTAGTAAATGAAACTTGGTCAAGTTGTTGTAGTCGAGGTAGGACTTGGTTGGGTTCCCAAGTCTAAAATAAATAAGGGTAGTTATGAGGACATGATATTTAATGAGTGTTAGGGAATCCCAAAGAATTAAAAGGTGTGCTAACACATTCTAGTTAGTGTTAATGCATGACGAGGAGTGTTTGGGAGTGTCAGGGCATCACAAGCGAGAACTAGTAAAAAGTGCATGGAAACGAATCAATAAGATTGTTTGTCAAGGAGTGTGACTGAATTCTTGGTGTCCCATGGACAAAGTGTGTTAGGTGAATTTCATAATAGGACTTGAAAGAGGCAAGCCTATGATTCCTATAAGGGGATGAAAGATGCAGTTTGAGATAGAGGGAGACTTTGTGCTAGACGCAACACTATTAGTTCAATGACTTGGTTGGGTTCTTAAGTTGCAAAAAAATTAAGGTTATATATGAGGGCATGACAACTAGGGAGTGTGAAGGTGTGCAAGGAATCCCAGGAAGTGCTAACACATGCTATAAATTTCCAACACATGTTAGGAATTCCAAAATCTGCTATGTGCTAGGTTTTGGCACCAACGCGTGCTAGGGAGTGAGAGGGACACATAATAGAGGGATAGTTTCAATTGGATGGAAATAAATGAATAAGGGTGTGTGACAGGGATTATTAAAATGCTCTAGGTGTGATAAGGAGGGAGTGAAAAGGTATGCTAAGAAATTCCAAGGCATGATAGAGTGCTCAGAAAGCATGTCATGATGTTGCAAGTTATAGGGTGTGCCACTGTGTGCCAAGGAGCGTTAGGGAGTGCTAGAGAAACATAAGGGAGAAAAATTTCATAATGCATGGAAATGAATGAATAAGAGTGTGTTACAAGGAGTTTCAATGAGTTCCAAGTGTGATAAGAAGGAGTGACAAGGCATGCTTGGCAGTGCTAAGGAATGATAGAGTGATAAGGAGGCATGTAGCTAAGATGTGAAAACACGTGCAAGGAAGTGTTAACTAGGAGTGCTAGGTTTCGGTGTTCAAGTGTGAATGAATATTCAAACCCTTTCCCATAATAATTATCAATCCAGGTGTGTTTGGTTATTGCAAGGCTAACGTGCACAATATGTGCAGATGATAATAACACAATTCTATATTAATCGTGGATTGGATATTAAGCAAAGAAAAAATAATTGCAACAACAATAAAGTAATGGCAGTAATGAATTTTAAAGCTTGCACTACATTCACAACAATAAAGATACCAACAATTACATCTATTATTACAGAAATTATGAAATATGCAAAATAGAAAATAGAATTAAAAATGTATAGGAAATATGCAGCACATGATTGGAGAGTGGGCCCAACTCTCTGATCAGGGCTGTGATATTCTCACAGCTTATAGAAGTAACAGGAAATTAACTTGCATTAACTTGATCAAATAATGTTCTGTTACATAGATCCATACCTTGCGTAGCCAACCCTCTATGCATTATCTCCTATGCCTTCTATCCTCCCCTCTGATTTGTCTCCCTTTAAATATACAACCAACAAAGGGGACTAGACTGATTACAAAATATCAATAAGAAATATGATATCTCAAAGATTTGTCCATCGTGATTCAACTGCCACAAGTTGAATCTGGCAATTACAATTGGGGCAATTTTGGAAAACGGCCACAACAAAAAATCTACAAACTGGTCCTTCGAAGAGCCCTTCGTTTCTCTCAATCATGACTGAATTTTGGAAAACTACTCATAAGAAATCTAACTCGGTCCATTATGCAGAAAACCCATATTTCATATTTTCAAGATTCATCTTCATTTGCCCAAAATGTTCAATGCAAAACTGTCTCTTGTTATTCCAGCAAATTTCTGAGTTGGAATATTTAATTATTAGCTGAAGAGAAAATCTGCAATTTGGAAGAGATATTGGAGGCTAAAATAGTGAGTGATGTTATAATGAATTCATTAATAAACCATCACTAGAAAAAATATGCATAATAATCATTAATTTATTAAAATAAAGGAGAACACATATTATTTATCCAAAAGAGCATAAATAATCATGAAATGGAATTATATAATAAATTATGATAAATAATGTCATAAAATAATATTAGAAATGGATGAAATAGATGTTAAGAAGTGATAATAATAATAAAAATTAGTAGCCCAACATCTCCCCCAAACTTAACATGTTGCGTGTCCTCATGCAACTCAATGCCTCAGTATTAACCAAGTTGTAATACAATAATCAAAATGCTCACCCCAACACATGATATTTATGGAAGAGAAGGCTTCTTCCTCAAATGCTTCCTTAAAATAATTTTCATGTATACTTTCAACCGTATGTATATGAAGTTGCAACAAAGTATGATACAAGTAAATACAAACTTCATTACAAACCATATTTTGCTGAAATTTTGTAAGCAAATTTATACTATATCAATGCTTCTCTAATCCAAAAATAAAATCAATGAAACGAACAGATTTCAATATATCAACAAAATGGTTTTAGGTAATAATGCATGGTTTTTTGGAATTAACAAATTGGTTTATCTTGAAAATTTATGGGTTTAATAATACATCTTTGTTGTCCAAAAATCAAAAGAATCCAGTTGATAGTTTTAAGGATATACACAAATAAATTTTAGGATTCTATGCCTTAAATGAGGAATAAATGAGAATTCATTCATCGTGCATAGCAACCGTTCCCCCAAACTAGAAAATTAGCATGCCCTCATGTTACATTAGAAAAACATTTGGTTGGTTTCTACAATCATGGTTGAAATCTTTGTTTGGTATATAACAGCATGGAATAAGGGAGATTTTGAGAATGAATAATGAGATTGATGGATGATAAAGAATATTAATGGAATTTTCATGATAATGAAAGTAACACTCGCCCAAACTGAAAGATTTTGTCTCTAAAAAATGGGAAGTGGTAAAGAAAGGGAAATAATGGTTGAAAAATATGAGTGAATAATGCTCAATGGTTTTTCATGACATTCTCCTAAAATTTTAATAAATCAAAACGTTATGCTATTTTACCTCAAGTTTTACTGCCATAAAAATGTGGAATGGCATGTATGGATTGAAAAAAAATTTCAAGTTGATGTAGGCTGAGCTGATGCTAGAAGTGATGTAGAAGGTGGAAGCCATGCAAGATAAAAGAGGTAATTAGAAAGTGTAGCAGGGTTTCCTTCCGCCAAATTGATTAGTCTCCCTATCAACTATAAAGAATAATCTCATGATTATCCTTATTCAGTAATTCATCACCTCAATTACCTCATTACATATAAAAGTGACATAATCATATTGTGAATGACATGGGATGATAATGGATAAGAAGGGAAAAGATGCATTCCCTATATTCATAAGCTTTGTTTGTTATGAGCACAGAAATTAAGAGAATTAGTTATCTCAGTATTTTCTTCTTAAGGTGTCTCCAATTACATGGGATTTAAAATCATAATCATGCCTCTTAGTGGTGTTGTCAAGATATAAATAAATGGTGATTGATTGGGAAAAGCAACTATCTTTGGTTAAAGATATGATACTTGAAGAATAAAGGAATGATAGATTAGATGATACAAAATGTCAAATATCAAATATCCTAAAATTTTCATCCCTGCATGCAAAGTATATATTTATAACTTAATAATAGATATAAACCATAACCACCATCATCTAAGAACTGATTAAATATTACCCCATGAACGATGATTTCTAGAAAACCTTGTATATGCAATAATCAACTTTATCGGAAATTAGCGTTCAGAATACAAGGTAACCAAGTAGATTATAGTATTAAATTAACTTCTATAACATAGGCATAGCCACTACTACTAGCAGGCGTCCATAACCTTGACAGGGATGCCTTTTTAACCCATTGAGATGCCAGTATGCCATCTATTAGAAATAAGTACATCGTTACAAAAGCCTTTCAATTTAATTAGATGTCAATTGAGGATCATTGTTCTAGCGTGGTAACCAGTTAATAACAATGCCTTTCACGGGAGCTAATAAAATTGAAAAATTTAGCTCTTGATGAGACCTCTTATCCTTCAATTTTATGACTCAAGGCCATTACCGTGGCTTGGTGACCAGTAGTGGTAATGTCACATTATTTTGACCTATGACCATGGTAATTCGACTCATGATGAGACCTCCTCTCTTGTAGTTGAACAATTATGTTTAATATTAAACTCTGATTATTGTTAATCAATAATATTACTTGATAGATGGGGTGGCATGTCATCTCCTTAAGAGGTAGGGATGGCGTAAAAAGTTGTGTAGTAACAATTTTCAACTTTGATAGTTTTGTGTCTCAAAAGATAATAACCTTCAAATGACTGTTGATAAATATATTTTTCATTGTTGAGATTGGGGTTGAGGAATAGTTCATTAGATAATGGAGGAAAGATTTAAATACAATTGTGTGGTCATGATCATAAATTTTACAAGATCAGGGACTTGACCAATTGGGAAAGTTGAAAGTTGGCATGATGAAATCATATTTGCATAATTATTCCTTAAAAATAAGATTAAGTTTATAGATAAATTGACTACCTAATCATTATGTCAAAGAGGTCCTATACCATTAAAATTATTTCTCGTTCACCAAAGAGAAAAACAAATCAGAAAAACTTACACATATTGAATCCAACGTGAAAAATGGCCATGAATTAGGTAATAACAGGGAAAGGGGAAAAAGAATGATGTTAGGTGTTAGTTTCAGTCTTTGCAGCCTTCCTCCAGTGATCAAACATGCTCTTACAAGGTGATTTTAAGGTGTCAAGGTCAAAATTTGTCATTTTAGTGAGTCTTCAAATAAAATTTGGTCACTAGGTATTAGGTCTAGGGTTTGTTTTCGCTCCTTTCAAATTTGTCCAAATGTCAGTCCATGTCACCATTCAGCTGAGTGTACCATCATTCAGAGGGTTTTCATCATCATGTCAAGTTCCATTGGGTCATTTTACACCTTGTTCATGCTTCAGTTGTGCCTAGGTAAGGTTCATTTCCCTCTCCTAGGGTTTTGGAGGTAATTTCTCTTGGATGGTCAAATCATCAGAAATACTTGTATCCTAATATTCATACACCTTACCCTATCCTTAATGTACCTTATTAAACACCTCCCATCACTGAGATCCCCCAAATTCCTCATTATCTCACAAACCCTAGTTTCTTGCTATAACTTGGCAATTTTCTAGGCTAGGCCTGTGTTTTGCCCTTTTGGACCCCTTCCCCTCACTCAATCTTTGAAATTCCACTTTTCCCTGCTTCTTAACATCCCTCCCTACTTCCCAAAATTTTCTCAAGAATTTAGAAGCCCCTTATCCCCTTCATTTCACTTCATTTCCACAAATCCCTTGTTCCACACATCACAATAGGTTTTACGCCAATGATGTTTCTGAGCAATAAAGGATGAATTTGGGAAAATTGAGAGAGATTTTTTTCCAAAATAGGCCAAGGAAGAAAAAAATCCTTCACTTTTTACACAGGTTTCATGGTTTTAGAGAAATGTCAAAAATACAGTTGCCTCAGGAGAATTGATGCACCTCTGAAGTGACCTTGGGAAAATCACATTTTCGCCTAGCTTGGTTGGCCAAATGACTTGCTTGATGAGTCAAATGATAACTAGACACAAATAGCTTTCCCATTAGCTTTCATGAGCTCAATTTGGAGTTGAGGAAGACCTTCAAAAGTTGACTGCAATAGCACTCTGCCTTGAGGCAGCCTCATTTTGCACATTTTGACCAGTCTTGGGATATTTGATCTTTTACAGGGAAAATGAACTCCAAATTGAAAAATTCTAGTTGGGTTGGAAATTAGACTCAATAATATTTCCAACGAGCTATCCTGTGCCCAATTTGGACACCGGTAAGGTCTCCAAAAGTCTCCTACAAAAGGGCGCAATGCGTTGGGTTTATGGCGCGACGTGTTGGGTTGTGGCACGACGCATAGAGCTGCAAGCCCAATTTCACCATAAACTTCCCCAAAACTTCCAATTTTGCTCAAATTTATGGTGTGAAAGTAAGTTAAGATTTTTTCCATTGCAAAGTGGGTTTTTTTGAAATGGAGAATTAAAATCCTTGGCATATAAAACATTTTCATCTTTCATAAGCTCATTTGTATGCCAAGAGGACAGAGTGAGCTAAGGAGAAATCGTGAGGAGTGAAAGAAGAAATTTGAAGGTGAAATTGTGCAAGGTTATCCTACATGACGCATTGGCTGGGTGTCGCAATGCATTGGGCGAGCGCAACGCATTGAGTCAGCCCCCACTGTGTTAAAATTTCTCTTGTGCGACGCATTGGAGGTACGCAAAGCGTTGGGTTTGTTGCGCGATGCGTAGGGCCGCAAGAAAATTCATTGCCATTCCTCTCGCAATTTCAAATCAGCTCGGTCCCTTTTTGTTCAAGTAAGTCAAGTAACCCCTCCACTACTAATAAACATGTGTCTAGTGTTGTTTATGAGGATTTAATACAAGAAATTCAAACCCTATTATCTTGTTCAAGGATTGTTTCCTTAGGGCTTAAAAATTGGTTTTGTGCCTATCATTTCCATTTCCCCACTTTGCTATTCCCTCATCACTATTATTCTTGTTCCATTTATCTATTCCCTCATATCCCTAAATCACTCATTCCTATCCCAATTCCCATTATCCCACATCCCAATTATAAATTTCCCAAACCCTAATGATATCCCAAAAAAACCTGGTGACTGTCCCTAAAATCTTCTATTGACAGATTTCACTTGGAAATATTCCATCATTTCCACTAAACTCTCCCTCCATAGTCCCTCCCATATTATCACATATTTGGAAACAAAACCAAAGACACCAAACTTCTCATATTCATCCAAGACAATATAGACTTTGGAAAACACGGAGACATATTCCTCTTGTGACCGAGATGAAGGAAACACAGTGACTCTACAACCGAATTGCATGCACCAAGAATACCAAAAGATATTGGAGAAAGCTAAAAAATAAAATAACATGTTGAGGCACATGACGAATCATTATTGGGCAAGAAATCATCTTTGCAAGGCACAAATCAAGATCCTGAAGGCTAAGTTGAAGAGGGCATTAAGGCATCGGAAAAGGAAAGATAGACTTCAAATTTTGGACAATGCTTCCTTGCCCCAGCATAGTGCATGATGGAGGACACTCAGCCCCAATTTCAAGAAATTTGGGACACCTTTTGCAATTTTTGATTTTTTTGGCCTAAACACAGATTTTTCAGCTCTACGCGTCACGCCACTTGGCACGCGCTTATGATTGGGAGCTCCTCTTGGGTAAGACTTTGTATTTTTGGATTTTTCATGAAAATTTATGCATTCCTACCTATGGCCAAGATATTGACAGGTTTTTGGCTTCCAAAAGGGTCAAAAACACCCTAAAAGTGACCTTTCTGCCCCTTTTTGGACACACAGGAAGCATTGTTGGGAGAACTCATTTTTGGAGGGGAAAATGGAAGCCAAATTCAGAAATTCCACTTGTGTTGGAAAGTATACAGGCATACCTTTCCAAAAATCCCACTTGGAGCTAATTTGGACACTAGGAAGGCCTCCAAAATCAGCTCCAAACTAGCGCGACGCATAGGGAAAACTGGCGCGACGCATTGGTGATTTTTGCTCATTTTTGACCCAGTAACTCTGTTTTTCACCTAGTTTTGGACAGTTTGAATTTCTTATCTCCAAAATTTAAACTCATGATGTAATTTGATGTAATTTTATGGGTCTTGATGTAATTTTGGTAAATTTTCACTCATGGAGGTAGATTCATCCATCAAAAGGTGAATTGCAACTGAATGAATCAGTTTCCTATCTTATAGAGGCAAGTTGTTCCACTGCATATTTCCTAGTTCTCAATTTAGATCTTGTTGAAACAACTCCTAAACTTGTGAGCCTGACCCCTATAGGCTGGGATGAGTTTTTGGTTGCTTATATCTTGTAATTTTTTAGTCATTAGCATAGGTTGGACACTTGGGATTGCTTTGAGCATCATTGTACATTCATCTCTGCAGTTTGGCAAGGGAATAGACCAGGGTTTGCAGCACTCCTTGGGATTCATGTGGCTCTTTGTTTTGATGATGTGTTTCTCTTTGTTAATGTAAGTTTACTGGTGCTTTATGTGTATCATCTTCCCTCTTATTTCTTCTTAAATTAAACAAACAAGGATAAAGGTGGAATTCATTAGATGTGTAGTGCTCTACCTTGATTTTTGTTTAATTTTCTATGTTTTCAACTTTTTGAAGAGGATTCCTAAAATTATATTTCCATCTTCAACTCCTCACCAATCTGAGCTATCCATTCCATTCAAAATTGAAGTTTCAAAACAAGTGCCTACCTTGCCCCATTCAGATCCCTGCAAAACTACTCATTTCCCAGACCCAAAATCTACCTTTCCCAATGATCCAAAAAACACCCTCAAAATCAAATCAAACTCTTCTACATATATACCTAGCCTAAAATCAGCCTTTATTCAAGTCATCTCAAGCCTCACTGATCATTTTTTGCTGAGATTGACCAGGAGACAGCCCTCTCCCGATATGGTAGGGCTAGCTACCAGATTAAGCGTGGTTTGATATTACCCTAGACTCTACCTTTTTCAGCCTGAGGTAGATTTAGGCCATAACATTAGGAAGGCGACATGAAGGAGGATTACTCACTGTTGGAACACCTAATCCTACATGGGTAGGTGTGGAATGTGAAAAGTCACAATGGAGTCCAAGTGACCTTGGAATGTGAAACCAAGAGTCACACCATTGTACTATAAATGTATATCATGTATAATGCAAAATTAATAAAGCCTCACGCTTATCTTTCATTGTGTGTTGAGTCTCTTGTGTATGTGTTTTTATTCTTCTCATACACCATGTGTGCTTAACATGGTGTTTAACATGGTATCAGAGCCATGATGAGTGGCCTTCATCTTCCTCATTATGGGCTTATATGCTAGGTTTTGTGCCTTTCCATTCTCTGCTCCAAGATTGAGTGAGTGTTGTTTTGTGGCTAGTTCCATTCTAAGTCATGTGGTTGCAATAGTATTCTGAGTTGATTTAAATCTGAGTGTTTCAAGATAGTGGTGCACCTCCGCTGTCCCTCGTGACTTCATAGCTCTCTTGATCTCTGCCCCTATATATAAGTTTTTTATTGTGACTTGGCATCTTAATATGAAGAATATTCATTAAGTGCGGACTATCTCAGCCACATTGTTAGATCAGACATTTTTGCTTGACTGTTTCCTATTCTGGCGGCCAACCAAATTCAAACCAACAGAGAACTCGGTTCATATCTCTGCATTTAAAATTAAATGCTGAATTGAATTGAACCTAAAACTACCTGCCGCCTCATTCTGTCTATCAGAACTGCACTTGAGCATTTTTTTTGCAGACCTAATAGTAACATTCATCGTTTTTTGTTCACCTCTCTTTACCGCTCCACGTACCACTCTCGGTTAACACCTCCAAACAGTGGCATATAACGCTCATACCATACCAATGATGCAACAAAAATGTGTGAACTGTTATCGGCAATAGTGTTATCCCTTTCAATCACCTCCGAATCGGCCCCAATCGATTCAAAATCCTCGTTTGTCGTCTCAGGCCGAGAAAATACATGTCTTGAAAGCCCAGTTTCGACCGTTTCGGTCTTGATACCAAGCGCACTGCACGGTGACTCTCCACGACCACATCAACAATCACAGTGTGAAAGCAATAACAAAAAAAATATGCGGGGGCGGTGGGAGCGCCAAGGCCGGGAGGATTCGAACTGGGTTCCGGCTGCTTGTCAAAAAAAGTGAAAGCCAATCTCTACAGGTCGTGTCTAGTGGGGTGAGAGAGGAACCGTGGCTTGCATGCTGTTGTGTGTTGTTGCATACGCTGTATATGGAGGGCCTGACCAATTTTGAGGTATATTGATTTTTTGAAGGCTATGTGGAATTGTTGGAACACTGACCAAAAATAGTGATTTGGATACCGTGTATGCATTGAATGTTTTTTATTTGGTGCATTGGACCAATGCCCTGAGATCCTGTAAAAAAAGAGTGGTTAATGCATTGGTTGGACATAAAAATCGATTCATATTTTGAAAGCCATTTTTTTGAAGAGTTGTGATATATCATGAATATGGTGCATGTGTGTTGGTTTTTTTAAAAGAAGTCGTGATATATGAAGATGGTGCATGTGTCTTTGTTCTTAAAGAAAAAAAAAAGGGGGTTGTGATATATGATATACCATGCATTATATAAATATAAAGGGAGCATAATAGAGGGATTTCCATATGAATATGATGGGATATAATTCAAAAGGGCTATATATATGCTATGAAGAAATATGAGTATGAGTAGTGAAATATTAGGAGAGGTGATATTATTACATGTTAAATCAATTTTTTACCTAATCAAGAAGACAAAATGAGGTTGTAATTATTTAAAGAAAAAAAAAAAAAAGGAGAGAGAGAGAGAGAAAGGAGATGGTAAATGGTAGATGGATTGAATACATAGAGAAAAATGTAGTTTACATCATATGATTTGTGGCATTGATATAATGGTGATTTTCTGAAAGAGATTTACATTTGAAGACAAATTGGTCCTCATTTTGAATAGTAGTGGCATTCATTACTTGGACACAACATTTCTAATTTGTGGAGTTTCTCTTAAGCTCTACTCCATTCTGTAGCAAGGTCAAGCATACAAGCTTGTAAATATCTCCTTCTTTTGTTAAGTTGAAATAATTTGTTGGTGCAAAACAACTTCTTGAAGAAGAAAATTGAGTTGTCTTAAAGGCCTCTTGCACAAGTGTTTTTGCTGCACATTCAAATATTTTTGCAGAGATATTGATATTGTATTGAACTGACATTGTATTGCCTCTTCATGGTTGCAATCAGTACTTGAGTGGTTGAAAAATTGTTGATTTCCCTCCATCATTTGAGAAGCAGATTTTGTACTTTGAGATTTCCATAGTTGGAAATTCTTTGGAGTCATTTGTATTTGTTGTTGAATCACATTGTAAACGGGTGCATTTTCGGTTGAAGCCAACACCCTTTCATTTGTTAGCCTAATTTGTTGAAATGGCTAAAATAAATGAGGTATTAGAGTTGTTGAATAACCTCATTCATTCAAATGTTCATGATATGGTAAAAATGAGCAAGAATGCTCTTTGTAATATTCAGACTTGTTTACAAGATGCACACGAAAAGATTGAGTTTTTGCAGTTGGAATCTCAACTCCAACAAGATGAACTTCAGCAAAAGAGTCACCATTCTGAACATGTTTCTGTTCAAAAGATTGAGAAGGACTCTCATCATAAGAGAGAAGATAAAGTTCCAGTTGATTCACATTGAGTTCCTTGTACTAGAACAAATGTACATGCAGATGCAGTAGTTCAGCCTGCACTTCTCAAGCCCATCATCAGACCTTGGGAAGAGCTTTTCCACAACAAGCACCGAACTGGTCTTCGATATGACAAGGATGTGTCCTTTCATATTCTAGACTACACCAAGCCCATCATATTTCAGAGTGTTGGATTCATGTATGACAGTTCACCTGCAGCTGTTCCAGATCCTGCTCCACTTCCACAACAACATCAAATTGTAAAATGCCAACGTTGTGATCGAGTTGGCCATATGAAAGATCACTGATTTGATCTTCATCCATGCAAGCACTGTGGTCGGCACCCTCATTCTTCAGACAGATTCTTCAGAAACAAGCCTCCTACAAGAACAAAGATTCATCTTGGATGGATCACTTCTTGGAAATGGGCATCAGCAGCCAATAATATGTTTAAGTCGTATGTCAGAACATGTTCTAGAATATTGAGTAAAATTGCAGTTGAGTTCTCGCCATCATCTCACCTTGTCCCTGATAGGGGGGGAAATGGTGGTCATGTACAAGGTTCGACGACAGATCAAGCAAGCCTGAGCCACAATCTCTCATTCCATGTTCAGAGTTGTAGCCAGAGACATAGCAGTTCAAGCGAGCCTGAGCCACAATTCGTCATTCCAGATTCAAAGATGTAGCCAGAGACACGGATGCCCATGAGCATGCCTTCGGTTGGTGGAAAACCTTAAACCATCATATTTTTTTGGTGGACAACCTTAAACCACCACAGGTAGTAGACCTGCCTTCTTTTAGGTCGAAGGTCTCCCTTTCATATATGAGGAACACTTCCTCTAGCAGAAGCCTTCAGCTTCTTGCCATCCTTGGTTGAGTTCCAGGAAATGCTTCAAAGCATTCCAGAGTTGTTGGTAATCCTAAAACCATCACAGGTAGTAGACCTCCCTTCTTTTAGGTTGAAGGTCTCCCTTTTTTATGAGGGACAATTCCTCGAGCAGAAGCCTTCATCTTTTTGCCAGTTTTGGAAGAGTTCCGGGAACTGCAACAAGTTTTGCATTCCAGTGTTGGTGGTCATCATTAAACCACCTCTTTTTTCCAACATTTCAGAGAGTTGATTCAGCCCAAGTGCTGCCATTCATACTTTACAGATTTGTATTACAACTCTCTTCTTGGACTCACGCATACCCCTTCGGATTAAGGGGGGATGTTGGAACACCTAATCCTACATGGGTAGGTGTGGAATGTGAAAAGTCACAATGGAGTCCAAGTGACCTTGGAATGTGAAACCAAGAGTCACACCATTGTACTATAAATGTATATCATGTATAATGGAAAAATAAGAAAGCCTCACGATTATCTTTCATTATGTGTTGAGTCTCTTGTGTATGTGTGTTTATTCTTCTCATACACCATGTGTGCTTAACATGGTGTTTAACACTCACTTTACAAGATAATGAGGAATTAAGAGTAAATCATTCCTGACAAGACTTACCACAAGAATCATCCTTATTACTAAATACAAGACCTCCCCCCAAGTAAAGTATGTTTGTCATCAGTCATAGTTGGTCATGTCATAATTAAAATACCAATTAAATCTATGGAGTCGGTCGATGATGTACCTGGCGACTTACCTTGGCGAAGTAACAAAACTGGAGGAGTAACAACACCGAGTACTTAGAAAAATATCACCATGGAGTAAAATCACTGAAGGAGTAATAGTGCCGGAGGAATAACAACATTGGATACTCAGAATTTTTTTTGGAGTAACAACACCAGAGGAGTAACAACATCCAAGGAGTAACAGTAGTGGTAGATTCATAGCACCAAAGGGATAAAAACATTGGATACTTAGAAACATTTTCGAAGTAACAGCACCGGATGAGTAACAGCATCCAAGGAGTAACAATAGTGGTAGATTCACAACACCGACGAAGTAACAAAAGTGGCAAATTCACAGCATCAATAGAGTAACAACGCCCAACACTTAGAAAACTTTTCATAGTAACAACATCGGAGGAGTAACAAAAATGAAGGAGTAACACCATTGGATACTTATAAAAATTTCTGTAGCAACAACAATGATAGATTCACAACACCGACAGAGTAAGAGTAGTGACATATTCACAACACTAATGGAGTAGCAACAGTGACATATTCACAGAAGTGACGGATTCATAGCACTGACAGAGTAACAACAGTGATGGATTCGTAGCACCGATGGAGTAACAACACTGACGGATTCACAAAAATGACGGAGTAACAATAGTGACAGATTCATAGCACCAATGGAGTAACATTAGTGATGGATTCATAGCACCGGTGGAGTAACAACAGTGATAGATTCACAGCACCGATGGGGTAATAGTAGTGATGGATTCATAGTTCCGACAGAGTAATAGCAAGAATGGATTCACAACACTAACGGAGTAACAGAATTAAGGAGTAGAAACATCATCGATTAACAAAATTGCGAATAGCAACATCCGATGAGTAGCATCATCCTGGATAGCAGCATCTGGAGTAACAATATCACGAAGTAACAACAACGAAGGAGTAACACCGTTACGGAGTAGCAACATCCAAGGAGTAACAAAATCATGAGTAGCATCATCTAGAGTAACAATATCATGAAGTAGTAGTGACCAAGGAGTAACACCATTACGGAGTAGCAACATTCAAGGAGTAACAACATCACGAGTAGCAGCATCCGGAGTAACAACATCATAGAGTAGTAGCATTCGAGGAGTAGGAGCATCCTGGGTAACAACTCCGAGGAGTAACAACAACCAAGGAGTAACATCATTACGGAGTAGCAACATCCAAGGAATAACAACATCACGATTAGTAGCATCTGGAGTAACAACATCACAGAGTAGTAGCATCCAAGGAGTAACATCATCACGAGTAACAACATCGAAGAGTAGCAGCATCCTAGGAGTAAAAATGTCCTAACTAGCAGCATCCAATGTAACAACATCCAAGGAGTAACAACAACCAATAAGTAACAACATTACAGAGTGGTAGCATTCAAGGATTAAAAGCATCACGAGTAGCAGCATTTGGAGTAATGGAATCATGGAGTAGCAGCATCCAAGGAGTAACAACATCATGAGTAGCAACATCTGCAACAACAGCATCATGAAATTTAAGAAATCGCTCCTTTTATTTTGAGAACAATGTTGGGTATGTGTTATATTCTTTCCACGATTAGCCCCACGCGCTGTATGTTGCGTCGGGCGTAGCTGGGGGGTCACGAGGGGCGAAGCAGTCCCCACCATTGGGGTCCAGGGCAGCGCCCCGGCCAAAATTTGTTTTTTTTGCGGACCCACTCATAGGCTGATCCGCCCATGGTTTTGTGCATGGTTTTTCACATGGTTTTGGGGTTCGATGGTTTTCGGCCCCTGGTATTTTGTAGATCCGGTCAAGGGAACTACGGTTATGTTCTAATCCAGGGTTAATGGATTGGGGTTTATGTATGCTTCGACATGTATATATATGTGTTGTAACACTAAAAGGAACATAATGAAAAATCAAGTTGGTCGTCCCGATTTGGGATCCAGGGGAAAATCTCTGTGTTTATCTGTTTTATGTTTTATGCTCTCGCAATTGTTTATTTTCTGTTATAAGATTCGTGGGTAGATAATTTCTGTTCAGGGTTAAAACCTACAAACAAAACAAAAAAATCTAACTTTGAAGTAAACAATATCTGAAGCATAAAAACATAAGAGAAATAACAAAATAAATGACTCTTTATTGAAAACCAATAAATAAATAACTTAAGTTACGATGGTTATAATTTTTGTTGCAGCAATGTTGTTTGTGAATGGTGAATGAATGGAAAAATGTATTTTCATTAATGACTTGTATCTTCAATTCCCCATTTCTCATGTTATAAATCCAAAAATTATTCATGTTTTTTCTCTGTGCAAGGAAATGTCTTTGAAATTTTTTATATTTCATTATCATTTTCGTCAAGAATCACTTGTTCATAAATTGACCTCATTTATTCTCCCGGGACCTGCAAAAAAATGAGAGTCTACCTGCAATAAAACATGAAATCATGGAAGAAGAGAGGTGATAGAGCTATCATAATCCAGGAAATATGCAAAAATAATAATAATTTACTATATAAAACAAGCCCATGGGAAAAAAATAACAAAGTAAAATTAATTTATTACCTACGGGAGAGTGGTAGCCAAACATACTAACCAACAATGTTTCAATGATAACTTCTTTGTTTTTCGTCCGATTTGAGAGATTCCAAAGAAAAATGAAAGCGAATTCAGAGATATGTTTCCAATAGAAATAGGTTTTAAAAATTCCATGTAATGGTATGTTAAATTTTCTTAGAACAACCTGCATAATAGAGTCACTTTATATTTTCCAGCTCAGACCAACAATTAATATTTCAAGCATAACTTTTTCATTTGATGAGGGATTGAACTAATTAAAATTGGATCTTAAATTATATTAATTTATATATCTTCAATAGAAACAATTTTTGAAAGAAATAATAATTGGTGGGTCAAATACGCTAGTGAACATCCGGGAAAACAGAGTTTCAAGAGTGTTGATCTACGATAAGCAGTCAGTATTTTGGTCATAACGTCCTCATGCGATATTGAAATAAATTGATTCAAATTTCATTGTAAACTATATTCATAGGGTAATATATCGTAGAAACATGTTTTCAAAATATAGTCATTTAAGCCTCCAAAGATAGACTATCCCAACTCTGTTCCTTAGCTTCCTACTAGACATTTTGTCATTGTTTTGGTCATAATTTTTTCATTTCAAATCAAAATCGAATGATTCAAATTGGGTTAGAAAGTATACATAAAGGAATATGTATAATAGAAGCAAGTCTTGAAAATATTCCCATTTGGTCCCTCAAAACATGACTGTCTCGACTATTTTTCTAGAAATTTCATCAAGCCCGCAAGCCATAAGATATGATAATTAAGGAATTTTTCGAAGAAGGTGATAAAAATGAATATGAGTGTTTGTGGAAATCCTATTTTCCAATATAATACATATACATACATATATAAATTCGAATATTGATCACCGATATTAATTTTCACAATGTGTGGCAAAAAAAACAACTATTTTTTACATATAAAGAAATTTATTTATTTATCTCTTCATTTATTATATTTTCTACACCACACTACTCTACCTTGGAAAATAAAATATACTTACGTATAATAGTACCTCCAATGAAGCCATTTTTGAAATAAGGCTTCAAGTATGCACATACCCATAATTGAAAGATGTATGTTAATAAGTACTAGTGTATGAGAGACCAACTTCCATGTTAAGGATGGTGCCAAGAGTTGCTGAAGTGTGGAGTGATGTTGCAAGAAAACAACAGACTGAAACCATCCTTAAATATATTCTTGATTTCCCATATTGTTCACATCCTGAAGTTCCTTAACTGAGTCCCATATTGTGTTGATGCTTTCTTCCTTGACCTCATCCTCTGAATTTTTGTTTGGATCTTTGTTCATAGAACCAAATGAAGGAAAAAAATTCAAACAATTCTTAAATCTCAGGACCTGGAGCAGGGTGAAACTTCCCTCCCCAAGATGACAGACTGGGTGTTTAAATAGAAAGAAAGAAAGAAAGAAATAAAATCAAGAAATCTTAAGCTCAGGAGCTGGAGCATGGTAGCATTTCCCTCCCAGAATAAGAGATTAGGCCCTAAGAAATCAGAAGAAATAAAAGCAAAGAAAAAATACTAACGCTCAGGACCTAGAGTAGGGTAGCATTTCCCTCCCCAGTAAGAGAGATCAGTTCCTAAGAAATCAATCAAAAAAGAAGAAAAATAGAACAACTACACTCAGGACCTAGAGTAGGGTAGCATTTCCCTCTCTAGGACAAGAGATTGGTTCTTAATAAATCAGTCAAAAAGAAAAATAGAAAAACTATGCTCAAGACCTACAGTAGGGTATAATTTCCCTCCTTAGGATGATAAATTGATCCTTCAATCAATATGAATCGTGCTCTTTCACCTATGTTAGCCTCTCTGGCAACGGTGCCAAAATGTTGGTGTCCAACTGTCAATGAATATTCAAACCCTTTCCCACATTAATTTTCAATTCGGGTATGTTTTGTTATTGCAAGGCTAACATGTATAGTATGTGCGGATGAAAATAACACAATTTTATATTAATCATGGATTCGATATTAAGCAAATAAAAACTCATTGTAACAGCAATAAAATAATGGAACTAATAAATTGTAACACTTACAATGCATTCACAACAATAAATATACTAAAAATTACATCTAGTGTTACGACAATTACTAAATATGCAAAACAAAAAAATAGAAATAACAATGTATAGGAGATACGCGGCACCTGATCGGAGAGTGGGCCCAACTCTCTGATCAGGGCTGCGATATGCTCACAACTTACAAAAGTAACAGGAAATTAACTTGCATTAACTTGATCAAATAATGTTCTGTTACACAACTCCATTCCTTGCGTATCCAACCTTCTATGTGTTATCTCCTGTGCCTTCTATCCTCCCCTCTGATTTGTCTCCCTTTAAATATACAAACAACAAAGGGAAATAGACTGATTACAAAATATCAATAAGCAAGATGAGATCTGACGGATCTTTCTATCATGATTCAAATGGCACAACTCGTATCTGGAAATTACAATTGGGGAAATTTTGGAAAACAGCCACAACATAAAATGTGCAAATCAGTTCTTCGAAGAACCCTGCGTTTCTCTCAATGACGACCAAATTTTGGAAAAATGCACATGAAAAAACTAATTCGGCACGTTCTGCACAAAACCCATGTTTTTGATTTTCAGGATTCATCTTCATTTGCCGAAAATGTTCAATGCAAAAATTTCTCTTGTTATTCCAGCAAGTTTCTGAGTTGGAATATTTAATTATGAGTTGAAGATCAAATCTGCAATCTGGAAGAAATCTTGGAGGCTAAAATAGTGAGTGATGTTAAAATCAATTCATTAATAAACCATCATTGGAAAAACATGCATAATAATCATTAATTTATTAAAATAAAGGAGAAAAATTATTATTTATCCAAAAGAGCATAAATAATTATGAAATGGAATTATATAATAAATTATGATAAATAATGTGATAAACGAATATTAGAAATGGATGAAATGGATGTTAAGAAGTGATAATAATAATACAAATTAGTGGCTCAATACTAGGGAAACACAAGCGAGAACTACGTCAAAATGCATGGAAATCAACAAATAAGAGTTTGTGATTAGATGTGTCAGTGACTTACACGTGTGATAAGTAGGGAGTGACAAGGTATGCTAGGTAGTGTTAGGTCATGCTAGAAGTAGGTGCAATAGATCAACTTGTAGTAGGTTTAATTGATCAACTTATTACAGCTAAAGCATACCAATGTCACATGAACTGCAGTAGCTAAGGACTTGATTGGCCTCCAAAGTCGTGAAAAAATGTAAGGATAGTTGTCAGGTCATGAGTGCCAAGGCATGCTGGGGAATGCTAACATGTGACAGGTAGTTTGAAGGCATGTCAAATATGCTAAGATGTGTCAAGTGCTAAGGCATGCGAATATGTTGAAGGGTGCGACACTACATGCCAGGGACTATCAAGGCAACAAAAAGGAGAAACAAGTTAAACTACAAGGAAATGAACACATCATAGGGTTAATAAGTCATCAATTTACATTTTCTAGGAGGGGCATTCTATGCACACCAACACTAGGTGGAAATAAGTGTCAAGTGCCAAGTTTTAGTGAATTCAAAGTGTCAATTCATCCTCTATTACTTCTCTTCTAATTTCCAATAATTGATCTCAAATAAATTTAATATTAAAACATGCCAAAGTATACTGAGGCATGTTAATGAATGCTAGACATGCTAACTATCATGGCCTCTTTAGGGCTACATCTCTCTTCTTCCCCTTGATCAAATGAGCTCCTTCTCACTTGATGCTATTTCCTTCATCCTAAGGACTCCTTAAATAGTTTTTCCTAGACCTCTTAGAAACCCTCTATAACTTACAACTTTTATCCACTTATACCTTAAGAAATATTAATTTTCCTTTTTAATTTTCTTTTCGATTTTAAACCCCATCTTGGGTCAAAAATCCCTTTGCTTGGATTCTTTCCCCACAAATCCTTTTGTGACCAAACTCACACAAACCAATCTCACTAGGCTTGTGGAGTACCTCCCAAGATACACAATTCAACAACATAGTCTATTTGTAGTAACTGTAACTTGGTAAAGCTCTTGTAGTCAAGCGAGGGCTTGGTTGGGTTCCCAAGATGCAAATTAAGTAAGGGTATTTATGAGGAAATGATAGCTAGGGAGGGTCAAGGCATGCAGACGAATGAAAAGGCATGCTAACACATGTCAGAAAATTCCAATGCATGCTGAACTAGAGTGTTAGTGAGTGTTGGGGCATATCAAGGGATAAGTAGGTCAAAATGCTTGGAAAGTAAAGAATAAGAGTGTTTTCCAGCGAGTGTGAATGAATTCAAGTGTGAAAAGGATGAAGTGTGTTAGGATAACATTAGAATAGGATTTATAGGAGGAAAGCCTATGACTTTTATATGGGGCTCGAAATAGCAGTTTAGACAAAGGGAGATCGCTTTGTGCTAGGAACAACATTGTTTTTCCCTTAGCTATTTTTTTTATATGAGATGTGGAACACTTTGGCTACATGATCATGTTTTAAACTATTCTAGATAATTTCATGTTGTACATTGTTATGTATAAGTTTTGGGGCACTCAGCTTGTGTCAGCTTAGATATTGTGTGCCTTGTGCATCTTGTGGTTCTTGCAAACTCTTAGTTAATTTTCTACTCTTTATATGAAATGCACATACATGTGAAATATTTCTTGTGTAATCTATGTTTCTTAGTTTTTTATGGCCATGGCTAGATCATATGATCCTTGTCTTGGTAACTAGTTAAGTGGGACAAGTTGAGCTTGGACATGAGTGGCATAATATGAGTTATAGGTAGTTCATAGGTGAACAATCTACTTGCACTACGTGCAATAGGTAAAGTTGTTGCGGTTGAAGCAAGCCAATTTTGTCATATGAAATGCTGTATCCAAGGACATGATTGGGTTCCCATGTCGTGAAAAAATGTATAGGATATTTATAAGGACATGAGTGTAGTGAATTCTAAGATGTTCCAGATAGTGCAAAGGCATGTCAAACATGCTAAGATGTGCCAAGTGATAAGGCATGTCAAGATTTTCAAGGGTGTGTCAATGGGTGCCACAGACTGTCAAGGAAACAAAAGGGAGAAACAAGTTAAACTATAAGGAAATGAACACATAAGAGGGTTAATAAGTCATCAATTTACCTTTTCCAAGAGGGGAATTCTAGGCACACCAGCACTAGGCACCAATAGGTTCCAAGTGAAAAGTCTTTGTGAATTCTAATTGCCAAGTATTCCTCTTTTTCTTCTCATCTACATTCCAACAACTGATCTCAAATAAATTTAACATTAAACCATGCCAAATCATATGAAGTCATATCAACGTATTCCATACATGTTAGTACTTTCCAAGCGCAAAAATGTGCCAAGCGCCAACACTTGTGAGGGAGTGGTATGCATGCTATGAAGTGGAAGGGCATGTTGAAGAGTGCTAAGGTGTGATATAGAGTGCTAATTCATGTCGAGGTGTGTTAAGGATTACTAGGACAAAACATTAAGGGAGCACTAGGTCAAAATTCATGGAATTTAATGAATATGAGGAATGTGTGCCAGGGATTAGTGTTAATGAGTGCTAGTTATCATGCCAAGGAGGGAGTGACAAGGTATGCTAAGCATTGGTAAGGCATGTTAGGGAATATCAAGGCATGTCAAGAAGTGCCCAAGTGTGCTAGGGATTTCTAGGGTGTGCTAATTATATGTGCCAAATAGTGCCAAGATATGAAAATACATGCTAGGTGCTAAGGATGTTCAGGGTGCCAGGGTATGTCAATATGTGTCATGAAGTGTCAAGGCAACAAAAGGAAGAACCAAGATAAAATGCAAGGAAATGAACACATAAGAGGGATAACAAGTCCAGACTTTATATTTTTGAAAAGGGGAATGCTAGGAACACTAATAATAGGTCCTAATACATGCCAAGTGGCATTGTGTTCCAAGTGGCATTGTATGTCAATGCATGCAACCAAGGTGTTACAGGGCATGCTATGGACTACATGCATGCTAACACATGCTATGAGAGTTCTATCTTGTGCTAGCTGATGCCACTATTTTCTTGGGCATCAGTGTCATGGCAATATGTTCTAGGTATAAAGATGTTCCAAGACATGTGAATTGCTAAGAAATGTTAGTGTGTTCCAAAGCAATAATTTAAGGTGTGCCCAGATTATTGAGTGTTAGGTATTTCTCATTAATGGAATTGATAGAGTTTGCTTAAATATTAAATAATATATTTCCTACACACACTAGTGGAACTTTAGCTAAAGGGAATTTACTAGATAATAAACTTAATAGATATGAATCATGTGTTGACTCATAGGAAAACTCTATTTGACTAGTCATTACTTGAGGTAAATGATACACACTAATTACTTCTTAACAAATTGACTAACTCTAACCACTATGGTGGTAGAAATTTTATATAAAAGACTCCACAGTAATGGTCTTAAATCATTATCTTTTGACAAAAAATATAGTAACATGTACATAGCGTCGTCAAAAACTCATTCGAATGATCAATGATGATGAACATTTTTTGACAGTCACCAAAAGTAACAAAATGAGTATTGGTGAGGGTCATTAAAAGTTTGTCACTAGAAGTGTCACCAAAGAGAGAATTAGTAATGGGCCTTTAACGACCCTCACCAAAAGTGTCGTTGAAAATGGATTTGGTGACAAACCTTAAAGGACCATCACCATAAACACTTACAACGATGCATTTTTAAGGACCTTCACCATAGTTGACATTGGTGACAGACCTTAAGGGTCCCTCACAAGAAAAACCCTCACCAATGTCATTTTTTCTTGTAGTGCCACCTTTAGAGGGAAGTGGGGTATGTGATCTAGCTATTTTCATACCGCCCATTTCCAAACATTTGGTTGTACAGGTGTTCTGTTATAGAAGTAAGTGAGGTGAATAAAAAGTTGTAGTAGCTACTGGAATTGGGTATCATTCAACCAATCAGATCACCATGTGGGTCACCCATCATCATTGTGCCAAACAAGGATGATATTTGGTGGATATGTATAGATTACAGGGCATTGAAAAAAATCATGGTGCAGAATAGATACCCGTTTCCTAGGATATATGATCTATTGGATTAGTTGCAATAAGAAAAGTACTTCATCGAGATGGACTTGAAGTGTGGATATCACCAGTTTGATTCAAAGAAGAAGATACATGGAATACTTCCTTGAAAACCATAAAATGTTTGTATGAGTGCTTAGTCATGATGTTTGGCCGATGCAGTGCACCAACTATGTTTATGAGATTAATGAATAGTATATTTTTCCCTTTTATAGATTCATTTGTTATTGTCTATATGGATTATATACTGGTATACATGGCTACCATGGGGGAGCACATCTCTAATTTGACACAGGTGCTAGATAATTTAAAGAAGCACCAATTTCTAGCAAATATCAATGTGTAATTTTTCATAGCAGTTCTTGGTGTATATGTGGTATGTGATAGGTGGAGGAGAGTTGAATATAGATCCTGCATAAGGATAACAACATGAAATGGTCAGTGACTACTAATTTTTCTAATTTTAGTAGTTTTATTGGGGTATCACAGTACATAAGGAAATTCATAGCATTATTTCTAGTGGTAGAAACACCACTACACACCATAAGAAAGGTGGCAAGAGTTTAAATTACGGAAAGGTTCATAAAAGGGATTTTGAGGAGATAAAGAAGAAAACTAATCAATCACCAGTTTTGGAATTACCAAAGTTGGAGTGGACCTTTGAAGTGCAGACATATTCCACTGGGTATGTTCTAGGAGTAGTCTTGATGCATGGAGGAAGGCTTGTATGCTACCATTCTGAAGTATTTGATGGGTTCATTCTTAACTACCCCACCTATGAAAAATATTTGTATGACCTTGTGAAAGTTGTGAAGAAGTCGAACCACTATATGATGGGAAACAAGACAGTAATCCACACATATCATCAACAACAATAGTACTTGTAGGCCCAGAGTAAGATACAACAGGTCATGCATTAAAAGTGGATGGGGTTTCTACATCAGTTTCATTTGATGGTCAAGTACAAGAAGGGAATCACAATTAAATTAGCCAAGATGCTTTCAAGGTCACCCACACTAAGGATCACAACTTTGGGGACTCGTATCCACATGGATCCATTCACCCAATATGCATACAAAGAGGAATATTTAGAGGATGAGGAATTTAAGGAGGTGTATCATCAATTGCAGAGTGAGATTTAGGTGCATTATGGCTGTTGAGTCTCAATTTTGCCTATTTTTTCATGCCTTTCCCAAGCCTTACATCCCCTATTTTTTAACTCCTTCTGCCCTAATTATGCTTAGGTCGGCTATATTGTTTATTTTTGGCTAAAAGGGTATTATAAGCTTAAGGTATGTGAAATTAACACAATAAGTGTCATTTTTCCTTAAAATTGAAGTATTCTTTGATCTAGCTTAATCTTTATTAAATTACCACTCAAACTGATCTAGAACTCATGTGCACATTTGCTTTGATTCAAAACAACTCCAAATTTCCTGCAGACATTGTAGGAATCCTGTAGTGTATTTCCTGTAGCCATTTCGGATTTCTTGTAGCCATTATAGATTTCATGTCCTAGATCCAGATTTCCTACAGTAGTTCCAGATTTCCCGCAAAAGCCCCGATTTCCTGTAGCGAAATCAGTAGTTGAATATGTTCTATTTATTATGAGATCCAACAAGGACATGGGTTTTGTGGGGAATTCATTGCACATGAAGGTTATCCTATTGGCTGCTTCGAGCCTCCTTTTGAGACAACCTGAACTTAAATATTTATTCTTGTAACCACATTTCCTTCAGTCATTTCGGATTTCCTGCAGCTTTAGCGATGTAATAGAAATCATCTAATCCATGCTTTCAGTCATGGATTAGAATCAGTAGAAGAAAAATTCGATAGTCTAGACCTATATTGTTGGCTAATAGCTTAGATTAGTCATTCGAGCCAAATATGGGCTTTAGAGACTGTATAAAAGGATATGTATTTCATATTGTAAGGGGGTTTGGTTGGGATTTTTGTTGATAGCAAGATATCAAACTGTACTTGATTGTAATTTCCATATTAATAAAATAGTCTATGTTATGTTTACCTTTCTGAGCATATTTTTCGACTTTTGAAGGAGTTGTGAGTGAGAGATGGCCCCCCTTGCTCACAACTCCCACAACATAGTGTGTGTTTTATTTTGTTTCATGTATGCATTATTTATTCATGTACACAGCTAGTGCTTTACTACTACGTTTCCTGCAGTAGACTGTTAATTGGTTAAGTAATTTAATTGTTTATGTTAATGATTTATTTTCATTTTATCAATTCTTAATCATGATTATTGATTGTGGTTGATCTTTTATATTTTCTTGCATCAATATCAACAAACCCACGCATTCTAGAGGGATGTTATAATCCATTGCATAGCCATTGCTGCTAAAGTATTGGTACATGAAAGAAGCATGAGTTGTTGAATTTTGTTTGATATTTATTTTTTCATGGTCAATATTAACAATCGTAAGTGTTGTAGAGGGATTACATATGCCACTCCATAGCCATTTCTTCCAAGTATTGATGCAAGAAAGAGGAATTAGTTGGTGTGTATATGAATATTTAATTTACGAATATTTCCAGTAATAAGCCTGCATATATTGTGCATAGCATCTCACAAGATTACCCGCCCTAGGTTGACAATTTATGATTATAAAATTATATGTCTATAATTTGATTCAACATTGTGTTGCTGCAGGAAATTTATGGTTTAGTTTGATCTTGTCGATTTTGTTTTTGCAGGTCTGGGGTCTCGAAGTGATAAGACAAAGGGCAAAGCCATTTCCTGATTGTTTGGTAAGTAGAGTTTTTGAATTTGTTTCTTTTGAATTTTTTTTATTTCTTGGGTGCTGTCAGAACCCCCCCATCTCTTCAACCATGTGCTAACAAGACATACCAACTAGCTTGTTGAAAATAGAGAAATGGTATTTCAAGGAATTTTTCAATGAGGATTTTTTAGGCTAATATCAATCATCCAATGCACATATTTCATTGATCAATTGGTAATAAAATTCAACGAAGGAGTCTCGAAGTAGTACATGGAGAACCTCTTTTCATTTTTTAAGAAATGGAAAACATTGTTACATTTGAATTCCCTATCAGAGATCCAGGAGTGGCACAAATGCACCTTATTCCCCCATCTGCACTACGAATATTTCATGGCTTGGAAAATGAAGATCCAGATACATTCTTATTTTAGTTTGAAGTACTTTGTAGAGAATATGGTTATTTCACTAATTCTCAAAGGTTGCAAGTGTTTCCTCTTACTCTAAAAGCAATAGTTCTTCAATGGTTCATGAGCCTTGGACAGAACTGCATTCAAACATTGTAAGGCATGAAGAATGTATTCTTGAAGAAAACCCAAGACTACTGCCAGGCCAATGAAGATATTTTTGGAATAACACAAGGGGAAAATGAAAGTTTGGAGGACTGTGTTGAGTGATTTCGATACAACCTCAAAAAATCAAAACATAAGAATTTGGTAAAAGAGACCTTGAAAACACTCCTACTCAAAGGAATCAAAGATGAATTTTTAGAATCTTTAAATCTTATAGGAGCATCTGATATTTCTCACTTACTATATGATGATGTTTGTAAATTGTGCATTAGTTATTCAAGAGGAATCTCCAAGCTTTGTAAAAATTCTCGATAGCCTTCTTCTCAATTTTTGAAATATACAACAAAAATAGGAGCTACAAAACCCTGTATAAATTTACAATTGGATGATTTACAGGAAGAACAGAAGCAGTGAAAGGAGGATCATTCAGCGGATTATTTTCCATCACTATCAATATTTCAACATGTGTTTAAGAAATCATGTAAGGATATAAATCAACTACCAAGTATAACCCAAAAATCATCATCATTTAATACTTGGAATAATATTTACTATCCACAACAGGTTCCTCAACACATCCACACACCTACAGTTCCATGGAAAACTTATAATCCTCCTCTAGTTCAATACCCCACCTTATGGCCACATTGGACCTCTCCCTTGAGCCATATATTCCCATAGCCTCAAGGATGGTTTGGAGCCTCTCCTCTAAGGTAATTCCCCATGAAAAATCCATTACCTCAGCCACAAAAAACGAAATTCCTATCTAATGCACTACCATGTTGTCTTTCTCTATGGTCCCAATCATTTGTGCAACCAAATCCTAATTCTGATTATCAAGTTGCACATCAATTTAAAACACCTATTTCTTCTACTCACTCTCCTATTGAATGTAATGCCATATCCTTTGGAGAGGGAAGAGGAGTGAATTTAGAAACTTCCCCTATTACCGCACAACATTTACCTTGGGAAGAAACATTAATCGATAAATCATTAAAGGAGAAATATATAATTGGAACTTGTTTGAAAACCATTGTTGAAGCTCACTAAGAAGAAAATCCTAGAATTTCCCTTAACCATCCTTGTCAATCTGAAGAGAGCAAACATCAAGCTGTGGAATATTTGGATAGTGATCAATATGTGGATCCTATTTAATCTTGGTTCCAAACAATTATTAGCAAACCCCATTCTATCATTTAGAAACTCTTCGTACCATATCAAGTAAGTAAGTTGGTTTCTCATAATCTAATATGCATTAAAGTTTACAATTTAAACATGAGTGTGAGTATATTTAGTATTTTGTTATGCACATGGCTACATTGGAAGTATTCCTACACTTAAAAGGGATATTTCTCTGTTTAAAATATGGTAGGCTAATGAATAAATATGCCATCTGAAACAAAAGTGTATAACAACACTATTGAAATTGTGATTCCCTAAAGTACAACTTGTAAACTTTCTATTATTATGCACTCTCCTGGTAAGACTTGTCAGAAGAAATTTACTCTTAATGCCTCGTATTTTATAAAGTGACTTTGATTATTGACTGATAACTATCATCCACGATTTTTTTAAGACCCTCTTTGAAGGTATTGATGAGAATATTCCTATGGTGGACCACGTCTACAAAACTATAACAAGTTTTCACAAGAACCCTGACATGATCAATTTGAGGAATTTTTTAGTCATTATCGAAAATGTTTCATTTAAAGTGAGTCTAAACGGTAGAAGGACCAACCAGTAAATATTAGTAATTAAAAACTTTTCATGTCATCCCGTACTCTTAAGGAGCAGAATCACCTCCCCAACTATTAAGTAACCTATTTAAGGTTGATTATAATCAGATTTTTTAAAGATAGATTAATTGATGGATAGGAGGTCTCATTACGAGCTGACCTACAATGGTTATGGGTCCTAATGAAAATGACATTACCGCACTGGTCAACAAGCCAAGGTAATGTATTTCAGCTGAAAATTTGGAAGACAAGAGGTCTCATCATGAGCTGACTTGTTCTTTATTGTTAGTTCTTCTGAATGGAATCGTCGTTAGCTGGTTACGAAGCCGGTACAATGGCCTTCAATTAATTTCAAAATAAACGTAAATTATTTGAAACAACTTTGAATCTATATCTAAATGCTGGGACACAGGCATTTCATGGGTTAAAAGGCATCCCTATCGAGGCTATTGACGCCTGCTTGCAGCAGGGCGATGGATATGGTATTAAAGTTAACATTACACTATGATTTACTTGGTTATTTTTATCTTCTTGAATTCATTATCACATCTCTTTAAGAATGGATTTAAAGGTCCTTTTGGTGTTATGCCTTGGAGTTCTATCTTTTTGGAATGATTTTTTTTTATGGATGTGGGACCCTTAATGCAAGTACCTCACCTTTCCTAGAAAAGAGGAGCTTCAACTATATGTGGATAATGGTAAGATGGTCACTATGGGAAAGTATTATTATGACTACTTTTAAACACCATGGATTTCAAATCATGTAACTTATATTTAAAATGAGGATATTAAAGTAAAACCTCTAATCGAGGATGCCCTAGAGATGTTTATGGAGATTTTAATAAGTTGGCTATTTTATTCAAGTAAATAACACCATCCTTGCAATTTAGTATTCCCATGGCAGCCCTTGTGCTATATTTTCGTGAGATTAGTTTAAAAAAATAAAGTGTCCAACAGATACCTTGTTTTTAGAATGAGCTCTATCTAGTGAAGGAAATATGGGACACATAAAATTGCATGAGCATTATTACAAGCATCCATAAATATTTTTGTTTATGCAAGGGAGTGACAATACAACAATTGATTTGCTTGCATAGGGGCATGCAAGAGTTTTTGTGTGGGTGAGATGTTGAGTCTTAGTTTTGACTATTTTCTTACTCCTTTCCCAGTCCTTACCTCCCCTATTTTTGAACTCCTTCTACCCTAATTATGCTTACTTTGTCTATATTGTTTACTTTTGGCCAAAACAATCTTATATTCTTAAGGTACGTCAATTAAACATAATTAGTGTCATTTTGCCTTAAAATTGAAGTATTCTTTGATCTAGCTTTATCTTTATTAAATTTCCACTCAAACTGATCTAAAACTCATGTGAAGATTTTCTTTCATTCAAAACATCTCCAGATTCCCTGCAGACGCTGCAGGAATCCTATAGCGGATTTCCTGTAGCCATTTTGGATCTCCTGTAGCCGTTATTTTGGCATGTGTTGTACCTGATGGCAACCTACTTGATGAAATAATATTGTTGGCAATATGATGCAGAGTGTTGTCCTTGATGGCAACCTACTTGATAAAGTTGATGAAAACCTACTTGATGAAGTTTCCCTTGATGGAAACCTACTTGATGAGTTAAGGGGGAGATTTTTGGCAATGTGATACAATGTGTTGACTCTGATGGAACAGTCCGATGAAGTTGTCCTTAATGAAAACTGACTTGATGGGTTGTTAATGATGTAAATCTGATGTATCTACAGATCCATTTAGAAGTAGCAGAAGAAATAAATTCAGAAAGTGCCAGAATAATGTTGAACAAGGTATGTCACAAGGCATACACGGGTTTGTTAAGGAGAAGTAGCGTATGCACGCGGAAAATTACGTGCCAAGTCGCGTATGCCAATTTGCACTCTAAATTTATAAAACCAGGGGACATTACCATGGTATTGGCCCATAGTATTGAGCGCTTGATTATCTATTTGATCTCGTCCTGGAATACCATCGAAAGTGGTGTGGTTTTGGCTCATGGTATTGACAAAGGCTAAATCTATATAAGGAGAAGAAAATCATGGTGCAAAGTAATGCAAGTCTAGGTATTGAATGAATACTTCACTCTGAAGTATATCTGCATGGAATGAATTGATTTATCTGAATTACTAATGCACCTATGAAGAAAATGATGAAGAGGGATCTCTAGATCTAAAATGTATATGTATTTTCTAGATCTGTTTATGGAATGTTTAGATCTGAGATGAGGCTAAATACTTTCTAAAGTAAAGGATGAAATCTGAGTTATTTATTTGATCTGAAGAGCTGCACAGTCCTGAAAAGTTACAAATGTATACGCAGGTTCGCTTCAGTAAAAGCGTGTGTATACGCGGGTCTGCTTAAGGAAAAGCGCATATGGGCAGTTAGGGCTTTCTGAAGAATGCACAGAAGTATACGTGGGTTGGTGTGCATGAAAGCGCGTAAATACGCAGGTTCAGTGAAGTAAAAGTGTGCATGGAATCTAGGGTTTGCTGAAGTAAGTGGAATGAACTATCTGATCTGTTTTGGCTGTTTTACTGCTATCTGTCAATGATGTATTCATACAGAACTGGGTTGTTTGAAAGTTGAATATGCTGATCATTATGAAGATCAAGTTGTTGGTTGATTGGTTGATGATTCAATGAATGAATTGATGGAGTTATAAGTTTCAGTTTGATGAATTTTGAGCTTAAATGTGAGGAGTGGGTCCAGTCTAAAAATATGATGAAAAGTGGCCTACAAGTTATGCTGTATGGAAGCTGTTGGATCCAGTTTTAAAATTGATGAAACGTGGTCCATGGTGGTGCTGAGCATCGAAGCCTTTAGTGAGGCAGTTGCAACTCCCTTCCAGTGGTAGCTGGTAAATGAGTGCAGGGGGTAGTGGCTCCCTTCCAGGAGAGGCTGGTAAACGAGAGCAGGGGGTTAGTGGCTCCCTTCCAGGAGAGGCTGGTAAATGAGAGTAGGGGGTAGTGGCTCCCTTCCAGGAGAGGCTGGTAAATGAGAGAAGGTTGTAGCCTTCTGCAGGTGGGTGCCTGCGTGCTGGTATGAGTCTGGCCAGTACATGGTTGTAAGATGTTATCTTTATAATAAAATATTGAAGCCTGAGACGACGACAGCGGTGGTTTTCTCCTGAATTGGGTTTCCACCTTAAATCCTAGTGTTCATGTGTTTTTCTTATGTGTGATGATTTATTCTACTCTTACTGCACATGTTTACTGCTTACTAAACATCTAATGAATGAATGATGCAATTATCTATGCAAAAATTATCAGCATAATGAGATCTCTGTTAATACGCGAGTTTTATTAAGGATATCCATGTGTATACGCGAGTTGGCTTCAATAAAGTAGCGTATGGGTTTTAGAAAAAGAAAAAGTAAAAATTTTCTGTGCTCATTAAAACATCGTATTCACCCCCCCCCCCCCCTCTCGCATTTTCTCTCAACAATTGGTATCGTAGAGGCCTTTATAGTTTTGACCACAAGGATCCGTCATAATAAATAATAAAGAAGGAGGATAACAAATAAAGATTCAAAATTATAAACAGTAATGAAGAGGATAAAACAAGTACTGATTGTTGTTCTTGTGATTCACCTTCTTATGCATGAAATGGTGAAGATAGTGAAAGTAATGTTATGGATCTAGAAGAAGCTCTCAAGATTAAAGTTGAAGAACAACAAATATCATCTAATAAGCAAGAATCTATCTACAAAGAAATGATCTCTAGAATGAAGGAACAGATAGAAATGTATCAAAAACTACAGGATAAAGCAACCTATCAAAATAGAAGACTTGAAGGAGAAATCCTCTGTCTCAATACAAATCTGGAAAAATCAAATAAGAAGAATGAAGAACTTAAAGCAGAAATCATCTCCCTGAAAGAAGATCTTGAAGATCTTCTACAGAAATTTGAAGAACAAGAAAATGGGTTGAAAGAAGAGATTCTAAAATTGAATGATCAAGCAGAAGAAGGAAGAAGGAAAGAATAAAGCATGAAGAATCAATGCCAAAGATTGGAGGTTGAGGTACATATTTTGAAAGGTAAATTAGAAGAAAAAGATAAACTCTTGAGGTTTCAGGATAGTACTAATATTCTAGACAATATTCTTAGTAGTCAAAGGTCTCCCTCTGTTAAATTTGGTCTTGGTTTTTGTGAAACTGTTAAGGGAGAATCTAGTTCACAAGGAAGTGCTAAAGATTCAAAGTATATCAATGAAAAACCTGAAGTGTTGGAAGAAACAAAAGGTCAACTGACAATCATGAACTCTCAAAAGAAATCATTCCCTCCTAACTATAGAAGCATCAATAATGTTGAATGCTTTAAATGTCATAATTATGGGCATGTTGCAGCCAATTGCAGAAGAAGATCATTTCAGTCACAAACAAACAGATTCTACTCAGAAAGGTACTCAGGTTTCTTCAAGGGATATTGTTTTTCATGCAGCAAGTTTGGTCATAAAGCAGCTAATTGCAATAAAAGAAAGAATAGAAAAAGAGATTATGATCCTTATGCTTACTTTTCTAGTCACGTAAGATTTTCTGCTTGTAACAAGTATGGACATGTAGAAAAAGAATGCAGGATGAATAGATCTGAGAAATTGGACAATTTCTAGCACACAATAAGAAACTTTAAGCTAAGCTGGAAAAAGAAGGAGGATTAGTCAGAAACGTAGGGAATATTGACCCTACTATAGTCATTCGCTTCTAAAGCTTACTTCTCATAATAACTGCAGGAATGATGTGAGATACATTATAGGGATTAGTAATGTATCATCACAAGGGGAGCAATGTATGGTAATTCCCATGGTTGGTTTGGTAATTCTGGTTATATTCATTTCTGACAGTGCATCTGATGTGAAGAAGACAGGTACAGGTGGTACAAATTCAGGGGAAGATGAAGTTGTGGAAATTTTCTGTGTTTCACTTTCCATACATGGGTTTAGTGAACTAAAGCCACGTATACATGCTAGCTCTGTTAGATACAGCCGCGTATGCTTTTCTGATAAGAAAAACAGTAAGATAGCTAAAGATCATGAACACGGGTTCAGGGGGAGCATCATTCTAACAACTAATGATTGCATTATTGGCATTGTATCTGATTATTCCTTAGTTCTTTCTCAAATGATGATGACGTGATACATGGTTTCTTATGATGAGATTATGGATGAGCCCTATTTGGTTTTTGCTGAAGAATATCTTTTGATGAGTTGGAAGTCTTATGAATCAGAGATAAGAATAGATCATGCGGATTTTTTTGCTGTGGTTGAGACATTTTTCCTACGTATATTACATCATGATGAATCCTGAAGATATTGGTGATTTTAGATCACATGGATTATTTCTTGACACATATTTTCTATTGAAGAAGTTGTTCTGGTGTGATAATTCCTATTGGGAAAAATTTGTTGATGCTGAAAAAAATCTGAAGGCCTGGTTACTGATGCACTGATGCCACAAATGTTGGATGACACTTGAAAACATAGCTACATTTTCCTATATTTCTTCTCTCATATATCCCAAGGAAGCATTCAAATATCTCAGACAGAAGATGGGAGTTGCCTCTGCCATGTACAAGATCAGATCTACTTAAATTCTGAAGATTAAAATTGGATACGCGGGTTTCCTGAAAGACGGTCGCGTATTTACACAAGTTTATACAAATAAAACCGCATATGGTTAGTTGCTGACAAATTTTACTTGGGGTCAACATTTTTCAGCATAGCTGCAGTATTGTTTGGTATCTTTGGTGATGTTCCATTTCTCATTATTGATGAATATGCCTTGATGATTTTCTGTTGAAAGTGTTCAAGATGCACAAGCTAAGGGGGAGCATTGGTCATATGGAAAGTAATGCATTATGATGGTTCTGAAATATGATCTCTCTCTTGAGGTCTTTCTGATATTGGTCATAAAAATTCATATTTGTATTTTGATGAAAAGGTCATGCTGATACCTATGATGTAAAATTGTAATATTCAGTCATGTAAGGACTTGATCAAATTTGTAAACCCACTTGGTTGGGCAGTTGAGTCAAAATGTGTAAACCCACTTGGTTGGGTACTTGTGCCACATATGTAAATCCACTTGGTTGGATCTTTGATGTAAGTATGAGTCCTTGGTGATAGGAAAGGTCATAGAGTCATGCACTGCATTGAAAAATATGTTTTGAAGATTCAACATGAACTCAGGGGGAGCATGGTAACTTCAGTGAACATCAGATCTACAGAGCTCTTCTTTCTACATGTGGAGAAAAACCTTGTCTTAGCTTTGATCCGCCCTTTTCCCTTGATGTCAAAGGGGGAGAGTAACATGGTGTTTGAATAGGGAGAGATATCATGGTGTTTTCATAGTGGTTATAATCAATGTATCTATCTGTTATTGTGATCAAACACCATCATAGTTGCCATCAAGTCCAAAGGGGGAGATTGTTGGCATGTGTTGTCCTTGATGGCAACCTACTTGATGAAATAAGATTGTTGGCAATATGATGTAGAGTGTTGTCCTTGATGGCAACCTACTTGATAAAGTTGATGACAACCTACTTGACGAAGTTTCCCTTGATGGAAACCTACTTGATGAGTTAAGGGGGAGATTTTTGGCAATGTGATACAATGTGTTGACTCTGATGGAACCTGTCTGATGAAGTTGTCCTTGATGAAAACTGACTTGATGAGTTGTTAATGGTGTAAATCTGATGTATCTATAGATCCGTTCAGAAGTAGCAGAAGAAAGAAATTCAGAAAGTGCAGAATAATGTTGAACAAGGTATGTCACAAGGCATACGTGGGTTTGTTAAGGAGAAGTAGTGTATGCACGCGGAAAAGTACATGCCAAGTCACGTATGCCAATTTGTGCTCTAAATTTATAAATCCAAGGGACATTACCATGGTATTGGCCCACAGTATTGAGCACTGGATTATCTATTTGATCCCGTCCAGGAATACCATCGGAAGTGGTGTGGTTTTGGCTCATGGCATTGACAAAGGCTAAATCTAGTAAGGAGAAGAAAATCATGGTGCAAGGTAGCGCAAGTCTAGCGATTGAATGAATATCACTCAAGTATATCCCACTCTCAAGTATATCCGCATGGAATGAATTGATTGATCTCGACTAATGCACCTATGAAGAAAATCATGAAGAGATCTCTAGATTCCAAATGTATATGTATTAAGAGATCTATGGAATGTTTAGATCTGAGATGAGGTGAAATACTTTCTGAAGTAAAGGATGAAATCTGAGTTGTTTATCTGATCTGAAGAGCTACATAGTCTTGAAAAGTTACAGATGTATACGCAGGTTAGCTTCAGTAAAAGCGTGTGTATATGCGGGTCTGCTTAAGGAAAAGTGTGTATGGGCAGTTAGGGTTTTCTGAAGAATGCACAGAAGTATACGCAGGTTGGTGTGCATGAAAGCGCGTAAATACACAGGTTCAGTGAAGTAAAAGCGCGTATGGAATCTAGGGTTTGCTGAAGTAAGTGGAATGAACTATCTGATCTGTTTTGGATGTTTTACTGCTATCTGTCAATGATGTATTCATACAGAACTGGGTTGTTTGAATGTTGAATATGCTGATGATTATGAAGATCAAGTTGTTGGTTGATTGGTTGATGATTCAATGAATGAATTGATGGAGTTATAAGTTTCAGTTTGATGAATTTTGAGCTTAAATGTGAGGAGTGGGTCCAGTCTAAAAATATGATGAAAAGTAGCCTACATGTTATGTTGTATGGAAGCTGTTGGATCCAGTTTGAAAATTGATGAAACGTGGTCCATGGTGGTGCTGAGGGTCGAAGCCTTTCGTGAGGGGGTTGTAACTCCCTTCCACTGGTATTTGGTAAACGAGTGCAGGGGGTAGTGGCTCCCTTCCAGGAGAGGCTGGTAAACAAGAGCAGGGGGTAGTGGCTCCCTTCCAAGAGAGGCTGGTAAACGAGAGAAGGTTGTAGCCTTCTGCAGTTGGGTGCCTACATGCTGGTATGAGTCTGCACCAGTACATGGTTGTAAGATGTTTTCTTTATAATAAAATATTGAAGACAGAGATGACAGCAACGGTGGTTTTCTCCTGAATTGGGTTTCCACCTTAAATCCTGGTGTTCATGTGTGTTGCTTATGTGTGATGATTTATTCTATTCTTACTACACATGTTTACTTCTTACTAAACATATAATGGATGAATGATGCAATGATCTATGCAAAAACTATCAGCATAATGAGATCTCTGTTAATAGATGAGTTTTATTAAGGATATCCACGTGTATACACGAGTTGGATTCAGTAAAGTAGCATTTGGGTTTTAGAAAAAGAAAAAGTAAAAAGTTTCGAGTCTGCACAAAATACAGATTCACCCCCCCTCTCAGTATTTTTCCCAACAATTGGTATCAGAGGAGGTCCTTTTGCAGAAGCTTGATCGCTTGAAGGAGATCCGTCACAATGGGAAGGAAGCAAAAGAAGAAGGCTACTCAAAAGGAAATATCTCATAAAACATGTGTAGCAGAAAATGAAGAAGATAAAAGAGGTACTGATTGTTTTTCTTGTGATTCACCTTCTTATGCATGCAATGGTGAAGATAGTGAAAGTAATGTTATGGATCTAGAAGAAGCTCTTAAGATTAAAGTTGAAGAACAACAAAGATCATCTAAAAAGAAAGAATCTATCTACAAAGAAATTATCTCTAGAATGAAATAAAATATAGAAATGTATCAAAAACTGCAGGATAAAGCAACCTATCAAAATAGAACACTTGAAGCCGAAATCCTTTGTCTCAATACAAATCTGGAAAAATCAAATAAGAAGAATGAAGAAATTAAAGCAGAAATCATCACCCTGAAAGTAGATCTTGAAGATCTTCTACAGACATTTGAAGAACAAGAAAATGGGTTGAAAGAAGAGATTCTAAAATTGAATGATCAAGTAGAAGAAGGAAGAAGGAAAGAAGAAAGCATGAAGAAGCAATGCAAAATATTGGAGGTTGAGGTAAATATTTTGAAAGGTAAATTAGAAGAAAAAGATAAAATTTTGAGGTTTCAAGATAGTACTAAGATTCTGGACAATATTCTTAGTAGTCAAAGGTCTCCCTCTGTTAAATTTGGTCTTGGTTTTCATGAAACTGTTAAAGGAGAATCTAGTTCACAAGGAAGTGCTAAATATTCAAAGGATATCAATGCAAAACCTGAAGTGTTGGAAGAAACAAAAGGTCAAGCAACAATCATGAACTCTCAAAAGAAATCATTCCCTCCTAAATATAGAAGCATCAATAATGTTGAATGCTTTAAATGTCATAATTATGGGCATGTTGCAGCCAATTGCAGAAGCAAATCATTTCAGTCACAAACAAACCGATTCTACTCAGAAAGGTACTCAGGTTTCTTCAAGGGATATTGTTTTTCATGCAGCAATTTTGGTCATAAAGTAGCTAATTTCAATAGAAGAAAGAATAGAAAAACACATTATGATCCTTATGCTTACTTTTCTAGTCACATAAGATGTTATGCTTGGAACAAGTATGGACATGTAGAAAAATAATGTAAGATGAATAGATCTGAGAAATTGGACAATTTCCAGCACACAATAAGAAACTTTAAGCTAAGCTGGAAGAAGAAGGAGGATCGGTCAGAAATGTAGGTAATATCGACCCTACTGCAGTCATCTGCTTCTAAAGCTTACTTCTCATAATGAATGCAGGAATGATGTGAGATACATTATAGGGATTAGTAATGTAACATCACAAGGGGAGCAATGAATGGTAATTTTCGTGATTGGTTTGGTAATTTTGGTTATGTTCATTTCTGACAGTGCATCTAATGTGAAGAAGACAGGTACAGGTGGTACAAATTCAGGGGAAGATGAAGTTGTGGAAATTTTCAGTGTTTCACTTTCCATACACAGATTTAGTGAACTAAAGCCGCGTATACACGCTAGTTCTACTGGATACAGTCGCGTATGCTTTTCTGATAAGAAAAAAAGTAAGATTGCTAAAGATCAGGAACAGAGGTTTAGGGGGAGCATCATTCTAACAACTAATGATTGCATTATTGGCATTGTATCTGATTATTCCTTAGTTCTTGCTCAAATGATGATGACATGATAGATGGTTTCTTATGATGAGATTATAGATGAGCCTTGTTTGCTTTTTGCTGAAGAATATCTTTTGATGAGTTGGAAGTCTTATGAATCAGAGATAAGAATAGATCATGCAGAATTTGTTGTTGTGGTTGAGACCTTTTTCCTACGTATATTACATCATGATGAATCTTGAAGATCTTGGTGATTTTAGATCACATGGATGATTGCTTGACACATATTGTCTATTGAAGAAGTTGTTCTGGTTTGATAATTCCTATTGGGAAGAATTTGCTGATGCTGCAAAAAGTCTGAAGGCCTGGTTACTGATGCACTTATGCTACAAATGTTGGATGACACTTGAAAACATAGCTATATTGTCCTATATTTCTTCTCTCATATATCCCATGGAAGCATTCAAATATCTCAGACAGAAGCTGGGAGTTGTCTCTGCCATGTACAATATCAGATCTACTTAAAATCTGAAGATTAAAATTGGATACAGGGGTTTCCTGAAAGACAGTCACGTATATACGCGAGTTTATACAAATAAAACCGTGTATGGTTAGTTGCTGACAAATTTTTCTTAGGGTCAGCATTTTTCAGCACAGCTGCAGTATTGTTTGGTATCTCTGGTGAGGTTCCAGTTCTCATTATTGATGAAGATGCCTTGATGATTTTTTGTTGAAAGTGTTCAGGATGCACAAGCTAAGGGGGAGCATTGGTCATATGGAAAGTAATGCATTATGATGGTTCTAAAATATGATCTCTCTCTTGAGGTCTTTCTGATATTGGTCATAAAAATTCATATTTGTATTTTGATGAAAAGGTCATGCTGAGACCTATGATGTAGAATTATAATATTCAGTCATGTAAGGACTTGATCAAATTTGTAAACCCACTTGGTTGGGTACTTTTGTCACATATGTAAATCCACTTGGTTGGATCTTTGATGTAAGTATGAGTCCTTGGTGATAGGAAAGGTCATAGAGTCATGCACTGCATTGAAAAATATGTTTTGAAGATTCAGCATGAACTCAGGGGGAGCATGGTAACTTCAGTGAACATCAGATCTACAGAGCTCTTCTTTCTACATGTGGAGAAAAACCTTGTCTTGGCTTTGATCCGCCCTTTTCCCTTGATGTCAAATGGGGAGAGTAACATGGTGTTTGCATAATGGTTATAATCAATGTATCTATCTATTATGGTGATCAAACACCATCATGGTTGCCATAAAGTCCAAAGGGGGAGATTGTTGGCATGTGTTTTCCTTGATGGAAACCTACTTGATGAAATAAGATTGTTGGCAATATGATGCAGAGTGTTGTCCTTGATGGCAACCTACTTGATAAAGTTGATTACAACCTACTTGATGAAGTTGCCCTTGATGGAAACCTACTTGATGAGTTAAGGGGGAGATTGTTGGCAATGTGATACAATGTGTTGACTCTGATGGAACCTATCTGATGAAGTTGTCCTTGATGAAAACTGACTTGATGAGTTGTTAATGGTGTAAATATGATGTATCTATAGATCCATTCAGAAGTAGCAGAAGAAAGAAATTCAGAAAGTGCAGAATAATGTTGAACAAGGTATGTCACAAGGAGAAGTAGTGTATGCACGCGGAAAAGTACGTGCCAAGTCACGTATGCCAATTTGCGCTCTAAATTTATAAATCCAAGGGACATTACCATGGTATTGGCCCACAGTATTGAGCACTGGATTATCTATTTGATCCCGTCCAGGAATACCATCGGAAGTGGTGTGGTTTTGGCTCATGGCATTGACAAAGGCTAAATATATATAAGGAGAAGAAAATCATGGTGCAAAGTAGCGCAAGTCTAGGTATTGAATGAATACTTCACTCTGAAGTATATCTGCATGGAATGAATTGATTGATCTGAATTACTAATGCACCTATGAAGAAAATGATGAAGAGGGATCTCTAGATCTGAAATGTATATGTATTTTCTAGATCTTTTTATGGAATGTTTAGATCTGAGATGAGGTGAAATACTTTCTGAAGTAAAGGATGAAATCTGAGTTGTTTATCTGATCTGAAGAGCTACATAGTCTTGAAAAGTTACAGATGTATACGCAGGTTAGCTTCAGTAAAAGCGTGTGTATATGCGGGTCTGCTTAAGGAAAAGTGCGTATGGGCAGTTAGGGTTTTCTGAAGAATGCACAGAAGTATACGCAGGTTGGTCTGCATGAAAGCGCGTAAATACACAGGTTCAGTGAAGTAAAAGCGCGTATGGAATCTAGGGTTTGCTGAAGTAAGTGGAATGAACTATCTGATCTGTTTTGGATGTTTTACTGCTATCTGTCAATGATGTATTCATACAGAACTGGGTTGTTTGAATGTTGAATATGCTGATGATTATGAAGATCAAGTTGTTGGTTGATTGGTTGATGATTCAATGAATGAATTGATGGAGTTATAAGTTTCAGTTTCACGAATGTTGAGCTTAAATGTGAGGAGTGGGTCCAGTCTGAAAATATGATGAAAAGTGGCCTACAAGTTATGTTGTATGGAAGCTGTTGGATCCAGTTTGAAAATTGATGAAACGTGCTCCATGGTGGTGCTGAGGGTCGAAGCCTTCAATGAGGGGGTTGTAACTCCTTTCCAGTGGTAGCTGGTAAACGAGTGTAGGGGGTAGTGTCTCCCTTCCAGGAGAGGCTGGTAAATGAGAGCAGGGGGTAGTGGTTCCCTTCCAGGAGAGGCTGGTAAACGAGAGCAGGGGGTAGTGGCTCCCTTCCAGGAGAGGCTGGTAAATTCGAGAAGGTTGTAGCCTTCTACAGGTGGGTGCCTGCGTGCTGGTATGAGTCTGTGCCAGTACATGGTTGTAAGATGTTTTCTTTATAATAAAATATTGAAGACTGAGGGGACGGCAGCGGTGGTTTTCTCCTGAATTGGGTTTCCACCTCACATCCTAGTGTTCATGTGTGTTGCTTATGTGTGATGATTTATTATGTTCTTATTGCACATGTTTACTACTTACTAAACATCTAATGAATGAATGATATAATGATCTATCCAAAAATTATCAGCATAATGAGATCTCTGTTAATACGCGAGTTTTATTAAGGATATCTGCGTGTATACGTGAGTTGGCTTCAGTAAAGTATTGTATGGGTTTTAGAAAAAGGAAAAGTAAAAAGTTTCCATTCTGCACAAAATACTGATTCACCCCCCCCCCCCCCCTCTCAGTATTTTTCCCAACACGTTCCAAATTTCCTGCCACAGATCTAGATTTCCTATAGCAGTTCTAGATTTCTTGCAGAAGCCTCGATTGCCTATAGCAACATTAGTAGTTGAATATGTTCTATTTATTTCCATATACATCAAGGACATGGGTTTTGTGGGGAATTCCTTGCACATGAATGCTATCCTATTGGATGCTTCGAGCCTCCTTTTTAGAGAACCTAAACTTACAAATTTATTCTTGTAACCACATTTTATGCAGTCGTTCCCGATTTCCTACAACTTCAACGATGTAATAGAAATCATCTAATCCTTGCTTTCAATCATGGGTTAGACTCAAAAGAAGCTAAATTTCGATAGTCTAAACCTGTATTATTGGCTAACAGGTTAGATTAGTCATTCGAGCCAAATATGGGCTTTAGAGATTATATAAAAGGGGATATATTTCATATTGTAAGGGGGTTGGGTTGGGATTTCTCTTGATAGTGAGATATGAGACTGTATTTGATTGTAATTTCCAGATTAATAAAATAGTCTATGTTTTGTTTACATTTCTGAGCAACTTCTTAGAATTTTGAAAGAGTTGTGAGTGATGGAGGGCCCCCCTCACTCACAACTCCCGTAGAATAGCGTGTGTTTTTTTTCTGTTTCATGTATGCATTAATAATTCTTGTACATAGCTAGTGCTTTCTTTCTGCATTTATTGCAGCAGATTGTTAATTGGGTAAGTGATTTAATTCTTTATTTTAATGAGTTATTTTCATTTGATCAATATTTAATGGCGATTATTGATTGTATTTGATCTTTTATCTTTTCCTGCATCAATATCAGCAAACCCCAGTGTTGTAGAGCGATCTTATAAGCCACTCCATAGCCATTGCTGCTAAAGTATTTTTCACAGGAAAGAAGCATGACTTGTTGATTGTTGTTTGATATTTATATTTTCATGGTCAATATCAGCAATCCTAAGTGTTGTAGAGAGATGATATATGCCACTCCATAGCCATTGCTGCCAAGTATTGATGCAAGAAAGAGGAATTAGTTGGTGTGTATATGAATAGTTAATTTATGAGCACTTCTAGTAATAAGCCTGCCTATATTTTGCATAGCATCTCACAAGCTTACCTCCTATAGGTTGACAATTTATGATTGGAAAATTATATGTCTATAATTTGATTCAAAAAAAAATTACTGCAGAAAATTTTTGTTCCTATGCTGCAGGAATTCCCTATACCACTGGAGGAAATGAAACTAAGATCAGGTTGATAATTTATCAGCAAATTATAATTCTATAATTTGACTCAACATTATGGTGCCATTGACGGGGAGGTGCTAAGGGATGTTACTGAAAGTGTTGTAGTTTGATTTCTTTTTTATTTATTTTTTGCAGGACTGGGGGAGTCGAAGTGATAAGATGAAGGGAAAAGCCCACACACCCATAGAGGTCAAAAATTCGCCAAAGCCATGTCCTGAATGTTTGGCACGTATATTTTTTGAATTTGTTACTTTTTAAGTTTTTTTATTTATTTCTTGGGTGGTGTAAGAACCGCCCCCCCCCCCCATCTATTCAACCATGTGCTAACAAGACATACCAACTAGCTTGTTGAAAACAGAGAAATGGTATTTCAAGGAATTTTTCAATGAGTATTTTTTAGGCTAATATAATTCATCCAATGAACATATTTCACTAATCAATTGGCAAGAAAATTCAACGAAGGAGTCTCGAAGTAGTACATGGATAACCTCTTTTCATTTGGTAAGAAATGGAAAACATTGTTACTTTTGAATTCCCTATCAAAGATCCAGGAGTGGCACAAATGTATAGTATTCCCCCATCTGCACTAGAAAAATTTCATGGTTTGTAAAATGAAGATCGAGATACATTCTCATTTGAGTTTGAAGCAATTTGTAGAGGATATGGTTATTGTACTAATAATCAAAGGTTGCAAGTGTTTCCTCTTACTCTAAAAGCAGCAACTCTCTGATGGTTCATGAGCCTTGGAGGGAACTACATTCAAACATGGGAAGACATGAAGAATGTATCCTTGAAGAAATACCAAGACTACTGCCAGGCCGATCAAGATACTTTTGGAATAACATAAGGGGAAAATGAAATTTTGGAGGACTATATTGAGTGATTTCGATACAACCTCAAAAAATCAAAACACAAGAATTTGGTAAAAGAGACCTTGAAAACACTCCTACTCAAAGAAATCAAAGATGAATTTTTAGAATCTTTAAATCTTATAGGAGCATCTGATATTTCTCACTTACCATATGATGATGTTTGTAAATTGTGCATTAGTTATTCAAGAGGAATCTCCAAGCTTTGTAAAAATTCTCGATAGCCTTCTTCTCAATTTTTGAAATATACAACAAAAATAGGAGCTACAAAACCCTGTATAAATTTACAATTGGATGATTTACAGGAAGAAAAGAAGCAGTGAAAGGAGGATCATTCAACATATTATTTTTCATCACTATCGACGTTTCAACATGTGTTTAAGAAATCAAGTAAGGAAATAAATCAACTGCCAAGTATAACCCAAAAATCATCATCATTTAATACTTGGAATAATATTTATTATCCCCAAAAGGTTCCTTAACACATCCACACCCCTACAGTTCCATGTAAAACTTTTAATCCTCCTCTAGTTCAATACCCCACCTTATGGCCACATTGGACCTCTCCCTTGAGCCATATATTCCCATAGCCTCAAGGATGGTTTGGAGCCTCTCCTCTAAGGTAATTCCCCATGAAAAATCCACTACCTGAGCCACAAAAAACGAAATTCCTATCTAATGCACTACCATGTTCTCTTTCTCTATGGTCCCAATCATTTGTGCAACCAAATCCTAATTTTGATTATCAGGTTGCACATCAATTTAAAACACCTAGTTTTTCTACTCACTCCCCTATTGAATGTAATGCCATATCCTTTGGAGAGGAGAGAGGAGTGAATTTAGATACTTTCCCTATTACCACACAAAATTTACCTTGGGAAGAAACGTTAATAGATAAACCATTAAAGGAGAAATATATAATTGGAACTTGTTTGAAAGCCATTATTGAAGCTCACCAAGAAGAAAATCCTAGAATTTCCCTTAACCATCCTTGTCAATTCGACGAGAGCAAACATCAAGATGTGGAAGATTTGAATAATGATCAATATGTGGATCCTATTGAATCTTGGTTCCAAACAATTATTAGCACACAACATTCTATCATTTAGAAACTCTTGTTACCATATCAAGTACGTAAGTTGGTTTCTCATACTCTGATATGCATTAAAGTTTACAATTTCAACCTGAGTGTGAGTATATTTAGTATTTTGTTTTGCTCATGGCTACATTGGAAGTATTCCTACACTTAAAAGGGATATTTCTCTCTTTTAAATATGGTAGGCTAATGAATAAATATGCCATCTGAAATAAAAGTGTATAACAACACTATTGAAATTGTGATTCCCTAAAGTACAACTTGTAACATTTCTATTATTCTGCACTCTCGCGGTAAGAGTTGTCAGATGAAATTTACTCTTAATGCTTCATATTTTATAAAGGGACTTTGATTATTGACTAATAACTATCATCCATGATTTTTTTAAGACACTCTTTGAAGGTATTGATGAGAATATTCCTATGGTGGACCACATCTACAAAACTATAACAAGTTTTCACAAGAACCCTGACATGATCAATTTGAGGATTTTTTAGTCATTATCGAAGATGTTTTATTTAAAGTGAGTGTTCACAGTAGAAGGACCAACCAGTAAACATTATTAATTAAAAACTTTTAATGCATCCCATACTCTTAAGGAGTAGAATCACCTCCCCAACTATTAAGTAACCTATTTAAGGTTGATTATAATCAGATTTTTTAAAGATAGATTAATTGATGGATAGGAGGTATCATTACGAGCTAACCTACCATGGTTATGGGTCCTAAAGAAAATGACATTACCACACTGGCCAACAAGCCAAGGTAATGGATTTCAGATGAAAATCTGGAAGACAAGAGGTCTCATCATGAGCTGACTTGTTCTTTCTTGTTAGTTCTTGTGAATGGAACTGTCGTCAGCTAGTTACCAAACCGATACAATGGCCTTCAATTAATTTCAAAATAAATGTAAATTATTTGAAACAACTTTGAATATATATCTAATTGTTGGGACACGGGAATTTCATGGGTTAAAAGGCATCCCTATCGAGGCTATTGACGCCTGCTTGCAGCAGAGTGACGGTTGTGGTATTAAAGTTAACGTTACACTATGATTTACTTGGTTGTTTTTATCTTCTTGTATTCATTATCATATCTCTTTGAGAATGGATTTAAAGGTCCTTTTGGTGTTATGCCTTGGAGTTATATATTTTTAGAATGATTTGTTTTTATGGATGTGGGACCCTTAATGCAAGTACCTCACCTTTCCTAGAAAAGAGGAGCTTCAACTATATGTGGATAATGGTAAGATGGTCACTATGGGAAAGTATTATTATGAATAATTTTAAATACCATGGATTTCAAATCATGTCACTCATATTTACAATGAGAATATTAAAGTAAAACTTCTGATCGAGGATGCCCTATAAATTGTTATGGACATTTTAATAAGTTGGCTATTTTATTCAAGTAAATAACACCATCCTTGCAATTTAGTATTCCTATGGCAGCCCTTGTGCTATATTTTTGTGAGATTAGTTTAAAAAAATAAAGCTTCCAATAGATACCTTGTTTCTAGAACAAGCTCTATCTAGTGAAGGAAATATGGGACACACAAAATTGCACGAGCATTATTACAAGAGTCCATAAATATTTTTTTTATGCAAGGGAGCGACAATACAAAAATTGATTTGCTTGCATAGGGGCATGCAAGAGTTTTTGTGTGGGTGAGATGTTGAGTCTTAGATTTGAAAGTGTATAAAAGTGTATAACAACACTATTGAAATTGTGATTCCCTAAAGTACAACTTGTAAAATTTCTATTATTATGCACTCTCGTGGTAAGAGTTGTTAGAAGAAATTTACTCTTAATGTTTCATATTTTATAAAGTGACTTTGATTATTGACTGATAACTATCATCCAGGATTTTTTTAAGACCCTCTTTGAAGGTATTGATGAGAATATTCCTATGGTGGACCACATCTACAAAACTATAACAAGTTTTCACAAGAAACCTGACATGATCAATTTGAGGAATTTTTTAGTCATTATCGAAGATGTTTTATTTAAAGTGAGTCTTCACGGTAGAAGGAAAAACTAGTAAATATTAGTAATTAAAAAAATTTCATGCCATCCCATACTCTTAAGGAGTAGAATAACCTCCCCAACTATTAAGTAACCTATTTAAGGTTGATTATAATCAGATTTTTTTAAGATAGATTAATTGATGGATAGGAGGTCTCATTACGAGCTGACCTACCATGGTTATGGGTCCTAATGAAAACGATATTACCTCACTGGCTAACAAGCCAAGGTAATGGATTTCAGATGAAAATCTAGAAGACAAGAGGTCTCATCACGAGCTGAATTGTTCTTTCTTGTTAGTTCTTGTGAATGGAAATGTCGTTAGCTGGTTACCAAACCTGTACAATGGCCTTCAATTAATTTCAAAATAAATGTAAATTATTTGAAACAACTTTGAATCTATATCTAACTATTGCGACATAGGAATTTTATGGGTTAAAAGGCATCCCTATCGAGGCTATTGACGCCTGCCTGCAGCAGGGCGATGGCTGTGGTATTGAAGTTAACATTACACTATGATTTACTTGGTTGTTTTTATCTTCTTGAATTCATTATCATATCTCTTTGAGAATTGATTTAAAGGTCCTTTTGGTGTTATGCCTTGGAGGTCTATCTTTCTACAATGATTTGTTTTTATGGATGTGGGACCCTTAATGCAAGTACCTCACCTTTCCTATAAAAGAGGAGCTTCAACTATATGTGGATAATGGTAAGATGGTCACTATGGGAAAGTATTATTATGAATACTTTTAAACACCATGGATTTCAAATCATGTCACTCATCTTTACAATGAGAATATTAAAGTAAAAATTCTCATCGAGGATGCCTTAGAAATGTTTATGGACATTTTAATAAGTTGGCTATTTTATTCAAGTAAATAACACCATCCTTGCAATTTAGTGTTCCCATGGCAACCCTTGTGCTATATTTTTGTGAGATTAGTTTAAACAAATAAAGCATCCAATAGATACCTTGTTCTTAGAACAAGCTCTATCTAGTGAAGGAAATATGGGACACACAAAATTGCACGAGCATTATTACAAGAGTCCATAAATATTTTCGTTTATGCATCCGAGTGACACTACAAAAATTGATTTTCTTGCATAGGGGCATGCAAGAGTTTTGGTGTGGGTGAGATGTTGAGTCTTAGATTTGCCTATTTGTTTACGCTTTTCCCAGGCCTTACCTCCCCTATTTTTGAACTCCTTCTACCCTAATTATGCTTACTTTGTGTATATTGTTTACTTTTGGCCAAAATAGTGTTATATTCTTAAGGTACGTCAATTTAACATAATAAGTGTCATTTTTCCTTAAACTTGAAGTATTCTTTGATCTAGATTTATCTTTATTAAATTACCACTCAAACTGATCTAGAACTCATGTACAGATTTTCTTTGATTCAAAATAGCTCCGAATTCCCTACAGACACTGCAGGAATCCTATAGCAGATTTCCTGTAGCCATTTCGGATCTCCTACAGTCATTCCAGATTTCCTGCCACAGATCTATATTTCCTACGTCAGTTCCAGATTTCCCGCAGAAGCCCTGATTTCCTATAGCGACATTGGTAGTTGACTATGTTCTATTTATTGCCATATCTAGCAAGGACATGGGTTTTGTGGGGAATTCCTTGCACATGAATGCTATCCTATTGGATGCTTCGAGCCTCCTTTTGAGAGAACCTAAACTTACATATTTATTCTTGTAACCACGTTTCATGCAGTCGTTCCCGATTTCCTGCAACTTCAACGATGTAATAGAAATCATCTAATCCTTTCTTTCAGTCATGGATTAGACTCAACAGAAGCTAAATTTTGATAGTCTAAACCTGTATTATTGGCTAATAGCTTATATTAGTCATTCGAGCCAAATATGGGCTTTAGAGATTAATATAAAAGGAGATATATTTCATATTGTAAGGGGGTTGGGTTGGGATTGCTCTTGATAGCGAGATATGAGACTGTACTTGATTGTAATTTCTAGATTAATAAATTAGTCTATGTTATGTTTACCTTTCTGAGCAACTTGTTAGAATTTTGAAGGAGTTGCGAGTGACGGAGGCCCTCCCTCGCTCACAACTCCTGTAGCATAGTGTGTGTTTTGTTTCTATTTCATGTATGCATTAATAATTCCTCTACACAGCTAGTGCTTTCTTTCTACATTTATTGCAGCAGATTGTTAATTGGTTAAGTGATTTAATTCTTTATTTTAATGAGTTATTTTCATTTGATAAATATTTAATGGAGATTATTGATTGTGTTTGATCTTTTATCTTTTCCTGCATCAATATCAGCAAACCCAAGTGTTGTAGAGGGATATTATAAGCCACTACATAGCCATTGCTACTTAAGTATTTTCACAGGAAAGAAGCATGACTTGTTGATTGTTGTTCGAAATTTCTATTTTCATGGTCAATATCAGCAATCCTAAGTGCTGTAGATGGATGATATATGCCACTCCATAGCCATTGTTTCCAAGTATTGATGCAAGGAAGAGGAATTGGTTGGTGTGTATATGAATAGTTAATTTATGAACAATTCTATTAATAAGCCTGCATATATTTTGCATAGCATATCACAAGCTTACCTCCTCTGGGTTGAAAATTTATGATTGGAAAATTATATGTCTATAATTTGATTCAACATTTTTTCGCTGCAGGAAATTTTTGTTCATGTGCTGCAGGAATTCCCTATGCCGCTGGAGGAAATGAAACTCAGATCAGGTTGACAATTTATTGGCAAATTATAAGTCTATAATTTGACTCAACAGTTTGGCGCCATTGACAGGGAGGTGCTATTGGATGTTACTGAAAGTGTTTTAGTTTGATTTTTTTTTTGTTTTTGCAGGACTGGGGGAGTTGAAGTGATAAGATGAAGGGAAAAGCGCACACACCCACAGAGGTCAAAAATTCGCCAAAGCCATGTCCTGATTGTTTGGCATGTATAGTTTTTGAATTTGTTAATTTTTAAGTTTATATTTATTTCTTGGGTGGTGTAAGAACCCCCCCATCTATTCAACCATGTTCTAACAAGACATACCAACTAGATTGTTGAAAACAGAGAATTGGTGTTTCAAGGCATTTTTCAATGAGGATTTTTTAGGCTAATATCAATCATCCAATGAACCTATTTCACTAATCAATTGGCAAGAAAATTCAACAAAGGAGTCTCGAAGTAGTATATGGAGAACCTATTTTCATTTGGTAATAAATGGAAAACATTGTTACTTTTGAATTCCCTATCAAAGATCCAGGAGTGGCACAAATGCATAGTATTCCCCCATCTGCACTAGCAAAATTTCGTGGTTTGGAAAATGAAGATCCAGATACATTCTCATTTGAGTTTGAAGTAATTTTTAGAGGATATGGTTATTGTACTAATGATCAAAGGTTGCAAGTGTTTCCTCTTACTCTAAAAGTAGCAACTCTCTGATGGTTCATGAGCCTTGGAGGGAACTATATTCAAACATGGGAAGCCATGAAGAATGCATTCTTGAACAAATACCAAGACTGCTGCCAGGCCGATGAAGATATTTTTGGAATAAATTAAGGGGAAAATGAAAGTTTCTAGGACTATGTTGAGTGATTTCGATACAACCTCAAAAAATCAAAACATAAGAATTTGATAAAAGAGACCTTGAAAACACTCCTACTCAAACGAATAAAAGATGAATTTTTAGAATCTTTAAATTTTATAGGAGCATTTGATATTTCTCACTTACCATATGATGATGTTTGTAAATTTTGCATTAGTTATTCAAGAGGAATCTCCAAGCTTGGTAAAAATTCTCGATAGCCTTCTTCTCAATTTTTGAAATATACAACAAAAATAGGAGCTACAAAACCCTGTATAATTTACAATTGGATGATTTACAGGAAGAACAGAAGCAGTGAAAGGAGGATCATTCAGCAGATTATTTTCCATCACTATCGAGGTTTCAACATGTGTTTAAGAAATCAAGTAAGGAAATAAATCGACCGCCAAGTATAACCCAAAAATCATCATCATTTAATACTTGGAATAATATTTATTATCCCCAACAGGTTCCTCAACACATCCACACCCCTACAATTCCATGGAAAAATCATAATCCTCCTCTAGTCCAATACCCCACCTTATGGCCACATTGGACCTCTCCCTTGAGCCATATATTCCCATAGCGTCAAGGATGGTTTGGAGCCTCTCCTCTAAGGTAATTCCTCATGAAAAATCCATTACCTAAGCCATAACAAACGAAATTCCTATCTAATGCACTACCATGTTGTCTTTCTCTATGGTCCCAATCATTTTTTTAACCAAATCCTAATTCTGATTATCAAGTTGCACATCAATTTTAAACACCTATTTTTTTTACTCACTCCCCTATTACATGTAATGCCTTATCCTTTGGAGATGGGAGAGGAGTGAATTTAGAAACTTTCCCTATTACCACACAACATTTACCTTGGGAAGAAACCCTAATAGATAAACCATTAAAGGAGAAATATATAATTGGAACTTGTTCGAAAACCATTGTTGAAGCTCACCAAGAAGAAAATCCTAGAATTTCCCTTAACCATCCTTGTCAATCCAAAGAGAGAAAACATCAAGATGTGTAAGATTTGGATAATTTTCAATATGTGGATCCTATTGAATCTTGGTTCCAAACTATTATTAGCACACCCCATTCTATCATTTAGAAACTCTTGGTACCATATCAAGTAAGTAAGTTGGTTTCTCATACTCTGATATGCATTAAAGTTTACAATTTAAACCCGAGTGTGAGCATATTTAGTATTTTGTTATGCACATGGCTACATTGGAAGTATTCCTACACTTAAAATGGATATTTCTCTCTTTAAAATATGGTAGGCTAATGAATAAATATGCCATCTGAAATAAAAGTGTATAACAACACTATTGAAATTCTGATTCCCTAAAGTACAACTTGTAAAATTTCTATTATTATGCACTCTCGTGGTTGAATAGATGGGGATTAGTTATTATTACCATGTGGTATCAAAAATATCTAAACTAAGAACTAGAAAATAGGCAATGAAACAGCTTGCCTCTATAAGATAGGAAACTGATTCATTCAGTTACATTTCACTTTTTGGTGAGTGAATCTACTTGGATGAGTAAAAATGTGCCAAAATTACATCAAAGTCATGAAATTACATCAATTTACAACAATATTTTCACATTTGGAGATAAAAATTCAAACTGGCCAAAACTAGGCGAAAATCTGAACTGTTGAGTGAAAATTAGGCCAAAATTCCCAATGCGTCGTGCCTGAAATCTCTATGCGTCACGCCATTTTGAGGCTGATTTTGAGGGCCTTCCCGAAGTCCAAATTGAGTGTAGGATAGCTCGTTGGAAAGCTATACCTTTCTACTTTCCAACCAAAGTGGAATTTTTGAATGTGGTTTCCATTTGCTCCTCCAAAAATTGAATCTCCCAACACTGCTTCCTGTGTGTCCAAAAAGTGGCAGAAATGCCATTTTTAGGGTGTTTTTGACCCTTAAAGCAACCAAAAACTTGTTAAAATCCTTAGATAATGGGTAGGCATGCATAAATTTTGATGAAAAATCCAGAAATGCAAATTTTTCCTCAAGAGGAGCTGCCAATTATAAGCGTGCGCCAAGTGGCGCGACGCGTCGAGTAGGAAAATCTGTTTTGGTTGGTTTTGATTTTTGAACTGAATGATGAGTTTGTTGCCTGTTTTGCAAGGATGAATGGCATGGAGTTTTGGAAAAGGAAACTAGGGCTATGAATGGAGAATTATTACAACTGAATAATTTGAAAATTACATTGCATTTGTTACGAAAGGATAAAATAGACAATTTTTCTTCAAAACAGAGTTTTGAAGAAAAATCATTATCAAGCATTATGATAATGAAATTTTTGCACTGAAACCTTATTTGAAAATTCCTCATGTGCCTGCTGACATTATTAGACATTTTGAGACCTGATTAATAAAACCCTAGATTTAATGAGACTAAAAACCCTAAAATGACTCTTTGCCAACCAGGAGACCAAAAATGAATGTAAAAGATTTTGATGAACAGAACTAGACCAACAGGTACATGACATGAGGGATATGAGTGAAAAGACACTACCCTCATATGATCCATGCTCCTAATGGAATTCAGCTGATTGAACTGAATGAGACACCTAAAATTAAATGCAACAAGAGAAATTTGATCTCTGACGGAGGGATGAAGATACCGACTCTAACAGGACACACAAAATTACATGAGAATTATTACAAGCATCCATAAATATTTTTGTTTATGGAAGGGAGCGATAATACACCAATTGATTTGCTTGCATAGGGGCATGCAAGAGTTTTGGTGTGGGTGAGATTTTGAGTCTTAGTTTTTCCTATTTGTTTACGACTTTCCCAGGCCTTACCTCCCCTATTTTTGAACTCTTTCTACCCTAATTATGCTTACTTTGTCTATATTGTTTAGTTTTTTCCAAAATAGTGTTATATTCTTGAGGTACATCAATTTAACATAATAAGTGTCATTTTTCCTTAAACTTGAATTATTGTTTGATCTAGCTTTATCTTTATTAAATTACCACTCAAACTGATCTAGAACTCATGTGTAGATTTTCTTTGATTCAAAATAGCTCCAGATTCCCTACAGACACTGTAGGAATCCTATAGCAGATTTCTTGTAACCATTTTGGATCTCCTGCAGCCGTTCCAGATTTCTTGCCGTAGATCTATATTTCCTACGTCAGTTCCAGATTTCCCGCAGAAGCCCCGATTTCCTATAGCGACATTAGCAGTTGACTATGTTCTATTTATTTCCATATCCAGCAAGGACATGGGTTTTGTGGGGAATTCCTTGCACATGAATGCTATCCTATTGGATGCTTCGACCCTCTTTTTGAGATAACCTAAACTTATAGATTTATTCTTGTAACAACATTTCCTACAATCGTTCCTGATTTCCTGCAACTTCAACGATGTAACAGAAATCATCTAATCCTTGTTTTCAATCATGGATTAGACTCAACATAAGCTAAATCTCGATAGTATAAACCTCTATTATTGGCTAACAAATCAGATTAGTCATTCGAGCCAAATATGGGCTTTAGAGATTGTATAAAAGGGGATATATTTCATATTGTAAGGGGGTTGGATTTGGATTGCTCTTGATAGCGAGATATGAGACTGTACTTAATTATAATTTCTAGATTAATAAATTAGTATATTTTATGTTTACCTTTCTGAGCAACTTCTTAGAATTTTGAAGGAGTTGTGAGTGATGGAGGTCCCCCCTTGGTCACAACTCTCGTAGCATAGTGTGTGTTTTGTTTCTTTTTCATGTATGCATTTATAATTCCTATACACAGCTAGTGCTTTCTTTCTGCATTTATTGCAACAGATTGTTAATTGGTTAAGTGATTTAATTCTTTATTTTAATGATTTATTTTCATTTGATAAATATTTAATGGAGATTATTGATTTTGGTTGATCTTTTATCTTTTACTACATCAATATCAGCAAACCCAAGTGTTGTAGAGGGATCTTATAAGCCACTCCATAGCCATTGTTGCTAAAGTATTTTTACAGGAAAGAAGCATGAGTTGTTGATTGTTGTTTGATCTTTATATTTTCATGGTCAATATCAGCAATCCTAAGTGCTGTAGAGCGATGATATATGCCAGTCCATAGCCATTGCTGCCAAGTATTGATGCAAGAAAGAGGAATTAGTTGGTGTGTATATGAATAGTTAATTTATGAACACTTCTAGTAATAAGCCTGCATATATTTTGCATAGCATATCACAAGCTTACCTCCTCTGTGTTGACAATTTATGATTGGAAAATTGTATGTCTATAATTTGATTCAACATTTTTTCACTAGAGGAAATTTCTTTTCCTGTGCTGCAGGAATTCCCTATGCCGCTTGAGGAAATGAAACTCAGATCAGGTTGACAATTTATTGGCAAATTATAACTCTATAATTTGACTCAACATTTTGGCGCCATTGACGAGGAGGTGTTAAGGGATTTTACTGAAAGTGTTTTTCTTTGATTTTTTTTATTTTATTTTTGCAGGACTGGGGGAGTCGAAGTGATAAGACGAAGGGCAAAGCCCACACACCCACAGAGGTCAAAAACTTTCCAAAGCCATGTCCTGATTGTTTGGCGTGTATAGTTTTTGAATTTGTTTCTTTTTAAGTTTTTTTTATTTCTTGGTTGGTGTAAGAACCCCCCCATCTATTCAACCATGTGCTAACAAGACATACCAACTAGCTTGTTGAAAATAGAGAAATCGTATTTCAAGGCACTTTTCACTGAGGATTTTAGAGGCTAATATCAATCATCAAATGAACCTATTTCACTAATCAATTGGCAAGAAAATTCAACGAAGGAGTCGCGAAGTAGTACATGGAGAACCTCTTTTCATTTGGTAAGAAATGGAAAATATTGTTACTTTGGAATTCCCTATCAAAGATCTAGGAGTGGCACAAATGCATAGTATTCCCCCATTTGCACTAGCAAAATTTCATGGTTTGGAAAATGAAGATCGAGATACATTCTCATTTGAGTTTGAAGTAATTTGTAGAGGATATGGTTATTGTACTAATGATCAAAGGTTGCAAGTGTTTCCCCTTACTCTAAAAGAAGCAACTCTCTGATGGTTCATGAGCCTTGGAGGGAACTACATTCAAACATGGGAAGACATGAAGAATGTATTCTTGAAGAAATACCAAAACTACTGCCAGGCCGATGAAGATATTTTTGGAATAATATAAGGGGAAAATGAAAGTTTGGAGGACTATGTTGAGTGACTTCGATACAACCTCAAAAAATCAAAACATAAGAATTTGGTAAAAGAGACCTTGAAAACACTCCTAATCAAAGGAATCAAAGATGAATTTCTTAGAATATTTAAATCTTATAAGAGAAGGTGATGTTTCTCACTTACCATATGATGATTTTTCTAAATTGTGCATTATTTATTCCATAGGAATCTCCAAGATTGGTAATAATTCTCAAGAACCTTCTTCTCAATTTTTGAAATGTACTGCAAAAATAGGAGCTACAAAATCCTGTCTAAATTTACAATTGGATAATTTACAGGAAGAACAAAAGCAGTGAAAAGAGGATCATTTAGAAGATTATTTTCCATCGCTATCAGTGTTTCAACATGTGTTTAAGGAATCAAGTAAGGAAATAAACCAACCATCAGGTATAACCCAAAAATCATCATCATTTAATACTTGGAATAATATTTATTATCCCCAACAGGTTCCTCAACACATCCACAACCCTAAAGTTCCATGGCAAACTTATAATCCTCCTCTAGTTCAATACCCCACCTTATGGCCACATTGGACCTCTCCCTCAAGCCATATATTCTCACAACCTCAAGGATGGTTTGGAGCCTCTCCTCTAGGGAAATTACCCATGCAAACTCCATTACCTGAGCCAAAACAAATGAAATTCCTATCTAATGCACTACCATGGTATCCTTCTCTATGGTCCCAATTACTTGTGCATACAAATCCTAATTTTGATTATCAAGTTGGACATAAATTTAAAACACCTATTTTTTCTACTCACTCCCCTACTAAATGTATTGCCATATCTTCTAGAGAGGGGAGAGGAGTGAATTAAGAAACTTCCCCTATTACCACACGAAATTTACCTTGGGAAGAAACTTTGATACGTAAACCATTAAAGGACAAATATATAATTGGAACTTGTTCGAAAACCGTTGTTGAAGCTCACCAAGAAGAAAATCCTAGAATTTCCCTTAACCATCCTTGTCAATCTGAAGAGAGCAAACATCAAGCTGTGGACTACTTGGAGAATCGTCAATATGTGGATCCTATTGAATCTTGGTTCCAAACAATTATTAGCACACCCCATTGTATCATTTAGAAACTCTTGGTACCATATCAAGTAAGTAAGTTGGTTTCTGATACTCTAATATGCATTAAAGTATACATTTTAAGCCTGAGTGTGAGCATATTTAGTATTTTTTTGTGAACATAGCTAAATTGGAAGCATTCCTACACTTAAAATGTTCTTTCTCTCTTTAAAATAGGGTAGGGTAATGAATAAAAATTCCATATGAAATAAAATTGTATAACAAAACTCTTGAAATTGTGATTCCCTAAAGTACAACTTGTAAAATTTCTATTCTTATGCACTCTCATGGTAAGACTTGTCAGAAGAAATTTACTCTTAATGCCTCATGTTTTATAAATTGACTTTGATTATTAACCAATAACTATCATCCATAATTTTTTTAAGACCCTCTTTAAAGGTATTGATGATAATATTCCTATGGTGCACCACGTCTACAAAACTATAATAAGTTTTCACAAGAACCCTAACATGATCAATTTGAGGAATTTTTTAGTCACGATCTAACATTTTTTATTTAAAATGAGTCTTGAGGGTAGAAGGACCTGTTAGTGTCGGTATCTTCATCCCTCCGTTAGTGATCAAATTTCTCTTGTTGCATTGCATATTAGGTGTCTCACTCAGTCAGCTGCATCCCATTAGGAGCATGGATCATCTGACGGTAGTGGATTGTTACTCATGTCCCTCATGTCCTTTACCTACTGGCCTATTTCTGTCCATTAATATCATTTGCAGTCGCAAAGAGTCATTTTTAGGGTTTAGTGTCATTAGGTCTAACGTTTCATTAATAAGGTCTTCAAACTCAACCATAATGGTCAGTAGGCACATGAGGAGTTTGATATAAGGATTCAATACTAAAAATTTCATCATCATAGGCTTAATAATGTATTTTTCTTCGAAACTCTGTTTTGAAGAAAAATAGGGTATTTCATCTTTTTATGTATAAATGTAATGTAATTTCAAGTTTTCTCAGTTGTAATAATATTTTCACTGGCAACCCTAGTCACCTTTGTCAAACTCTAGCCAATCCATTCCCTACAGGAAAAACAGAAAGCGCATCATTCAGTCAAAAAGCCAAAATGAAGCAAAACAGAGTTTTTTAAAAAGTGTCAAAATCTGAAACATTACAACGTGGGTTTTTTTTTAAATGGAGAATTAAAATCCTTGGTATATAAATCATTTTTATGATTCAAGAGTTCATTTCTATGCCAAAAGGACAGAGTGAGGCAAGGAGAAATCGTGAGGAGCGAAGGAACCAATTTGAAGGCGAAATCATGCAAGATTAGTTGTGCGGCGCATTGGCTGGGCAACGCGACGCATTGGGCGAGTGCGACGCATTGGGTCGGCCCCCACTATGTTGAAATTAATCCTGCGTGGCGCATTGGAGGTATGTGACGAGTTGGGTTTGTTGCGTGATGCATAGGGCCATAAAGTGTTTTGAACCCCAATTGCATTCAAACTTCAAATCTACTCGGTCCCTTTCGGTCCAAGTATGTCAAGTAACCCCTCCACTGCTAATGAACATGTGTGTTGTGTTGTTTATGAGGATTTAATACAAGAAAATTCAAACCCTATTTGCTTCTTCAAGGATTGTTTCCTTAGGGTTTAGAATTTGTTTTTGTGCCTATCATTTCCATTTCCCAACCTTGTTATTCCCTCATCACTGTTATTCTTGTTCCATCAGTCCATTTCCCTATTCCCTCAGATCCCTAAATCACTCATTCCTTATCCCAATTTCCACTGTCCCATCCTAATTACAAATTTTCCAAATCCCAAATGCTATCCCAAAAAACCTAGTGACTGCCCCTAAACTCTTCAATTGACAGATTTCAATTGGCAATATCCCATCATTCCCCTTACCCTCTCCCTCCATAGTCCCTCACATATTATCACACATTTGGCAACAAAAACCAAAGACACAAAACTCCTCATATTCATCCAAGACAACATAGACTTTGGCAAACATGAAGACAGATTCTTCTTATGACAGAGACAGTGACTCCACAACTGAATTGCATGCACCTAGGAGACCTCACAAGAGTGGCAGACATGTGAGGGAGCAGCCTACTTCATTGGCTGAGCTACAAGCCTGTCCTTTTGCTATTTCATGTTTCCAACAGTAGTCATGTTATCAATTTTGTGAGATGGCTGTTAGCGTTCACCACCATCATGAGTTGGCCCGATTGTTTGTGTTGCATTTACATAATGGCCAAGTCACTCTTGCAGGTGTGAGATTCACTTTAACACCTGAAACTATCTCTCAAGCAACCAGAATTCCAAATGTTGGTGAGCAATGGAACAAAAGACAACAGGTTGACAGGGAACACTATGAGGCATATATCAAGCCTAGTTTTTTGAGACAACTCAGTAGAGTTTTTCCCTTTCGGTTTCTAAAATATTCATATGCTCCTTTGATGAAACTTATTATCGAATATTTCGTGAGGGCCGGTTTTCATGTCTCTATGCCTATCATATCAGGTTGCTGATGCATTTTACCAGGGTGAGAATGATGAACCTCCCCTATTTCATGTGTCGGAATATTGAGAAGATGACCACCCTCATGCAAAGGAAAAATCCTGAGGAGCAGTATAGCAGTATCTATCACTCTGCACTCATCAAAATTTTGGTTATGCATCAGCTCGACTTGCAGGATATTTCATGGGAGGATTTCATTTCTAATGATTTCTTCACAGCTTCTCAGGTACATTCGGAGGCTTTTCATGAGGCAGGTGAATCTTCATATCAGCATGAAGGTCATGAGACATAGACCGCTAGTGTGCTGGTGTTTGTCACTTATCAGAGGGGATCTAGAGGTTTGTTTGCAGTATCCAGATGAGTATTATCTCCACCCGAGGTGGAAGGGGTCTTGCTTCCTTCATCAACAGTACAGGTACAGGACAAGGGTAAGAGGCCAATACATGATGAGGGGCCTTCAGGAGGCTAGGATACAGATTTCATACTCATTGATGATGATTTGGGCTCACCAAGCTCAAAGCTGAGATAGATTGTTCAGGAGCAGAAGGCGGAAATAAAAACTTTTTCCATCAAGTTGCAAACATCCCAATGGATAATCAACTACCTTGAGTAGAGAAAAAAACAGCTAGAAGATCAGCAAACTATCATGGAGTTGCAAAATATACGTGAGAATCGGCAAGCTGCCAAAAGGAGCCAAACCGAGACAACATCCATTGAGCAAGAGATTGAGGCTGATCATGAAACTTGGCTTGAAAGGGTAAATATTCATTTGGAAAAGATTTTGGAGAAGGCCAACAAGGAAAATAATATGTTGAGGCACATGGCGAATCATTATTGGGCAAGAAATCACGTTTGCAAGGCATGAATCTAGATCCTGAAAGCTAAGTTGAAGAAGGCCTTAAATCATCGAAAAAGGCAAGATAGACTTTAGATTTTGGCTAAGGCTTCCTTGGCCCAACATAGTACATGATGGAGGACATTCAGCCAAAATTTCAAGAAATTTGGGACACATTTTGAAAATTTTGTTTCTTTGGCCTAAACACAGATTTTTCAACTCTACACGTCGCGCCTCTTGGCGCGCGCTTTACATTTTTAGATTTCTCATGGAAAATTATGCATGCCTACTTATGGAAAAGAGATTTGGACAGGTTTTGGGCTTCCATAAGGGTCAAAAACACCCTAAAAATGACCTTTCTGCCCCTTTTTGGACACACAGGAAGTAGTGTTGGGAGAATTCATTTTTGGAGGGGAAAATGGAAGTCAAATTCAGAAATTCCACTTTTGTTGGAAAGTAGACAGGCAGACCTTTCCAATAAGCCCACTTGGAGCCAATTTGGGCACCAATAAGGCATTCAAAATCAACTCCAAACTAGCACGACGCATAGGGAAAACTGGCGCGATGCATTGGGGATTTTTGCTCATTTTTGACTCAGTAACTCTGTTTCTCGCCTAGTTTTGGATAGTTTGACTTTCTTACTTCCAAATGTTAAACTCATTATGTAATTTGATGTACTTTGATGGATCTTGATGTAATTTTGTAAACAAAAATTCTCATGGAGGTAGATTCATCCATCAAAAGGTGAATTGCAACTGAATGAATCAGTTTCCTATCTTATAGAGGCAAGTTGTTCCACTGCCTATTTTCCAGTTCTCAGTTTAGATCTTATTGAAACAGCTCCTAAAATTGTGAGCTCGACCCCTAGAGGCTAGGGATGAGTTAGTGTTGTCTATATCTTGTATTTTTTCATTCATTTTCCTAGTTGGACACTTGGGATTTCTTTGAGCATCATTGTACATTCATCTCTGCAGCTTGGGAAAGGAATAGGCCAGGGATTGCAGCACTCCTTGGGATTCATGTGGCTCTTTATTTTGATGATGTTTCTCTCTGTGAATTTAAGTTTACTGGTGTTTCATGTGTATCATTTTCCCTCTTATTTCTTCTTAAGTTAAACAAACAAGGATAAAGGTGGAATTCATTAAAATTTGTAGTGCTCTACCTAGGGTTTGTTTAATTTTATATGTTTTCAACTGTTTGAAGAGGATTCCTGAAAGTTTCTTTCCTTCTTCAACTCCTCACCGGTATGAGCTATCCATTTCATTCAAAATTCAAGTGTCAAAACAATTGCCTACGTTGCCCCATTCAGATCTCTGCAAAAACTAGGCTTCATTCCCTAGACCCAAAATCAGCCCTTCCCTTTGATCCAAAAAACACCCTCAAAATAAAATCAAACTCTTTTACATATATACCTAGCCTAAAATTATCCTTTTTTTAAGTCATCTCAAGCCTTACTGATTATTTTGCTGAGATTGACCAGGAGAGAGCCATCTCCCGATCTGGTAGGGCTAGCTACCAGATTAAGCATGGTTTGATGTTACCCTAGACTCTGCCTTCCTCAGCCTGAGGTAGATATAGGCCATAACATAGTGGTGACCATACTGGGGACAAAATTGTTTGCTTGTTAGTGTTATTCATTTTATAAGCTATAGACGGAGGTTGAAGTTATGCCAGGTAGCCTTCGAAATGCTCTTGCTTTGCATTAGCGAAAGTAGATAAACGTTGCTTCAGTCAATCTCCAGTCTAGTCTTATAAACGTAACATTTAACTTGTAAATTTCCCCAGTACATCAAATGATTCTGGAATTTTGGGTGATGAGTCTAGAATTTGATAGGCTGAAAAAGTTGATTTTTTCCATTTGATTTTTGGGAATAATTCAACACACTGGCTTCCAGACGACACACCAGAGCTAATCCAGATCCTAATCCACCTCCTATGTATGAAAATCCCAATCTTTTTTCGAGAATCCTTCGTCGAGAAAGTCCTATGATTCCTGTGTTCAAATCTCATTCATGTCCTGTTGTTTTTGAGTATCTTGAAGATCTTGAGTTTGATGAACAATTTTAGTTGTTTTTATTTGAGACTAAATCTGAAAGTGCTATTGATTCTACTATCCTAAATCTAGAGTTTTTCAAAGATCTTGAAATTGAAAAAGCTAATAGATCCATTGACAGTTACATCTTGAATATTCAGAATTCCGTTGTGGCAACAAACATTCCCAAATTCATAGAATCTGCATCTACAACTCTTGGGTCATCCGCAATTACATCTAGTTCACGAATTCCTACCAAGCCTCCCTTTATTCCCACCATTCCTATGCAACCTTCTATCTCTGACAAAAAATCTGCACCACATACACCTCATACATTAGCTACTCCAACTCCTCCCATATCCCCAAACCCGGTTGTAAAGCCACCCAGAGAAATGGCTACCCGATTTGCACCCCTTGTGTTGCCTCAAAACTTGGATGACATGCCCGTTGATTATCAAAGCAAAATTCCATTGTTTGATGGCACTCCTCAAAGTGTTACTGCTCAGAAACATGTGGATAGGATGGCAGATTTCTTTGACCTTCATGAGATTGATGCAGAAATGTGACAATGAGACTATTTGTACAAACCTTTGGAGGTGAAGTAAGAAAGTGGTTCAGAGCTTTGCTAGCTAGAAGTATTACTACATTGCCTAATCTTCAGACACAATTCTTGGATTGATGGGAAGTGAAGAAAGACCCTCTTTCGATTCTTTCTGAATATGACAATATCAAGTGGAACGTTGGTGAGTCTATTCAAGATTATTGTATTAGATTCAATTCTATTTACAATGCAATTCCTGCTGATATAAAGCCACCTAGGGGTTCAGCTTTAATTAATTTTCTGGATGGTTTCGATCCTGACATGGCCTATCAATTAAGAGAAATAGATCCGGGCACTTTAGAAGATATGCAGAAAATTGCAGTCAGCATTGAAGCTAATTTGAATGCCAGGAGAGCTAGAATGAAAGTTGAAAAGAAAGTAGCAATAAAGGAAGAGGTTTCCACTTTAGATCAAGTGCTTCGTAAGATGGAAAAAATGTTTGAAAGATTAACAATTGATAATTCTAAACCGCAAATCAGAAATCCTAACTTCCGTGGCTAGCAGCAACCACAATTTAGAATCAAGCAAAGAGAGCAGCGAGCACAAGAACTAGCAGTACAGCAACAAGTGAAGACACCTTTACAGTAGAATTTTGTTAATGGTCTGGAATTAGATGATGAGGAGAATGTAATTGGAGAAGAGAATCATTTCTTTACACCTGATGATATGCCAATTTTTATCACTGCAGATGAGGAGTATTCTAAGAACTCAGCTGTACAAAAGGATGAGAATTTCATCTTGGCAAATGAGACAGCTCTTCAAGAATATTATGATGAATATTAGAGAGGATACATGAATTCCTTGACCGCCCAGCAGCGACAATATTCACTCAGAAGTAGAGATGTACCTGTTAATCCAATTCAAAAGAGAAAGGAAGCTTTAGCACCAATGAATGATTCACTTGTTGTGCAGAAGAAGGGAAAAGAGACAGCTGATCCCACTACTAGAAAATCACCATCAGCAAATGAAATATCCAATCAGCCAAATGTATCAAAGGAGAAAACTAAAAAGAAGGATGTTCCAGCTAAAGAGGTAGAGAAAAATTCAATCTCTAACTTAGAAAATGAAATTGCTAAGTTAAAAGTGTCCATTCCTTTGACTGAATTGATGAAGAATAGCAGCTATAAGGGTCAAGTGTCTAAGATTTTGAGTTTATATCCATTATCTGATATGGTAAACATGGAAGATGATCAACCTGAGTTGATTTTTGGTCCAGCATTGGATGGTGAGTCTCCAAATAGTGATGTACCTCCTTTTTACATCAGCCTTAGATTGCATGACTACGTGTTACACAATGCTATGTTTGATTCCGGTACCTCTCATAATCTCATGCCTAGGGCAATCATGGAGAAATTGGGATTGGATATCACTAGAAAGTATCATGACCTTTATTCTTTAGATTCTAGTAGATTAAGATGCATTGGGCTTATCAAATATTTGGTGGTCAGTTTAGATCAGATTCTGATTAAAAATGTTTTGATGGATGTGGTTGTGGTGGATATTCCTCCTAGATTTAACATGCTTCTTTCCAGATCTTGGGGAGCGAAACTTAAAGGGACATTGTAGCGTGATTTCTCCTATGCTACTATTCTCGTGTTTGGTCAGATGACGAAATTATACCATGAGAAAAAGATGATGTATATGATTACTAGAAAGGAGAAACTAGTAAATCATCCAATCAATTATGTACATACTGATTTAGAATCATTTTTTTTATACTCAGATAGATTTAATGATGTAAATAGCCAATTAGTTGAAGTAGACGAAATTTTGGAAATCACTGAAAATTTCAGGGAGGTCCTAAAGAAAGAGAGACAAAGAATTGATAGTACCGCTGAGTAATCAGCCTTCCGATAGCAGCAAAATGTTGATGGAAAGCAAGCAGAAGTAACAGAGCAAACAGAATTTCAGCATTTGGAAGAGGATGAAGATGGTTTGCGGACCATGGATTTTGATGGTGCAGTAGGAAATGACAGTGTTGGAATTGGCACTTGGGTATGCAGCCCTTTTTCCTCCCCAAACAAAATTCCAAGTAATGTAAGGGTTTGTTCTTATAAATTGGTGTTTGATTGTTCAAATAATGAGGCTAAATATGAAGCTTTAATTGCTGGTCTGAAAAGTCTTAGAAAGTTAAATTCCAAAAGGATTGCAGTGTATGGCAACTCCGAGTTAGTTATCAAGCAAGTGAAAGGTGAATACCAAGCTAAGCATCCTCGAGTGCGGGCCTACCGCAATGCGGTACTAGATATCTTGAGATTTTTTTTAGATTATACTTTGACATGTGTCCCTCATATTCATAATAGTATTGCAGATGCACTTGAAAAAGTAGCAAGTAATTTGAAAATTCTGATGAACTCAAGCAACAAATTTGAAATTCATGTGAAGCATCATCTGATTGTCCCTGAAAATCAAAGGTACTGGCAAGTGTATCAAGATGATAAAGAAATTGATGAATTTCTGCAAAATGAAGGTAAATTCAAAGACACTTCTATTGATGGGGAGCATGATGATGGTGAGGCAGATGTGCAAGTCAATCAGATGGAAGTTTTGCAGCTGAAGGATAGTTTCATTCCTAAAGGTCTAATACCTTTAGAGGAGCTTTTCGACCAAGATGATGTAGCTCGAAAACCAACCTTGCGACCAACCGAGAAAGGAGTTGAGGATGTGAACATTGGATCAGCAGAAAATCCTAAAATGGTGAAATTGTTCAAAGAATTTCCCCCACAGGTAAAAGCAAAGTATGTTAGTTTGTTATCTTCCTTTGCTGATGTATTTGCTTGGGACTATTTAGATTTGAAGACATATGACACAAACATAATTCAACATACCATTTCGATTAAGCCAAATCAAAAGCCCTTTCGGCAAAAATTGAGAAGAATAAATCCAAAGCTGCTACCCTCAATAGAGAAGGAAGTGAATCGGTTGGACAAAGCTGGTATCATCCTTCCCATAAGATTTTCATATTCGATTTCTAATTTGGTGCCCATACGCAAGAAAACAGGTGAGATTCACTTATGCATTGATTTTCGGAATATGAATAAAGTATATTTGAAAGACAACTATCCATTGCCCAAAATGGATCACATACTTCAGCAAGTAGTTGGAGCATCCCGCATGTCACTACTCGATGGTTATTCTAGTTCTAGCCAAATTCTGGTCCATGAGGATGATAGAGACAAAACAACGTTCACCACTTCGTGGGGAACTTTCCATTATGCTAAAATGCCTTTCGATTTGAAGAATGCTGGTGTGACCTTTCAACGAGCAATGGATATGGAATTTGAAAATGAGAAAGATGTATTTCTGGTTGTTTATCTTGATGATTTGACAGTTTTTTCTAATTTAGATGAAGAGTACCTTTTTCATTTGAAGATCGTATTTCAGCGGTGTATAAAATATGGTGTATCTCTCAATCCAAGGAAGAGTTTGTTTGCCATGGATGAAGGCAAGCTTCTTGGTCATATTATATCAAAAAATGGCATCTACATTGATCCAGCTCAAGTAGAAGCTATTCAGCAAATTGATCTTCCCCGAAACAAAAAGGAGATCCAATCATACAGTGGTAAGATGAATTTCTTATGTCGCTTTATGCCCAATCTTGCAGAACATTTAAGGGAAATCACAAACATTCTCAAGAAAGATAGTGTAGCGAAGTGGACTGAGGAAGCAGTAAAGTCTTTCAATTTAGTAAAATTGGATCTTTCTTTAGCTCCAGTTTTGATCAGCCCGGAATATACTTAGGATTTTATTTTGTTTTCATTTGTCTTGGATCATACTATGGCAGCAGTCTTGATGCAGAAAAGAGATCATCTTGAGAAACCAATTTCTTTTTTCAGCCGAACCATAAGAGATGTAGCCTTAAAGTGTAATATTATTGAAAAGCAAGCTCTTGCCTTAGTAAAAGCGTTGAAATATTTTCGAGTATATATTCTACATTCTCACATTATTTCTTATGTTCCTAATGATGTTGTTAAAGATGTCTTAATGCAAACAGATCCAGAAGGGATACGAGGCAAATGGATTGTAGCCTTGTTGGAATATGACGTGGAGATAAAACCTACAAATCTTATGAAAGGATAGGGGCTAGCTAAGTTAATGGCTGAGTCAATTTTGCATGCCTTGGAAATTAATCTCATTGCTACTATGTCTGAGGAAAATGAAGAAAATTCGCTTGTTCAGGTATCAGAAATATTTTTTCTTCCTCCTTGGTACTCAGACATTGTTTATGTGCTCTAAAATCTGTCACCACCACCAGGAATGGCTAAAAACAAAAGTAGGACACTGAAATTAAAGGCTGCCATGTTTTGTATCATGAATAATCCACTTTATTGGAAAGATCCTGGTGGTGTCTTGCTAAATTGTTTGGTTGAAGAGGAGGAAAAACAGGTTATGGAAGATTTTCATAAGGGAGATTGTGGAGGTCACCTTTTCTGGAAAACAATGGCCAACAAAATTTTGAGAGCAGGATATTATTGGCCGAATCTCTTTGCTGATGTGTACAAAACTGTTAAAAGCCGCCATGAATGTCATATTTTTGAAGGGAGTAAAAAAATGCAGCCTTTGCCGCTCAAGCCCATTGAGGTAAGTACTCCTTTTCAGCAGTGGGATTTGGATTTCATTGGCGAAATCCATCCTGATTCTTCAGAGCAGCATAGATGGATCCTTATAGCGACGGACTATTTTACCAAATGGATCGAGGCAGTTCCCACTAGGCAGGCCACATATTTGGTAATCATTTCATTTCTTGAAAACAATATTTTGTCTCGTTTTGGTTGTCCAAACAAGCTGATTACTGATAATGCAACAGCCTTTAAATCTAAGAGAATGATTGAATTTTGTGATAAGTATCAAATTACTTTGGGGCACTCAACTGCATATCATCCACAAGGCAATGGATTGGCTGAATCCTCAAATAAATCCTTGGTCAATATTATCAAAAAGCTGTTGGAAATAAACAAGAAAAGTTGGCATAAGAAATTGCTTAACGCACGTTGGGCAGACAGAGTGAGTCAAAAGAGATCTATAGGTATGTCTCCTTTTGAGCTCGTGTATGGTGTTGACACGGTATTCCCGACCTCTCTCGTAGTTCCAGTGGTTAAACTTCTGTAGGAAGATGGTAGCGAAGATGATCATATGCAACAGAGAATCAATAAAATGATCCATTTATAGCAGACTAGATATGAGGTTTTTCAGAACACTTTCAAGTTGCAAGAGAGAATCAAGAAGATATATGATAGGAAAGCAAAGGTGGACAATTTTCAAATAGAAGAAGTGGTGCTAAAATGGGATGCAAGAAACGAAGATAAAGGTAATCATGGCAAGTTCGAGAATATTTGGAAAGGACCTTTCAAAATTGCTGCATATCGAGGCCAAAATGCTTTCCTTTTGAAAGAAATGAATGGAGAATATTGTCCAGGAGGGCCGGTCAATGGTCGGCTCCTCAAACGGTACTATTTTTGAAGTGTTTTCTACTGTCATACATGCCATTGTACATAACGGTTGGTTTAAGTTTCATTGCAAGTGTATGTTGTCATCATTCTTTCAGTTTTGGGCCCAAAGTGAAGGCTATAAAACTGAAGGTTGATTTTAGTTTAGATTTGGTTTGTTTGAGTCAGGTCTTTCAATAATTTTTGGTTTCAAAATTGAGTCAGTTTTAAGTTAGTTTTCAGTTCTGAAAATGAGTCAAGAGTCTTGTTTTGGTTTTTTGAAGTTATTAACTCCATAGCCCAATGGACGAAGGAACTACCTACTTTCCTAGAGATCTGTAGTTCTTGGCACCTCCAAGGAGCTACCATCCCCATTAGAGCCAATGTTAGTGTCGGTATCTTCATCCCTTCATCAGTGATAAAATTTATTTTGTTGCATTGCATATTAGGTGTCTCACTCGGTCAGTTTCATTCCATTAGGACCATGGATCATTTGACGGTAATGGCTTGTTACTCATGTCCCTCATGTCCTTTACCTGCTGGCCTATTTATGTCCATTAAGATCATTTGCAGTCGCAAAGAGTCATTTTTAGGGTTTAGTGTCATTAGGTCTAGAGTTTCATTAATAAGGTCTTCAAAATCCTCCATAATAGTCAGCAGGCACATGAGGAGTTTGATATAAGGATTTAGTACTAAAAATTTCATCATCATAGGCTTAATAATGTATTTTTCTTCGAAACTCTGTTTTGAAGAAAAATAGGGTATTTCATATTTTTATGTATAAATGTAATGTAATTTCAAGTTTTATCAGTTGTAATAATATTTTCACTGGAAACCCTGGTTACCTTTTTCAAACTCCATCCAATCCATTCCCTACAGGAAAAACATAAAGCACATCATTCAGTCAAAAAGCCAAAATGAAGAAAAACAAAGTTTTTTAAAAAATGTCAAAATCTGAAACATTACAAAGTGGGGTTTTTTTGAAATGGAGAATTAAAATCCTTGGTATATAAATCATTTTTATGTTTCAAGAGTTCATTTTTATGCCAAGAGGACAGAGTGAGCCAAGGAGAAATCGTGAGGAGCGAAGGAAGTAATTTGAAGGAGAAATTGTGCAAGCTCAGCTGCACAGCGCATTGGCTAAGAGACACGATGCATTGGGCGGGTGTGACGCATTGGGTTGGCCCTCACTGTGTTGAAATTACTCCTGCATGGCACATTGGAGGTACGTGATGCGTTGGGTTTGCTGCGCGACGCGTAGGGCTGCAAAGTGTTTTGAACCCCAATTGCATTCAAACTTCAAATCTGCTCGGTCCCTTTCGGTCCAAGTAAGTCAAGTAACCCCTCCACTGCCAATGAACATGTGCCTTGTGTTGTTTATGAGGATTTAATACAAGAAAATTCAAACCCTATTTACTTGTTCAAGGATTGTTTCCTTAGGGTTTAGAATTTGGTTTTGTGCCTATCATTTCCACTTCCCCACCTTGTTATTCCCTCATCACTGTTATTCTTGTTCCATCATCCCATTTCCCTATTCCCTCATATCCCTAAATCACTCATTCCCTATCCCAATTTCCATTGTCCCATCCTAATTACAAATTTTCCAAATCCCAAACGCTATCCCAAAAAACCTAGTGACTACCCCTAAACTCTTCAATTGACATATTTCAATTGGCAATATCCCATCATTCCCCTTACCCTCTCCCTCCATAGTTCCTCACATATTATCACACACGTGGAAACAAAAACCAAAGACACCAAAGTCCTCATATTCATCCAAGACAACATAGAATTTTGCAAACATGGAGACAGATTATTCTTATGACCGAGACAGTGACTCCACAACTGAATTGCATGCACCTAGAAGACCTCACAAGAGTGGCAGACATGTGAGGGAGGAGCCTACTTCATTGGTTGAGCTACAGGCCTGTCCTTTTGCTATTTCATGTTTCCAACAACAGTCATGTTATCAATTTTGTGAGATGGTTGCTAGAGTTCAGCACCATCATGCGCTGGCCCAATTGTTTGTGTTGCATTTACATAATGACCAAGTCACTCTTGCAGGTGTGAAATTCAATTTAACACCTAAAACTATCTCTCAAGCAACCAGAATTCCAAATGTTTGTGAGCAATGGAACAAAATACAACAGGTTGACAGGGAACACTATGAGCCATATATCAAGCCTAGTTTTTTGAGACAACTCGGTAGAGTTTTTCCCTTTCAGTTTCTAAAAGATTCATATGGTCCTTTGATGAAACTTATTATCAAACATTTCAATTGTGAGGGCCAGTTTTCACGTCTCTATGCCTGTCATATCAGGTTGCTAATGCATTTTACCAGGGTAAGAATGATGAACCTCCCTTATTTCATGTGCCGAAATATTGAGAAGATGACCACCCTCGTGCAAAGGAAAACTCCTGAGCAGCAGTATAGCAGTATCTATCACTTTGCACTCATCAAAATTGTGGTTATGCATCAACTTGGCTTGCAGGATATTTCATGGGAGGATTTCATTTCTAATGATTTCTTCACAGCTTCTCAAGTACCTTCGGAGGCTTTTAATGACGCAGGTGAACCTTCATATCAGTAAGAAGGTCATGAGACATAGACTGCTAGTGTGTCGGTGTTTGTCACTTATCAGAGGGGCACTAGAGGTTTGTTTGCAGCAACTAGGCGAGTATTATCTCGACCTAGGGTGGAAGGGGTCTCGCTTCCTTCATCAATAGTACGGGTACATGACAAGGGTAAGAGGCCAATACATGATGAGGGGCCTTCAGGACGCCAGGATACAAATTTCATACTCATTGATGATGATTTGGGCTCACCAAGCTCAAAGCTGAGAGAGATTGGTTAGGAGCAGAAGGCGGAAATAAACACTTTTTCTGTCAAGTTGCAAAGATCCCAATGGATAATCAACTACCTTGAGTAGAGAAACAAATAGCTAGAATATCAGCAAACTATCATGGAGTTGCAAAATATACGTGAGAACCGACATGCTGCCAAAAGGAGCCAAACCGAGATGACATCCATTGAGCAAGAGATTGAGGCTGATCACAAAACTTGGCTTGAAAGGGTCGATATTAATTTGGAAAAACTATTAGAGAAGGCCAACAAGGAAAAGTACATGTTGCGGCACATGGCGAATCATTATTGGGCAAGAAATCATTTTTGCATGGCACGAATCAAGATCCTGAAAGCTAAGTTGAAGACGGCCTTAAAGCATCAGAAAAGGAAAGATAGACTTCAGATTTTGGCCGAGGCTTCCTTGGGCCAGCATAGTACATGATGGAGGACATTTAGTACAAATTTCAAGAAATTTGGGACACATTTTGCAAATTTTGTTATTTTTGGCCTAAACACAGATTTTTCAGCTCTACGCATTGCGCCACTTGGCACGCACTTATGATTGGGAACTCCTCTTGGGGAAAAATTTACATTTTTGGATTTTTCATGGAAATTTATGCATGCCTACCTATGGCCAAGAGATTTTGACAGGTTTTGGGCTTCCAGAAGGGTCAAAAACACCCTAAAAATGACCTTTCTGCCCCTTTTTGGACACACAAGAAGCAGTGTTGGGAGAACTTATTTTTAGAGGGGACAATGGAAGCCAAATTTAGAAATTCCAATTGTGTTTGAAATTAGAGAGGTAGACCTTTCCAACAAGCCCACTTGGAGCAAATTTTGACACTAGGAAGGCGTTCAAAATCAGCTCAAAACTGGCACGACGCATAGGGAAAACTGGCGTGACGCATTGGGTTTTTTTGCTCATTTTTTACTCAGTAACTCTGTTTTTCGCCTAGTTTTGGACAGTTTCACTTTCTTACTTCCAAATGTTAAACTAACGATGTAATTTGATGTACTTTGATGGATCTTGATGTAATTTTGTTAAATTTTTTCTCATGGAGGTAGATTCATCCATCAAAAGGTGAATTGCAACTGAATGAATTAGTTTCCTATCTTATAAAGGACAGCTGTTCCACTCCTTATTTTCTAGTTCTCAGTTTAGATCTTGTTGAAACAGCTCCTAAACTTGTGAGCTCGACCCCTAGAGGCTGGGGATTTGTTAGTGTTGTCTATATCTTGTAGCTTTTCATTCATTTTCCTGGTTGGACACTTGGGATTGCTTTGAGCATCATTGTACATTCATCTCTGCAGTTTGGCAAAGGAATAGACCAGGGTTTGTAGAACTCCTTGGGATTCATGTGGCTCTTTGTTTTGATGATGTGTTTCTCTCTGTGAATGTAAGTTTACTGGTGTTTCATGTGTATCATTTTCCCTCTTATTTATTCTTAAGTTAAACAAACAAGGGTAAAGGTGGAATTCATTAAAATTTGCAGTGCTCTACCTAGGGTATGTTTAATTTTCTATGTTTTCAACTGTTTGAAGAGGATTCCTGAAATTTTATTTCCCTCTTCAACTACTCACCGGTCTGAGCTATCCATTTCATTCAAAATTGAAGTGTCAAAACAATTCCCTACATTGCCCCATTCAGATCTCTGCAAAAACTAGGCCTCACTCCCTAGACCCAAAATCTGCCCTTCCCTTTGATCCAACAAACACCCTCAAAATCAAATCAAACTCTTTTACATATATACCTAGCCTAAAATCAGCCTTTATTTAAGTCATCCCAAGCCTCACTGATTATTTTTGCTGAGATTGACCAGGAGAGAGCCCTCTCCCGATCTGGTAATGCTAGCTACCAGATTAAGCGTGGTTTGGTGTTACCCTAGACTCTACCTTCCTCATCCTGAGGTAGATTTAGGCCATAACAGTACCAACCAGTAAATATTAGTAAATAAAAATTTTCAGGCCATCCCGTACTCTTAACGAGCAGAATCACCTCCCCAAGTATTAAATAACCTATTTAACGTTGATTATAATAAGAGTTTTTTAAGATAGATTAATTGATGGATACGAGGTCTCATTTCGAGCCGACCTACCATGGTCATGGGTCCTAACAAGAATGATAGTATTGCACTAGTCACCAAGACAAGGTAATGGATTTCAGATGAAAATCTGGATGACAAGAGGTCTCATCACGAGCCAGGTAGTTCTTTCTTGTTAGTTCTTGTGAATGGAACTATCATTAGCTGGTTACCAAGCAGGACAGTGGCCTTCAATTAATTTCAAAATAAATTGAAATTCTTTGAAACAAATCTGAATCGATATCTAACATTTGGCACCTGAGCATTTCTTGGATTAAAAGGCATCCTTGTCGAGAATATTGACGCCTGTTGGTAGCAGGGCCATGGTTGTGGTATTAAATTTAAATTTACACTATGATTTACTTGGTTGTTTTCGTCTTCCTTAGTTCATTATCATATCTCTTTGAGAATGACTTGAAAGGTCCTTTTTGTGTTATGCCTTGGAGTTCTATCTTTTTGGAGAAATTTGTTCTTATGGATGTGGGACCCTTAGTGTAGTTACCTCACATTTCCTAGAAAAGAGGAGCTTCAACTATATGTGGATAATGGTAAGATGGTCACTATGGGAAAATATTATTATGACTACTTTTAAACACCATGGATTTCAAATCATGTCACTCAAATTTACAATGAGGATATTAAAATAAAACTTCTCATCGAGGATGCCCCAGAAATTTTTATGGAAATTTTCATAAGTTGTTTATTTTATTCAAGTAAATAACACAATCCTTTCAATTTAGTATTCCCATGGCATCCTTTGTGCTATATATTTGTTAGATCAGTTTCAAAAAATCAGGAGTCCAACAGATACTTTGTTTTTGGAACAAGCTCTATATAGTGAAGGAAATATGGGTCACATAGAATTGCATGAACATTATTACAAGCGACCATAAATATATTTTTTTTTTTTGCAAGTGAGCGACAATACAACAATTGATTTTCTTGCACAGGGACATGTAAGAGTTTTGGTGTGGGGGAGATGTTGAGTCTCAATTTTGCCTATTTCTTGATGCCTTTCCTAGGCCTTACCTCCCCTATTTTTGAACTCCTTCTGCCCTAATTATGCTTAGTTCGACCATATTGTTTAGTTTTGGCTAAAAGGGTGCTATAAGCTTAAGGTATATCAAATTAACATAATAAGTCTCATTTTGCCTTAAAATTGAATTATTCTTTGATCTAGCTTTATCTTTATTAAATCACCACTCAAACTGATCTAGAACTCATGTGCATATTTTCATTGGTTCAAAACAACTCTGCATTTTCAGCAGACATTGCAGGAATCCTATAGCTGATTTCATGTAGCAATTCCAGATTTCCTGTAGCTGTTCTGGATTTCTTGTTGCGATCCAGATTTCCTGCAACAGTTCCAGATTTCCCGTAGAAGCCCCGATTTTCTGCAGTGAGTTCAACAGTTGACTATGTTCTATGTATTTCCAAATCCACCAAGGACATGGGTTTTGTGAAGAATTCGTTGCACATGAAGGCTATCCTATTGGATTCTTCAAGCCTCCTTTTGAAAAAACCCGAAATTACAGATTTCTTCTTGTAACCACATTTCCTGTAGTTGTTCCTAATTTCCTGCAGCTTCAACAATGTAACCGAAACCGTCTAATCCATGTTTTCAGTCATGGATTAGAATCAACAGAATCTAGATTTGATAGTCCAGACCTGTATTGTTGGCTGATAGCTTATATTAGTCATTCGAGTCAAATATGGGCTTTAGAGATTGTATTAAAGGAGATGTATTTCATATTGTAAGGGGTTGGGTTGGGAATGTTGTTGATAGCAAGATATCATACTGTACTTGACTGCAATTTCCAAATTAATAAAATAGTCTATGTTTTGTTTACCTTTCTGAGCAACTTCTTTGATCTTTGGAGTTGTGAGTGAGGGAGGTCCCCCCTCGCTCACAACTCCCACAGCATAGTGTGTGTTTTATTTCTATTTCATGTATGTGTCAATAATTCCTGTACAAAGCTAGTGCTTTCTTTTTGCATTTCCTACAACAGACTATTAATTTGTTAAGTGAATTAATTATTTATGTTAATGAGTTCTTTCCATTTTATCAATGTTGAATCAGGATTATTGATTGTGGTTGATATTTTATCTTTTCTTGCTTCAATATCAGCAAACACATGTCATGTATAGGGATGTTATAAGCCACTCCATAGTCATTGCTGCTAAAGTATTGGTACAGGAAAGAAGCATGAGTTGTTAATTTTTGTTTCATATTTATATTTTCATGGTAAATATCAACAATCCTAAGTGTTGTAGAGGGATGATATATGCCACTCCATAGACATTGCTGCCAAGTATTGATTAAGGAAAGAGGCATTATTTGGTGTGTATATGAATAGTTAATTTATGAACACTTTTAGTAATAAACATACATATATTTTGCATAGCATCTCACAAGCTTACCTGCCCTCGCTGAAAAATTAATGATTGGAAAATTATATGTCTATAATTTAATTCAATTTTTTGTTGCAACATAAAATTTATGTTCCTGTGCCACTGCAAGAAATTAAACTCAGATCAGGTTGACAATTTATTGCCAAATTATAAGTCTATAATTTTCTCAACAATGGTGACAACATTTTTTACCACCCTCTCGAGGATCTGTTACTCTACAGGATGGATAAGCCATGTGTTATTAAAGGTGAGATATTTCAATTGATCAAAGAGGCTCACACCTCCAAGGTTGCATGGAACTTAGGTGTAGGGAAACATTTAACCAACCTGCATAGGTAACTGTATTGGTGCAATATAAAAGAGAAGGTATTTAGGTTCATAAGAGTATGCATTCTTTATTGTAAGAGAAAGATTACCAATAGGAAATAGGGTTTATATCATCCCTCACTTATACCCCCTCGTTTTTGGGAAAGAATTTTCATGGAATTTTTGGGAGGTTTACCAATAACCAGGAAGGGACATGACTACCAAATTGTGGTGGTTGATAGGTTTATCAAGGTGTGTTCTAATGCCCTATAAAAGGACCATCATTCGGAAAGAAGAAATAAACTTGTTCTTTGGATAGGTCTTGGTGCACTTTAGGATACCACAGAGCATCATCTCAGATTAGTATATGATATTTCTCAATGCATTCTAGGCTACGTTGTGGGAGAATATGGGCATGAAGTTGAATATATATACAACATTCCATCCATAAACAGATGGGCAGAAAAAAGTAGTCAAACAGATTTTGGTGCATCTTTTAAGGGGATACAATGAGAAGAATTCAAAGACGAGGGATGAAAATATGGTATATATACAACATTATTACAATAGATAAATCCATAATTATATAAGAAAGTTAATATTTGAAACATATTTTGGATATTTTTCGCCTTCACCTTTGGATATTGCATATGAACAAAAAGCGAGGGGATATCTTATAAGAGATGCTTTCAAAGCTGGAAAGTTTGTAGAAAAAATTAAGAAGATCCACCTATAGGTACAAGATACACTGCAAAAATTGTAGGATAAGTATAAGGCCATTCTTGATCAACATATAATATAGAAATCATTCAAGGTGTGATATATAGTATGGCTATAATTGAACAAGGAGAGGTTGTAGGAGCCTGTTAAGACATTCAAGGCTTTGAGGTATCGTCCCTTTGATATACTTTAAAAGGTGGGTTATAATTCCTATTGTCTCACTTTACCACCATATATGCACATTTAATTAGTTGTGAATGTAGAAAATATGAAACTCTATGAGCCTTCTATGCTACATTAGGAAGAGGAACAAGTCCTACCTTCTCTGGATGATTTGGAACCATATGCTTAGGAAAAGTTGAAACAATATACATTTTTGTAGAGGAGGTTCAAAAATACAAAAGAATGGAAAAATTACCTTTGGAATATGGGGTTGAAAGGACAAATTACAATAAAACTTAAATGGTACACGAGAGAGAAAGTGGACTAAAAATTTCCTCACCTCATTCAGTAGACTATTTTGGTGACCAAAATCCTACAAAAATGGGTAGGTTTCGTTTGTATTAGACCATTATATTATTTTTCATCCATATTTATGCATTCAAAGTGAATAAAATGGAGGAATCAACTCATCCAACCATTTTTAATGGCAGGACCTAGTTTAGAAAATTAAGGTTTGAAACCTTCTAGGAGAATTTTGAGGCATCAAATGATATTTTTTGGGGATAAATATTCATCCCTTTAGCACCGCATATTTTCATGTTATTTTTCACACAATTATCTTTCCAACGATGCAAGAAGCAACACAATCAGATTCAGTATGTGAATGTTATACCACCGAGATGTCGACCTTCCTATTTTCACACCCATAATTTGGTAGGATTCCACATCAGCGCCCATAATTCACAGAAATGGAGCTACACACATTATTATGATGTAAAATACTCTATAAGGGTCTCTATTGTAACTTTGGTTAAGATTTGAGGTAATCAAATTTAACAATTTGTGGGATATCAAGTTGTGTTACAATGTGGCCACTAAAAGGAAGACATGTTCCATTTTTTCCAGTAAATTTGTTCTATAGCTGAGAAGAAATGGCTAAGAGGGATAGTATTTTGAGAGCATGGAGAGTATTTTCAAACTATAGCAGCCCATGGGCGACATGCCATGCTTCTTTGTACTCACAACCATACTTCCAGGCAGAGAAAGAGAGCGGAGCGGCCACACCTTTCATCTGGGTTTTTCTCTCGAAAGGGTTTCCTAGAGAAGATATTGTCATATGTGTGTGAGATATTTCATTTTCAATTCTCTATTTTCAACATAAGTTTTATTTGCATGCATTCACTATTTCTAATAAAATCTACGAATCTAGAAAACTAAGAAAATTGTAATAGTGTAAGGGATTATATTTTAAATATAGTATTATCATATCGGTTGTGACAAACTATCCAGTGGAATATCCACAACAATTTATGGATCAATGTGTTAATAAATAACTCCGTAAGTTTCTAGTATAGTGAAAAAACAAAGCATAAATCTTTAAAAAGAGAGTGCAAATTTGTAAATATGTAAAATTTTCGTATTTCAAATTTTGATGTTTCTTATGTTACACATCATTGCACTTTCAATAAATTACATATTTTCAATGCACTTTGATATGGTAAATGTTTTTTATTTAAGTGTCGGTGGGATCATACTGATGATACACATAAAATGAATGGGGCGACTATTATTGTAATTGCAAAATCGATTGAAACATAGGAAGTGTCCTGGGAAACTATTATTGATATGTAAATGATGGAGGAAATATTTCATAATAAAATTGATATTCCATGCTTGAATATAAATGGTGTAGGTAATATTAGGGGAAACTAAGAAATTTTAGGGGAATTAATTGAAATCCAAAGCAAGAAAGTTGAAAATCTTGTAGAATATGGTTCCAATAAGAGAATTGTGAGACCAGCAAAAGAGAAAAAGGTGTTGGATGATCAAAATGCAACATTGTATACAAAATGGTAAAAATTCAAGGAAGATATTATCTCTAATAAAGCTATTGGTCTAAACAGATTGATATATTCATATTATCCACATACATTATGTAACCAATCCTCCATATGATCTTGTATGCAGTATATGAATTGTTATATGTTTATGTCCTTTATTTTTATGGTTGTAAGCCTTTTTGTGGTCAATGACATAAGATCACTACTTTGAATATATGCTATATATGTATTGAACAAGTGTAAATTTGTATCCTCTAATTATAATATTATTTTATTTTTTAACGGGGAAAAGATTGTGGAAACATTAATTTTCTTTGCTTATAAGTTATAAGTTGTATGGAAACACAATTTCTCTTTGATTTGACTATGGAAGTATTTTTTATTCTATGAATAACAAAGAACCATATGTTTCTAATTTAAATACAATGATGAAACAATCTTATGAGAAAAATAAATTACATAAAAAATGCATTGTTTGCATAAAGAAAAAGATTATCGAAAAAAAAAAATTATATTAAGCATTGAAATGTATTTATAGTAATAACATAAACATATATGTTTAAATAAACCTCTAGGTTGCTTGGGATATTTCTACAAGCTCTCATCTTCATAATAATATAATGTAGTTAAATCTCTCTTTCCTTGTGTAGAAGCCTCTAGTTCTCTGGGAATTGCAGCACCTGCTTGTAGTTTATGTTCCAATTCCTTCACTAATTTTATATATTGTTTCAAGCTACTTTGCATTTTACTTTTTTCAATAGAGTACTTCTCCAACAACAACTCATTATTCTTGTACTTTTCAAAGTAATATTTTCCCTTTTCTTGAATATAATCCTTTACATATCTTAGCTCAGATTCATTAGAGAAATTTTAAGGTATGAAATGGGCCTCCTAAGGAATATTATAAAATAATAGTGGAAAAAATAAAACAATATTAAAATATCTCATCAAGGTTTGGACGGATAAAAACAAACTACATTTTCAACTTGTATTTCACCTTATCACCCTACTATTTTACCGAAATTTCTAGTGTTAGCACTCGTTGCATGCAGAATTTAATTTTTCATCAAACGAGTACCCATGATGCATACATTCTATGGACCCTGGTACAAGGAAAACATGAAATACATGAAAAAGAATGATTTCAATCACATTTTTTCATGTGTTTCACATTTTTCATATAGTAGGGTCCATCAAAAGTATTCAACATAGGAACATCTTGGGTGAAAAATTAAATTATGAATCCAATGAGTGCTCCCACTCGAAATTTGAGTAAAACCATAGGCAGATAAGTTTAATATACAAGTTGAAAAACTAGTTTTTTTTTTAATCCTTTTACTCCAAAAAGGGTGAATGACCCCCATGGTTAACATCATCTTATTAAATCTTATTGGTTTTTATAAAGTTTATTTGTTTTGTATATTTTTATTTTGAGGCCCATTTTTTAGCTAAAATTTTCTCTAATGTAACCTGAAAAAATTGAGTCTTAAGATTTTGTGCCTCATTGGATTCCAGTGCCTTCAAATTTATTTAAATTGAGGTATGAACAATTGGAACTACAAGAGGTATGGGCTTATTTTTCAAAGTGATAATTTGGGATATCAAATCTTCTATCTAAATTTGGAATCCAAAATGTTGTATCATGTGCTTTTCCAATATATTTTTCTAAGATCCTTAATCATCTCTTCCTTCTCAGTTAGATTCTTTGGTGATTCCTTTATTGTTGATGTGTCAAACGCATCATGTCCAACATCCATTGTTGTAACAACTTTAAACATCAACATCTCTTACACTTGTAAGTGTTCTGCATGGCCCAAATTGGTCCATTTTTTTCAAAATACTCTACAACTTAAGGAGTGGAGTGTGTGGTCCCACGAGGATAAATAAACTATGCATATTTTAGGGGCTTTATTTTCGGTCAAAACCCCTCTTTTTGTAAAGGGATCGAGGTTATTTTTTTAGTTTTGAGTCTACCCATGGTATGAGGACCAATGTTTTGATTCGATGTAAATGTTATATAAAAAAATGTATTATTGAGTGGAAGTAGTATAAAAAGGAATCATGTACTCATGATGAGCACAACTTGTTGAATATCTTATGTTTCTGTGTTTTGTACCTACAAGAAGGCTCTGAAACTGTGTGCGCGGAGGCCTTGAAGTGTCTGCAGCTGTGTTCACAGGTCAGTGAAGTATTGTATTGAATAATACATATCATTAATAAAGGAAATGAAGTTTAAAGCATATATGTGTATATATGTGTACCTTTCTTATTATTTGCTCTTGAAGCTATTTTTATGAATTATGAAGTATTTTATGTCGTTTATATGCATTATATTATGTTGAATATTCCATAAGATTGATAAATGTGCAGTGTGCAGTAGTATTAAGCAACTAATACTGTGTAGAATATGAAAGTAGATAATCTCCTTTGTACAGTCCAGAAAATAATAAGAGAGAATCTTAGGAGTGGATCCATGTCCTATCCCTCTAGATGTAGAAACTTTATTATGATATCCCCCAATATTTCCTAGAGTGAGACTACGATCTACCATGCAGGTCGTTGTCGAAAGGGTTGGTAATAGAGGTTTTTGTTGGTTGTGTAGCAACTCCGAACCTAGGTCGAGATCCCTTTGAGCCAAAAAATGGTTCCTTTGTCAAAACTAGGATATGATTGAGGGATACGTAGATGCAGCATCCGATCAAGAAGGAAATACAAGACTGGGTAGAACTAAAAGAACGAGAAATTGCAACTCAAGAACAAAAAAAATCGTGACTATCGACTGAGGCTAGGTTGCAGAGGTATAATTTCATAAAACAACATGAGATTTTCTTCGTGACACTTTCTAATGAATTGCATGAATGGTTATCAATGCTAAATAAGAACAAGACATGTTTTAATAATGACTGGCCTATTCCATGGAGCCTTGAATTGTTATAATGACTCAAGGAGACCTATAACAATATCTCAAGAGCTATTGATTTATGAATTGACAGTGTCTTGGGAGGATTTATTACTATATTCACAATATAAATATTTGTATCCTACTGTGAAGCTGAGCGAATATTTTTCAAGGGTCTGTGAGGAAAGTATCTAAATTCTTTGAAGTTGTGGATTACAATTATTTTATGTGAAAAGGGAGTTCTATAGATGCAGTCAGAATATGTTTGGGATTAAGTCTAGAGGAAGAGCTATGTGAAGTGGAAAAAGATACATATTAGATCACAAAAATTACATTGAGAATGATTATAGTTTGTTTTCGAGTTTCTCTAAGAGAAAATACGAAAGAAGTAACACCACAACCCCTAGAGGTGCATCGCAGTCAGGAGCTGAGAATAATCAGGGCACCTATGGGATTCCCCATCTTGCAAAACCCATCACCCTCCATACCACTCTGTACACTTTCTCTCGACCTCCACCTCCACCTCACCCACCCTTAGGACACATGGAGAATGATATCGAGCTAACAATATCTAGAGGAGTTTTATTAGAGGATTGTATGAAATTCTGGTTTGTAGCTGAACTTGTATGGAAAGCAAGACAAATCACTGAAGAAGATATCAAGAAAGAAAATATTTTCATCGCACTGCATGAGAAAGAATTGACATGGTACATAAAGTATTCTATTAAAAATTATGGTTCTTCTCTTAGTCTAGGTGGATTGAACAGGTCCAAGTACAAGTGGCTTCAGTATAAAGGCTCAAAAATCAAAGTGTCTGGAATGTGCCAAACTTAATGTCAAGTCGAATATATCGTCTTTTTTATTCCAACGACACATATGACACTTAATTCTGAGTTTGTATGAAGGAGTTAGAATAATTCAAATTTTTATGGTTGACTTGGTGATGTGTCAGCGTAAAGAGGCGAAATTTTTGAATAAAACTGGCCCTGGATTCCGGCCAACCCCAACCAAATTCTAGGTGAAATTGTGGGATGGATAGTTTCACTCCATCGGTCAAAATCTGATTTTTTCAAAATTATCAGTTTGTTTTATGAGATTAAAGAAATATTGAGAAAATAAGGTAGGGTGGGTCATGACCCCCACCCTACACAATAGACATAACAGAATAATATTAAAAATGGGTGGGCCAACGGCCATGACCCCGTTGCCCACCTAATACACATGTCACATCAAATATTGCTGGTGGGGCATGGGATTTCAACCTCGCTGCCCCATCCCATACATCCTTCCGATTGCAATCACCATACTCTCAGCAAAGATTAAGGGGCAGGCCATCCCAATGAGGACCTAGGCACCCAATGAACCCCCACTTGACATTAATAAATGGTGGGTTTTTTTTTTTAATTTAATGTGTGGTTAATAAACAACCAAACCCGATTAAAAAAAGATGGGGGCGGAGTTTGACCACCTGACCCCCTCCCTCTGTTAAGGATCTCTAACCATTCAACCAATAGACTTCCTCTGTGAAGTCCACCAACTTTTCATTATAAAACATTGAACTTCATAAGTGCACCTAGGCATGTCAAGAGAGGGCACGGAAATCGAGACAGTGGAACCATGATACTGTGTAGGAAGGGGGGAAGAACCATGATCTAAGCCATTTTCTAGAGGGTCCAGATTTTCACTTTCTCAGATTTAGGCAAATTTTATATGGATTCTACACCTCTCGATGCCACGAATCAAACAGAGTTGTCCATTTCTTCATCATAGGTCTGCAATGTTTTTTCACTTTCAGCTATGGAGGTATAAGGGTGTAATTTCTCATTTTATACTTGTACTTTCATTTTTTACCACTTAATGAAAGAGGGCCTCCCCACTAATTGAGTAGGGCCTAGAGACGGAGTCCATCCTGGATGAACTTCGATATCAATTTTGTGTCTTCTTGCATTATGTTAATTGCTTCTCTCTTATTATGTTTATGCCTTTAAAGTTTCTTGTTTTAAGCTACAATTTTCACATGTAATTCTTTAACACATCTCAAGCAAGATATTTCTAGATCAAGTGGTATCAAAGTAAGTGTTTTTATATTTGAATTACATGCTTTTATGCTAACTAGAAACAAGCTATGAAGAGGCGAAGGGAAACATTTGTTGTGAAACCAGCTCCAAAAATAGAAGAAAAGAGATATCAACGCCTTAGAAATAAGCCAGTTCGAGGGGGAAACCTCCAATACATTACATGAATGAAAAATTCGTGGATGATTCAAATTACAAAACCTCGTTTCTATATATATGAGTCCAAGGGGCCACAATGTAATCCTAGTGGGGCCACAATTTAATCGTAGCCAACCTAACAATAATAATTTAAGGGCACAATAATAACAATATGGGGGTTATGGAGGTACAATAATAACAATAAGGGGGTTACACTAACAATAATAAGGGACTATACTAGTAATATACGGACCTAACATGCCCCTCTCCTTCAGAAAATTGTTGTCCTCAACGCTTGAGTAGCTCTGGGTGCTTTTGTATAAAATTCTCATCCTCCCATGTAGAATCTTTAGTGGGTAAGTTCTTCCACTTGATGAGATACTTTGAAATTGATCGATTCCATAGCTGTCGAGTTCTTGTTTCTGTGACTGCTTCAGGTTCCAATATGATTTTTCCTTCCTCATCAAGTTCTGGCAATATTGTTTGAACTGGAATGTTTTCACGTATAACCTTCTTTAAGCATGAAACATGGAAAATTGGATGCACTTGTGAAGAAGAAGGAAGTTCCAATTTGTATGCCATAGTACCAATATTTTGCAACACCTTGTAAGGACCATAGTACTTTGGAAATAATTTATTATCCTTCTTAGCTTGCTTGTGGGACATTTGTTTGTATGGTTGTAGCCGTAAAAATACCCAGTCTCCTACATCAAAACTTTTCTCACTGCGATGTTGATCTGCCTATTATTTCATTCGATTTTGTGCCAAATTCAGGTTGTCCTTTAAGATTTTGAGAACTTCTTGTTGATGCTCGATGTGATATTCCACTACTTGAACCTTCGAATTTTATCTTAAAGATGATGTGATGGATGGTGGATGATATCCATAAAGTGCCATAAATGGGGTAATTTTTGCTGCAGTATGGAAGGAAGTGTTATACCACCATTCCCCTAGAGGTAACCACTTGACCCATTGTGTTTGTTTGTCAGATACAAAACAACGAAGATATCCTTCCAAAAATTTATTTACTATCTCATTTTGACCATCAGATTGAGGATGATAAGATGATTTATGAGCTAATTGAGTACCCAAACAAGAAAATAACTCCGTCCAAAAATTTCTAGTAAAAATGGGATCTTTGTCGCTCACAATAACCCTTCGGTTTCCATGGAGCTTTTGAATTGTGTCCATAAATGCAGTAGCAATTGTACTTGCTTTAAATGGATGACATAATGCACAAAAGTGTGCATACTTGGTAAGTGTATCAAATACCACCATGATGACACTCTTTCCTTTGGACTTAGGTAAACCTATGATAAAATCCATTAAAATCTCCACCCAATGTTGACTTGGAATGGATAAAGGTTGTAGAAGACCCAGGGTCTTAATTGTCTCAACTTTATTCTGCTGGAAAACCAAACATTCTGCCACAAAATTTTAAATATCAGATTTAAGGCCATCCCAAAAAATTCTTTCTTCACCCTGTGGTAAGCTTTTAAAAATCCTGAGTGTCCTCCTAAAGGAGAAGTGTGCAATTCCAAAAGAATATTTTGTTTTAGTTGGGAATTCTTACAAATATATAAGCAATCTTTGTACCATAAGGAATCGTTTTTCCAACTAAATGTATCAAATATACTAGGATCTTTCTGCAAATTTTGAATGAGTGTCCACACTTCTTCATCCTTCTTCCATTCATCTCTTGCTTCGGTTATCCAATCTAGTTGGATAACAGAAATGGCACAAAGCAATGCTTCCACCTCTTCATTCTCTCTTGAGAGTGCATTTGCAACAACATTTAGCTTCCCTTTTTGGTATATTATTTCAAAGTCATAACCCAACATCTTTGTGACCCATTTTTGCTGCTCTTCTGAAGATAGTCTTTGTTCCAAAAAATGTTTAAGACTATCATGATTAGTTTTTACCTTGAAGTGTCTTCCCATTAGGTAAGTTCTCCATTTCTTTAGTGCATGCAGTATTGCTAACATTTCCTTCTCATAAATAGGTTTATGTAAATAATTTCCTTTGATTAGAAAACTTTCAAAAGCAATGAGTCTTCCTTCTTGCATTAAAATAGCACCAATTCCATTTCCTAAGGCATCGCATTCCATAGTAAAGGTTTTTGTGAAGTCTAGCGTAGCTAATATTGGTGCTAGGCACATTGCCTCTTTAAGATGTTCAAATGCCTTAGTTGCTTCAGGAGTCCATGAAAATGCATGTTTCTTCAATAATGTTGTTAGAGGTGCTGCTATTCTCCCATAATTCTTAACAAAATTTCGATAATACCCTGTTAACCCGAGAAATCCTCGCAACTGCTTTATGGTTGTGGGGACTTTCCATTCCTTAATGGATTTAATTTTGTTAGGGTATAAATTAACACCCTCATGAGATAAAATATGACCCAGATATTCCACCTCTTGTACTCCAAAGAAACATTTGGATGCTTTTTCATATAATTGTTTCTCCTGCAATAGTTTGAGCACCTTGTCAACATGTTGAACATGATCCTTCCAAGACCTATTTTAGATTAGTATATCATCAAAAAATACTAGCAAAAATTTTCTAAGGAAGGTTTTGAAAATGGAATTCATCAACCCTCGAAATGTAGAAGGTGCATTGGTAAGGCCAAAAAGCATGACCAAAAATTCATAATGACCCTCATGAGTTTGAAATGTTGTTTTTAGAATGTCTTTAGTCTTCATTCTAATTTGATGATACCCTAAATTAAGATCCAACATGGTAAAATACATTGCTCCATGTAATTCATCCAATAATTCATCAATCACAGGAATGGGAAATTTATCTTTAATGGTGAGCTTATTGAGCTCCCCATAATTCGGACACATGTGCCATGATCCATCCCTCTTGTGTACCAATACTACAAGAGCAGAGAAAGAACTTTAACTGGGTTGAATTATACCCGCCTCTAACATTTCTGCAATCATACGTTCAATTTCATTCTTTTGGAAATAAGGATATATATAAGGCCTGATGTTTGGAGGAACACTTCCTGGAATCAAATCAATAGCATGATCATGATCACGAATAGGTGGGAGTCCTTTGGGAGCTTCAAAAACCTTGGAATGATTGTCCAAAACTTTTTGGAGATCTGCAGAAATAGATGGTTTTGATGTTGGAACTTCTAGTGAGCATAATTGTGCAATTATGCCTCATTGTTATTTATTTAGAAGCTTTGTCATGACATTAGAGCTTATTATATTTCTTGGCTTCCTTGCAATACCCCATAATTCAACTTCCTTTCCTTCTGAAAAAAAATTTAAGAAAAGTTCTTGAAAATTAAAAGCTATCATCCCCAAAAATTGTAACCATTGTACTCCTAGTACAACATCAACACCCCCCATAGGAATGGAAAGAATTGGACTATTCAACACATATTCCCCCATGGTTATATTGATATTATGGCATTTTCTAGAGAAAATTATATTTCCTCCATTTGCAACCATCACTTGACATTCTGGTATAGGAAGCAATTCAATTCCTTGGTTATCTTACAATGAATAAAATTATGGGTACTACCTGAATCAATCAACACTATTACCTTTTTCTTCTTGATATGTCCTTCTATATTAAGAGTTTGAGGAGTGGTAATTCCTGCCAATGCATTACACGATATGGTCATACTCATTTCTTCCTCTTCTTGTTCATTGTCTTCTTCCTCTTCACAATCTATGTAAAATAATTTCTTCTCAGCACACTTATGACCTTTAGTGTATTTGCTATCACAACTGTAGCAAAGCCCTTTTTCTCTTTTTTATTCCAATTGTTGTGGTGTCAAACTTGTAGGTTGTGGAAATCTAGGAGTATCAACACTTCCCTCTTTATAGACGTGAGTGGTAGGCTTCCTTGTTGCCATAATTTTACATTCAATTTTTCTTCCCAACCTGAATGCCTTCTCTAATGAATCAGGTTCCAAAATGCGAACTTCATGTTGGATGTTATCCTTTAAAGTAATTATGAATAGATCTATCCTGTGTTCCTCTAGAATATCAGTTACCCTTATATTTAACTTTTGGAAGTCCTCAATGTGCTCCCCCATTAAACCCTTTTTTTTTAGATTTATCAATTGGATAAAGAAGGTGTTGCTCTTTGTATCCTCATAATGTGCTATCATTTCCTCCGTAAAATTTGACCAAGTGACATTTTTTTTATGGGAGCAAAGCCATCGATACCATACAAATGTATTTTGTTGTAAATGTAAAGTTGCAATGCGTACCTTTTGTGTGTTTTTCACATTATGGAGATCAAAATATTGCTCCATCTATAGTATCCATGTTACAGGATCCTTTCCATCAAACTTCCTCATATCCATTTTTGGAATATGGTGGTTCTTCCAACCAACATTAGATTTTATGAAATCACGATTAAAATTTATTTTGTTCTCATCATGAGTTTCCTCTACTATCTTTTCACCATTAGGAAACTTTTCTTGTATCAACTTTTTCAAACCTTCCATGTCTGCTTTTAGATCATTCTTCATGTTTTCCATTTTCTCATCGATCTTAGCTTCCATGTCATCCATCTTAGATTCCATGCTAGCTTCCATTGCATCTATCTTAGATTCCATGCCATTCTTCAAACCATCCATCTTAGATTCCACTCCTTTCTTCAAACCATCCATCTTAATTTCCATGCCTTTCTTCAAAAATTCAATGTCATTTTTTGTTGCTCGTTGCAAGAGCGAAATTTGTTTCACTTTCTCTTGTAATTTTTATATGTCATGTTTCCATTCTTCGTCTTCATGAGTCATAGTAGAGCTTTCTAAAGGCTTAATAGGCATCAAATTATTTTTATGGGCAATTTTAGAATCCAATACTGATATCTATTCTACAATATTCCCTTGGAATCAATTCAACTTGATTCTTTAAACAAGACTTATGCAATTCGGAAAAAAAAAATACACACCTTTTACTTGATTTTTTGGAGCTTGGTAATGAAATTGAATTATCTCTATAATTGAGAATCCACAATATCTGAAATTAAGTCCTATAGGATCCCTCTGAAGCTTCTTTCAAATGCCACAGTTCTAATCTGATTTGGATTCTTCAAGGCAAAGTTATGTCCAATCTCCCACAATGACCCAATTTTGGACTGGTTCAGTAGAGTGAACTTTTAAGACTTGCCACATGTCACTGTTTCCTCCTTTGGCTCTAAAATTGATAGACTGAAAACTAAAGTCCGTGTACTTGCGGCCACTTTTTACATCATTCCAATCTGATGCTGAAAGAGAGAGCTATGAATATTTTCCCACGATCACCTCTTTGAGATGAAATTCAGAAGCCTCAAAAAGCCCTAACTTCCACAGATCATATCTCCAAAAATATTTCAAACCAATATCTAAAATTTTGTGACAATGTTCCTCAAGATTGTGGCTTCGCACTCTAAAACTTTTAGCTTCTGAACCTTCATATTAAAAAGGTTATTACGAAAATACCATGATCATTTTTTTATGTTAAATTCAAGAGCCTGCAAAATGACCTAACTTGCACAGATCATATCTTCTAAAATATTGCGAAACAAGCTCTGAAATTTTGCGATGGTGTTCCTCGAGATTTTGGCTTCACACTCTAAATATTTTAGATTCTGAACCTTCGTAGAAAAATAATTATAGCAAAAATTCCATGATGACCTGTTTGGAGCAGTGAAACCCTAGAATCTCAAAGCTCAGATACCAAATGTTGTGAAACCATGTCCAAAAAGACAAGAAAAGAGATATCAATGCCTTAGAAATAAGCAACTTCAAGGGGGAAACCTCCAATACATTACATGAATGAACAATTATTGGATGATTCAAATTACAAAACCTCCTTTCTATATATAGGAGTCCATGGGGCCACAATGCAATCCTAGTGGAGCCACAATGTAATCCTAGCCGACCTAACGATAATAATTTAAGTGCACAATAATAACAATATGGGGGTTGCAAGGGTACAATAATAATAATAAGGGGGTTACACTAACAATAATAAGGGACTATACTAGTAATATAGGGACCTAACAACATTGCATTTCAGAAGTGTGCCCAGGCAGGTCAGGAGCAGACACAGAAATCAAGACAGTGGAACCATGAGACTGTGTAGGAAGGGGGGCAGGAACATGATTTGAGCCATTTTCCAAAAGGTCCAGATTTTCACTTTGTCAGATTCAGGAAAATTTTATATGGATTTTTCACCTCTCAAAACCACGAATCCAGTGGTGTTGTCCATTTCTCCATCATAGATGTGAAATTTTCTCACACTTTCAGCTATGAAGGTATAAGGGTGTAATTTCTCATTTTATACTTGTACTTTCATTTTTTATCACTTAATGAAAGAGGGCCTCCCCACTATTTGAGCAAGGCCTAGAGAGGTAGTCCCTCCTGGACAAACTCTGATATCAATTTCGTGTCTTGTTGCATGATGTTAATTTCTTCTCTCTTATTATGTTTATGCCTTTAAAGTTTCTTGTTTTAAGCTACAATTTTTAGATTTAATTCTTTAACACATCTCAAGCAATATTTTTATGGATGAAGTGGTATCAGAGCATGTGTTTGTATATTTGAATTAGATGGTTGTATGTTGAGTAGAAATGGACTACGAAGAGGCAAAGGGACACTACAGTATTTTTACCCTAAAGTGGGACGTGCACATTAGAGAAGAAACATGGGTGATGAAGCTCGATATGAGGAAGAGCTTAACTTCCGCTAGACTTTCTACATCATGGTAGACTAGGTTGAGAAATTTTTCTCTAGATTTGAAAAACTAGAAAAAGAAGGGGGGAATGCTTTAGAAGGACAAGGTTCAGTGCATGGAGACGGTGGAGGAGATCCACCTCCTTCTCCTCCAGCAAGTGAAATTTCTTCCTCCTCTTCTCACCATCATCATAGGAATTCTCAAAATTAATTTAATAAACCTTCCCTTAAGTTAGATGTAAAATTTTATCTACCCATGTATAATGGTGAAAGTAATGTAGAGAAACTTAAAAACTAGATTAGGCATCTTGAACTCTACTCCATGATTCAGTAGATTATGGAGGGTGAGGGAAAGATCCAGTTGGCTTCTCTTTGATTGAATGGCACAAATGCCAGTTGGAGGGAGAGAAAAATTCAGGGAAATAGTAATATGGGTAACCTTATTTCCTCATGGAAAAATTTTATTGCTGAACTTGAAGATCAATTCTATCCCTTGGGTTATAAGAAAAAATACTTAATGGAGTGGCAATACCTAAGTCAAGTTAAATGAAAAAATGTGCAAATATTTACCGAGGAATTTAGAAAATAGGCACTAAGTTTGGGCATTTCATTAGATTCACCTAATGTTGTAACTAAGTTAATTGGATAATTACATAGTTACATTAGACGTTCATTGTTAATGTTCGAACCTACCACCATCGACTCGGACAATGTAAAGGACATTCATCTTGAAAACAGGGGTAGAAATGATAAGGATGATCATTCAAAGAAACCACCTTTCAAACCTTCAAATGGAAAATTCAAAGGGAAAGGAAAGGGAAATGAAAAGAAGACGGCATCAAAGAATAAGGATGAAGGAGAAAAGTGTTACAAGGAAAATGACCTCCTCATCAGCTCAGAGGAGAAGGTAACATGGAAGGAAGAAAATGACCCAAGCAAGACCCATTTTTCCAAGGTAACGCAACCCCGGAGACATTTGGGGCGAGTTATAACACACCCTAACCATGCAAAGGGAGCCTTAGTGCCTAGGGTAAAGCTCTATCTTTCATACGGGGCAGCGTTATCCATGTTTGAATGTGAAAATGGAAATATCTCGTGGAAACTAACTGGCATTTCCAGCTTTTCTCAAAAAGAGTTAGTTCAAAAATAGAAACTTACAGCACAAAAATTTTATTAGATATTTCCAAACACAACTGAACTCCTATGGAAGAAAAAAGCACAGAAAATCTAGGAAACATCAAGATCTTTCTTGATTTGAACTGGTTGAAAGGATAGGTAAGGTTTCTCCTTTCCATTTCCTATAAATTCAAGGTTTGGGCTCTTAGTGAAGGTTTGAAGGTTTTATCATATGTGGAGAAGAATTTCATTCTTGAGTATGACGCTTAAATATTAGCAAGGTCCATTGAGGACTCTTAGCCCAAGCATCATCACACTCGGAGATAGAGAAAGAGATAGAGGAATTGGGAGACAAAGGAGGGCTTGGTACAACCAATACTTGTAATCCTCCTTCTTATAAGTCAGTAGAACTATATATAATTTTTCCATTTTATGTTTCGATGTCACATTTTTTGTTCATTTTTCTACTAAGCATGATATAAATTGCTCAAATTTTCAAAGCTAAATGTCCATTATATAGTTGTCTAATTGTTAGTTAGCGATACCATTGTGAATATTACATGGGTGCTTTGTTTGGTTGTAGGATCTAGATTTGGAGCAGGTGAGGAAGGACTTATACTGCACTGCATAGCACTCTCCATAGGATCTATTGTCCACAAAGAGGTAATCACTCAATATCTAGCCTTTTCAATTATATATTAGTATGAACATGTATGCAATGCCTTTGTAACTTTACAACTAATCTGACACTCTGCCTTGGGTACTGGAAAGCCCAAAAGGATATCTATCAACTACCACCCAGGTATTTTACCCCTTAGTAGAAATGGCGACTCCGTTGGGGACTTGATCTCAAGTTTCTGGATTGTTCCTTATCGTTTGGCTCTTTCCCTCTGCTAACATACCCTTCTGATTAGCTTGCATGCTCTCTAATAATCTCAGTAGCTCACAGAGTCAATAATAGACCATGCTTAGCCATTTGTACAACTTTACTCTGAGTAATGCTCCCTCTTAGAGTGTTTTAGTGTACTATAATGTTGCTTATGCTCAGATACAGTCCGCTAGTCCAATAATTAACGCTCTGTAGCCTCTGCTTGCCAGCGTTACCGAGCCAAAATCTGATGTTTACACCCTGGTTGTGTTTCCCTTTGGCTGTAGAGTTATTGGCTACCAGATAAACTTATTTTATTGGATCCGTGCATTTTATTACTAGCTAGCATTTTTTAGTTTTCTTATTTAAAAATTTAGTGTTAGTAGCATCTACTTTTTGAAGAAGAATTTATTTTTTTTAAGTTTTCTGAACATAGCTAAATTCATTCTGAAATTTTTTGGTTAAAAATTTGTTAGAGAGGATAGTTAGATGGTTGAATCTTTTAAAGGTTGAACTGCATTATTTGTATGTTTGGTGCATGGATGTTTGAAATATCTCTCCCTATAGAATAAACTCTTCATTGAAATTGAATATATAGAGCATTTCTCTGCATGGTTTTGAGTTAGAGTCTCATTAAATTTTATACATCCACTCCCCCTCCGCAAGACTAATAATCAAGTACATTAAGAATCAAGCGATAATAAAATTAATCATATAACTTTTTCTCAGCTCACACCAACAGTAGTTAGGGCTAGGATCTTGGGGTAGGAGAACTGAGAAAATCACCCAAGATCACAAAACTTGAAACTAGAGTCATTAAAAAGTGAAATCCTACTGCACTCATACTATCGACACCACTCCACTACCACTAGAGTTAAGCGTGAGACAACACCAGCGTGCATAAGAAGGTAGCCCACCTTCGAGTGCATTCAGTGGGCATGCTATATATTGGGGTTCCCCTCGGGGATGTCGAAACTAGACTGGGGATCTAGGTGTTCTGCCCATATAGCATGTTGTCTACAATTGTGACCCCCATGACAGTGTCTATGATTTGAAGTATCTTTAGTTGCCAGAATTTTTAGGGACTTACACAAAGGTGACTGGGCCGGGGTGCACTGGTACCTAAAAAAAATGGACCTACTCTATCTTCGGTCTTTGGGAGGGTACTCGTCTTCACGAGAGTGCTTACACCTATTGTTTGAGGTTCGAGTGAAGCTCTATAGTAACTATAATTATATATTTGATGAAATCTCTTTGTAGGCTATTGGAATACTGGGTTTCATCTCTAGCAAACAGTAGTACTCAGATAGGGTCATACCCGTTCTAGCTACTTGATTGATTGATTTTAGAAGTAATTATTTATTTTTTCTTTTTTAGGTGTGTGAATACTATCACTGAGACTTTATAATACATCAGAATAAAAAATTTGATAAAATTAAACAGGTCACCGTGGCGTCCTTCGACCCTCGTTGTCTTTCTAGACGATGACAAGGTCTCCCTCCATTAACATCAGGGGAGGATTCGAGCCTCAGTGAGCTAGTGATTTCTCTGAAAGAGTAGTCTCTAGTGACAACGCCTAAATTTAATATAGCTCGCTATCATATGGAGTTTCGAGAGGATCCTTTTACGAAAGGAGTCATACCTCCTTACAACCCTCCTCTCAGTAACCTGACGGGGCCATTGTTAGTTCACGTTACACCAGGCCAAGTTATGTCTTCCACTGAACCTACATCCATTTCACAACTGACACCCATGGGGTCAATGTCGTTGGTGGCCAACTCAATTCAATCACCATCTTCCTCACTAGTTGTCAGTTCTACGCAAATTATTGGAAACCCTAGTAGCCAGGCTATACTCGGTCTCAGCATTCCGATCACCACAACTATAAGCGGACCTCCGAACCCTTTGGGATCTGCTCCTATTGTGACTGAATTGGAACCCACGGTTTCCGCTCTTGCTAGAAAGGCTACTTTGGTTCCTTTTAGCAACCTTTCGGTTGGAACCCATTGTTGAGTTCAAACCCCTTGTCTATCATGCCAGGGGGTAGTTTCACCAAAACATATATGCCAGGAACACTTCAGTACCCATACATTGAATATAAAAAACAGGAAATATAATTGTTAATGTTGTTCCTTTGAGTGGTCAAACTTCTAGCATAGGGTCTATGGCGATGGTCAACTACGCGAATAGTAGTATGCCACTGGCTAACTCTATCGCGTCCATATGGGAAACCCAACCCCAAAACCAATTTGGAAAATGGGGGAACTTTTACACTAGAGACACCAACAGTTTGGCCCCCAGTACAACATACCCTATTGAAAAAAACCATATGCCCCTACATCCCCACTCACTAGGAAATTTTATCAAGAAAGTGCTATGTATCCCATTAGTAACACATTGATGGGTGGAACCTACGGTCTCAATGGTCAGCCAACACTTTCTTGGCTAGATTCGAGGGAAAAAATGTAAATTCCATTCTTGGAGGCTTTAGACATCACCGACCTCTAAAAATTGACCAATGATCCCATCAACCAAAAACCACTCTGGCCTCCAGTAGCACACAAGATTCCATCTGAAATCCCTGAATTCAAAGGGAAATAAGGGGAGGATCCAGCCACGCAAATAACCACATTTCATCTATGGTATGTTTCTAACGCCATGGTGGATGATAGTATTCGGCTCAGACTTTCCCCCGCACTCTCACAGGCAACGCTGCCAGATGGTACATTGAGTTACCACGTGGGACCGTCAATAATTTTAGCACCTTAGCAATGAAATTTCTTAATAAATTCCAATTACCTATTCGATACAAGACCGGAATGAAACCTTTAACCTCCCTGCGCTAAGACATTGCCACCCACATCTCCGATCACATTCTTGAATGGAGACATAGGTGAAGGCTAGTCAAAGTGCCAATCTCAGATCATCTCTTATCAAACTAATTTTGTAATTCATGCTTACCACCCTTTTCTAAGGACGTTTTCTTGTCTGGTGCAGTCATGGAAGACCAATCCATCTGTCATGCACATCATCTAGATCTCATCTATTCACAATCTAGAACGTTGTATGACTTACTCCCCCATGTCTCTGACAACCTGAATCCTCTTGCTACTCAATTTATTGGAGCACACGTCGGTAGTCTCATTGGTGCAACCTCTGGTGTATCCATAAAACATCTTAGTGGGAAAACTTTCCAACCATTTTTGGCTACCACCACCCCTAGCCAATTGACTATTCTTCCCACCGTTGAGGTAAAATATGTGCAGTCTACACAAAACCCTAGTGGCAAGAACAAGAGGAACAAGAAAATACCTCTCCTTCTGAAGAGTAGTCCAGTACTCAAAATAATACCAATCAGAAAAGCATTGCTCTGAATGGTAAAGTAAAGGAGAAACCAACGATATTCCCTTGTAGAAGTTGTGCGGAGGACCACTTCACATACAAATTTCCTCGGCTGCAAGAATGCACAGATTTTATTACAAACAAGGACTCCGGAAGGACCCCTGTTATCCTTCACAATCCCTTCCCTAATCCACACCAACAACAAAAACACATGGTTGCAAACCCATTGCAACCCCCCCAAAGGGGCAACAGTGTTACTCATCCTTTTGGTGAATGATCATCGACCATTTATGGCATAGAGAGTGTTGAACTTCAAACCTGAGCTAAATTCTATGGAAATCCCATCAATGAGGCTCAAGAACTTGGTTCAAGTTTGAATCCACCGTTGCCCAACGATTTGCATATTGAAAGGCCTGCTGCAAACCCTTCGATTCGTCCCCCTAAAGGGACACTTTAAGGCATGAATCATAACACCTCTGCACATTGTTTGGTAAATTTAGTGTGTCCTAAATTGCTACATTAATTTGTCAATCCAGGATTCGTAAGCTGACGAAGTGTGGCACACTATATGTGCAAGATAACCTATCTCTTACTTTTTGTCGTTTTTGGTTTTTTTCCTTTTTATCTTGGTTGGTTTCCTAATGTAAGATGGAAATTCTAAAGGAAAAGTATGGTTATGATTGTTCGAGGCAATGATGTCCTTTATAATAATTTACCAAACTTCAAACTTCAAAATTATTTTGAAACATATAATGAGAAAATTAGTTCCTAAAAGGAAATAAAAATGTGCTACTATTCTAGTTAAACAAATAGTGAACTATTGATCATGAAAACCATTACCCTTGATGCTGTCTAAACACAAAAGAAACTGTACTCAAAGAAAAGATTGCAAGTAAAGTAAAACTAAAATCAAATTACATCAACTCATATTCTGACCCCTCACCATTAGTCTCGCTATGGCTTTCAGAGGTAATCATAAACAACTTGAGCAATCTGATATCTAATTTGCAAAAAAATAAACTAATATCAAATTACACACTCATACTTCAATCCCTCACCATTAGTCTCGCTATGGCTTTCGGAGGTAACTGATAATGACATGAGCAATTTAATATCTATCTTGTAGAAAAGTAAACTAATATCAAACTATACACTCATACTTCAATCCCTCACCATTAGTCTCGCTATGGCTTTCGGAGGTAACTGAAAATGACATGAACAATTTAATATCTAACTTGCAGAAAAGTAAAATAATATCAAACTACACACTCATACTTCAATCCCTCACCATTAGTCTCGCTATGGCTTTCGGAGGTAACTGAAAATGACATGAGCAATTTAATATCTAATCTAACTACTAAAGCAAATGTGCAAGATTGAAATAAACAAAACAGTGCTGGAATTAAAAGCTAATAAAAATAAATCAGCAGAAGGACAATATTGATTCCATGTCATTAGTCATTATAAAAATATGTGCAAATGCCCGGGCTGCCATGAAAAATTATGCTAAAAGCTATGATTTCAGAAAGCAATCTAAGTAAGGAAATATGACAAAACAAAATTGAAAGCAACTTATCTAGAAAACATGCAAAACCTCCTTGAATAGCAGGGGCCCTCTGCTACCAATTTGGTGTAATCCTTCTTCAACTCCTTAAAATTGTAATCAAAACACCATCAAGGAACTTCTTTATTGAAAAACTTCACAAATCTACATCCCATTCCATCTTAAGCTTTGTTACAAATCTACTTCCTCATTACTTCCTCATTACTTATGATAGGAGAAAGCTTCTCCTATTTATACAAAATATGAGAAGTCATCTCATTAATGGGAGTCCATGAATCTCTCCCTCCATCTCTAGAGTTACAATCAAAATAGGAAATGTTAAGATACATGTCTTTCTAGAGTTTCAACACAACTAAGAAATGAGACACATATCCTCTTAGAGTTTCAATACAACAAGGAAGTGAGACACATATACTCTTGATCCCATAATCTTCTCCAACCAAATTCGAATTTGGCCTTAGAGTGCCACATAAGGGTCTTCTAGAAGTCTCCTTTTGACCTACACATGTCACAAAACTCATAACACATATATAGATATATGAAACTATGTTAATTTTCTAGTTTCTAATCATAAATTCACTTAAAATACATAAAATGAATAACTTTGGAAAACAAGGATCCTAACCCATATATTTATGAAAATGGTTACTTGATGTAGGGTTTTAGGTCAAATGGCTATGAAATAAGAGCTAAATGGTTATAACATAATGGAAATATGTATGAATATGGAGAACACTTTTGAGACTCAACATACCCCCCAACTGAAGTTGTTGCATGTCCTCATGCAACTATTGCAATGATTCATTTGTCCATGAGTTGATCTTTTATGAGTTTTGACTCATATAGATTCGTTCCAAACTTTGCTTCTTGATATTTTCTTCTTTTTGGCAAAGTATAATACATTTGATTGTAACATTTTTTTTTCAATGGTTGGTTCTTGTGTGACAACCTTTTTTTTTTTTTGAGCAATGGTTCTTGTGTAACAATGCTTTATTTTCTTTGTTGCATCAAAGTTCATGAAAACATTTAGAATCAATTACTCCATCAATGAATTGACCATTTGCAAGGCATATAATCTTTTGGATCATATTGCAACAATAGTTGGTTGGGAAGTATATGTGGGTAGAAATGAAATGAAAATGTGTGATAGTGTATGACATGTGGATATGAAATGATGTCCCTTCCCCCCCCAACTTAAGATATGACAATGTGAAAAAGGGAGTGAGGAATTTTTCCAAAGTTACAATTTTAGCATTCTAATGAATTACATGACTAAAAATTAAAAAACAACATACCTTCACTTACCTTAAATGTGGATGAGTTGTGTATGTGTGGTGGCTGCAAAATTCTGATCATATTCTTCTTCAAGTGGCTGAACAAGAGAATTCATGGATAAAGAGATAAGATGACTTTTTATTGCTTCTGCTAAAACTTGTTGAATCTGCGCCAAAATGCTGAAAATAATAGTCTTCATGTCTTCAAAACTCATTGGCATAATTCCTACTATGTGAAAAGATGTTCTGATGTCGAACATAGTAGGAAATTGTTGACTTAGTGGCCATTAATGGATGCCACTAGTCAACACGAGAACTCTCACCATTGATGACAATGAGAGTCAAGATGCCCAAACACATCTTGCTAGGTACGAATGATTTTGCTGATGTCGAGTCACCTAGAAAATCTGACGAACAAGGGACATTAATGTATTTCCATTGTTTGTCAGCATGAGAACTTGCCATTAAGGCATGCAAGCCTCAAGGTGTTTTTACAAAGAACTTAGACTCAAAGGACTATGGACTCAATAGTTTGCATTGAAGCAGGGCTTATTTGCGGAATGAAAATGACAAGAAATGGAAGTTGAAAATGGAAGATGGCAATGGAGAGTATAAATGGAAATGGGCAATAAGCATGTGAATGAGCCTCTTGCTTTTATTTGTGGTTATGAATGGACAAAAAGAAATGGAAAGTGGATGTGAATGTAAATGGAAAATATGAAGTGAAATGAGGTGAATGGTTTATTATGAGGTATGGATGTGATGGAGACAATAGTATCTGAAAGTTTTTCAAATGTTTGGATCTTATTTGACATCAGCATATTTCCTCTTTATTGTTGATCATCCTCTTATGAAACAAATTGGTCTCTTAGAGAGACACCATTCTCTTGTAGTCATTTGTCCTTCCTCCTGGAACCTGCAAAAAAAACTAATACTTCTTCTGCAATGGAATGTAAGATTATCAAAGGAGAGAGGTGATCAATCTCTCTAGTTATGATATTTACACACAAAACTAAGAATTTGTATTAATGAAACAAGTTCTCAAAAGAAAAATCAAAAGAATTTATACCTGTTTTGGAATTAGTGCCTCAAGTTGAATGTAGCTTCTTTTCAGAAATTTATTTCATTATTTACCATTTCAAACTCTAATGATGGATTTCTCATTGTGTAGATCTTGTTGAGACCTTTCCAACGATACTTAAATCATCAAAATCTGATTTTGTATGAGAAAGTTAGGCTGATTTGAACAATGAGATTTTTCAGCTGCAGAATTGGAGAATAGCTGCGGAATTGGACTTTAGCTGCGGAATTGGAGAATAGCTGCGGAATTGGACTTTAGCTGCAGAATTTCGACGGTTTCTGTAGCTAAAAATCTTGAATAAAAAGTTAGCCATTAATCTTTCATCATCAGTCCAAAATTAATCAATACCTTCATAAAAGTGAGCAAATAACTTATTCATTTCATTCATTCAAAAATATTGATTTTTTTTTTTATTTTTAAATAAAAAAATTGAAAAAGAGAATTGCAATTTTTTTATTTTTTTTATTTTTTATTTATTTTTAATAACAAAATTGAAAAAGAGAAATGCAAAATATTTTTTTTTAACAAAATTGAAAAATACAATTTTTTTAAATATTATATATGTTACATTTAAAAAATATATAATTTTATTAAACAGAACAATTTATTAAATAAGAAAACTAAAAAAAAAAAAAAAAAAAAAACTGAATACTTTGCATATATTTTACAGCAGAATTGAATTGCAAGTCCACAACACCACAAACAACATTTCTTTCATTTCACGATTGTCAAATGTTTCTGAAACAATAAAACATCTGAAAGTATTAGTCAGAGTGATTTTTCTTACGAACCCAAGATTCCTTGACCCGTTCATGATTTTCAGGTCGTAACTTCAAGTGTGAAACAATCATATGATAGGCTTCCTCGCGCTCCGATTTCTTGGCAGATGATAAAGGAGATGTAATTAATCACAACGAAGTGTGAAAAAATCATATGATAGGCTTCCTCGCGCTCCGATTTCTTGGCAGATGATAAAGGAGATGTAATTAATCACAAAGAAATCCAACATTCAGAAAACAAAGTCGAATTGAACTCAAAATTGAGTGGAATGCGGATTGAATGCCACGATAAAAATTTGATTTCATTTAAAATTCGTCTTCTTCAGATTATGGGTGAAATCAAGCAAAGTGCCGTTCAAACTCTCCACTGTGCAAACAGAAAACCGTTTTTCCTCACGCGGCAAGCAAAAATGGCCTTCAAAGAACCGAGAAATTCTCCCAGACCGCCACGAATTTCTTAAAACGATTTCTGGGTTATCTAATTGACCACGTTGGTGAAAAAACCCATGTCTCGGTTTTTCAAAATGCATCTTCAATCGATCAGAAAATTCGTTTCAAATTGACGTGTCAAATAAAATTGTGTTTCTGGAGATGCTCTGGCAAAAATCGTTTTTCTCAGAATGTGGTTCAAAATTGTGTTTCGTGTGTATCATTGTTTTCATCCCTGGACTGTTTAGAAGCACAATCTCCCTTTTCATCTACAGGAATGGACGGAGAGATGCGCTGTCATCGCTATTTGACAGCGTATTACAGTTAATAGTATACCAAGAAGGCCGCTCTTCTTGAAACAACGGATCGCTGCAAAGCTTTGGACATTCAACTATCAATGCATATTTGCATGTGAACACTTCTTTAATGGAATTAATTGATGGTTGATCAGAGTCTGCACACATAAATCTCACCTCTGTCTCTCTTGGCTTGTTTGTAAGGTCACAAATTGTGCCATTCCTATATAAATGTGCATGATACCTTTGAGCAGCAGTTTTGGGACGGGGATCTTTCTGAAGGGACACATCTGGTTTTCATCAGATTTACAGAGTGCTGGATAGCATTGTGGAACCTTCGATCGTAGATTTTGTTTAACAATTGCAAAGGTTGGATCTGCTTCTTTAGTTTCGTTTTACCCAAATGCCATGGCCATTATCGTTCGCTGTTTTCAATTTGTCATGGGCCATGTTATGGAATTTTTTTTTTTTTAATTGATTTTTTTTTTTTTTTTTTTAATTTGTTTTTGTTAATAAAATTACACATGTTATATTTTCAAAAATTAAAAATATACATATGTAATTTACTAAACAAAACAATTTATTGAAATCAAAATTTTTCATGAAAACAAATTTATTTATTTTTAAATTGTTGAATCAATTGAAATGATGAAGTTTTATTTCGTCTCCCTTTTTTTTTTCACATAACAATTCTTTTTCTGATCCTCCAGATCACACAAAGTGCAGGAGGAGAGCATACTCAAGAATTATTAATTTTTTTTTTACATAACAATTCTTTTTCTGATCCTCCAGATCACACAAAGTGCGGGAGGAGAGCATACTCAAGAATTATTAATTTTTTTTAGATGTAAGAAATAAGGCTACCTAGTTACACTTCCCCGGCAATGGCGCCAAAATGTTTGGTCAATTTAGTGTGTCCTAAATTGCTACATTAATTTGATAATCCGGGATTCGTAAGCTAACGAAGTGTGGCGCACTATATGTGCAAGATAACCTATCTCTTACTTTTTGTCGTTTTTTGTTTTTTTTCATTTTTATCTTGGTTGGTTTCCTAATGTGAGATGGAAATTCTAAAAGACAAGTATGGTTATGATTGTTCAAGGCAATGATGTCCTTTATAATGATTTACCAAACTTCAAACTTCAAAATGATTTTTACACATACAATGAGAAAATTAGTTCCTAAAAGGAAATAAAAATGTGCTACTATTCTAGTTAAATAAATAGTGAACTATTGATCATGAAAACCATTACCCTTGCTGCTGTCTAAACACAAAAGAAACTGTACTCAAAGAAAAGATTGCAAGTAAAGTAAAACTAAAATCAAATTACATCAACTCATATTCTGACCCCTCACCATTAGTCTCGCTATGGCTTTCGAAGGTAATCATAAACAACTTGAGCAATCTGATATCTAATTTGCAGAAAAATAAACTAATATCAAATTACACACTCATACTTCAATCCCTCACCATTAGTCTCGCTATGGCTTTCAGAGGTAACTGATAATGACATGAGAAATTTAATATCTATCTTGCAGAAAAGTAAACTAATATCAAACTATACACTCATACTTCAATCCCTCACCATTAGTCTCGCTATGGCTTTCAGAGGTAACTGAAAATGACATGAACAATTTAATATCTAACTTGCAGAAAATTAAACTAATATCAAACTACACACTCATACTTCAATCCCTCGCCATTAGTCCCGCTATGGCTTTCGGAGGTAACTGAAAATGACATGAGCAATTTAATATCTAATCTAACTACTAAAGCAAATGTGCAAGACTGAAATAAACAAAACAGTGCTGGAATTAAACAAAAACTAAGAAAACTAAATTAGTAGAAGGACAATATTGATTCCATGTCATTAGTCATTGTAAAACTATGTGCAAATGCCTGGGCTGCCATGAAAAATTATGCTAAAAGCTATGATTTCAGAAAGCAATCTAAGTAAGGAAATATGACAAAACAAAATTGAAAACAACTTATCTAGAAAACATTGCAAAACCTCCTTGAATAGCAGGGGCCCTCTGCTACCAATTTGGTGTAATCCTTCTTCAGCTCCTTAAAATTGTAATCAAAACACCATCAAGGAACTTCTTTATTGAAAAACTTTACAAATCTACATCCCATTCCATCTTAAGCTTTGTTACAAATATACTTCCTCATTACTTCCTCATTACTTATGATAGGAGAAAGCTTCTCCTATTTATACAAAATATGAGGAGTCATCTCATTAATGGGAGTCCATGAATCTCTCCCTCCATCTCTAGAGTTACAATCAAAATAGCAAATGATAAGACACATGTCTTTCTAGAGTTTCAACACAACTAAGAAATGAGACACATATCCTCTTAGAGTTTCAATACAACAAGGAAGTGAGACACATATCCTCTTGATCCCATAATCTTCTCCAACCAAATTCGAATTTGGCCTTAGAGTGCCACATAAGGGTCTTTTAGAAGTCTCCTTTTGACCTACACATGTCACAAAACTCATAACACATATATAGATATATGAAACTATGTTAATTTTCTAGTTTCTAATCATAAATTCACTTAAAATACATAAAATGAATAACTTTGGAAAACAAGGATCCTAACCCATATATTTATGAAAATGGTTACTTGATGTAGGGTTTTAGGTCAAATGGCTACGAAATAAGAGCTAAATGGTTATGACATAATGGAAATATGTATGAATATGGAAAACACTTTTGAGACTCAACACACATGCTACCAAAAACTACAATATTGTAGAAGATTTGGCACAAGCACCACTAGCCATGTCTGCACTCGAAGTATTGCAAACCTGCCCAGTGCAAAATAAATCTCGTGTTTCGGCCATTGGTGGAATTGACCCCCAGGATTCTACACTAGCCATCTTCGACATAGAAAAATCCAAACCTCGCCTTTAACACCAACTTGCTTTCCAGATTCAAGTTGTGTCGAAAAGGGAGAACAATCCATCACACTGTCATAGATGAAGGTGCTTTGACCTGCATTATGTCAACTGCGTGTTGGCTCGCTTTTGGTTCTCCCACTTTCTCTCCACCGTCGAATTCCCTAAAAGATTTTGACATCCATGCTTTCCTCCCCAAAAGGCTACATTGATATCTTTCACACTTCACTTAGTGGGAAAATGATAACAGTGTACATAGAAGTTGTAGAACGTTATATCAACTATAATATTCTGTTTGGTCACATTTGGTCTTACGCAATAAGTGCCATTGTCTCTTTGGTTTTCTAACTCATGATTTTTCCATTAGATGGGAAGATAGTCACAGTGGATTAGTTGTTCTTTTGCACCCATGATTATTCCACGTTACCTTGTAGCGTTGTGCCCCTAGTAGGAGGCATTTCTGACTCTTATGTCAGTATTGGTATTGGTCTTTTGAAGCCATCTTCCCTCATGGGTTGTTTTCCTCTCTCACCGCCTGAGGTTCCACACACGATTTTCAATGATATCCACCATTTTGTATGGCTCTCTCAATCCATGGATCCTACCGGAACCTTCAGACATTGATTCCTACGAAGATCAGATGTCGCTATCACTGGATGAGTTTGCTTATCAAGCTATCCAATTAGCATTTGAACCCTCCACTACTTTAGTTTTGAACAACGGTACCACCCTCTCATCCATCACAGTTCCTTCTAAGGATCTCCTCGATGAAGTCCTACCTATGGAGGAAGCTATTCTAGAGATCATGTCTCTAGGGGAACAACCTTGGGGAGAGTTTCACCATCACGTTTCGATGTTAAATTCAAACATGACCACTATTCAAATCCCATCTTTTGACCCACCTGAGATTTTTCCCTCCACTTACACGACTGTTCAAACTATCGACACAGAAGCGAACATGGGCAATCTTTCCAAGACTATGCTCATATATATCTCAGTGAAAATGTGTATCATGGAAAATATACATATTCGGGCCGATTGCAATCCTGAGTAAATTGCATGCTTCACATCCTTTTTTAAGGATTTCCATGATGTTTTCACTTGGTCTTACAAGAAAATTCCCAGCATAGATCCTTCTATTGACAAGAAAGAGATCAAGAAATTTCGATCAATCCTTTTATGGTATTTTTCTCACTCCCAAAACCGAAAAACCTCGAGTTCTCTTCTTCGAGCTCATTAAACTTACATGAAGAAGCAACGAGAATTATTTTTATGGTATTTTTCTCGCTCTTTAAACTAAAAAACCTCGAGTTATCTTCTTTGGGCTCATTAAACTTACACGAAGAAGCAGCAAGATTTCTTTTTAGGGACTTTTTCTAGCTCGTAAAACTGAAAAAATATTGTGTTTCCTTTATCAGGCTCATTAAACTTCTATGATGAAGAAATATGAGCCATTATTTTCCATATTTTTCTATCTCGTTAAAAAACTGAAAATGTAACCGAGTTTTTCTCCATTGGACTTGTTAAAATTTCATGGAGAGCATCAAATTTGTCTTCTTCTGACTCGTTAAAACTTCGCGAAGAATATTGAGTTTACTCCGTCTCCTCGTACACATAAAAAAATGACGTAGATGTCCATTGAACATAGGTTTATCACTTTATCCTAATTCAATGGAATAACTTACGAAAAATGAATTGTGCTGGGTATACTATTCTCCCTTCATTGTGCTCGGTTATCAAACATGACAAGGGTACGCCCCCGGTTTTTCTTTTACAATGTTTTTCAGACTCTCTAAATATGAAAAGATCATTGAGTTTACCCATCTTGACTCGTTAAAATTATTCAGACGAGAAAAATTTGGACAAAATTGATACTTATTCTATTATACTTTGAAGGTCGATTTGGCATCACAAAATCTTGAACATGGCACTTCCCAAAAAATTCACTCGTAATTAGCTGAACCCTATCATCTATGAGTTTAGCCTTCGTATCCAAATTCTCTTGAATTGGTGAATCCTAACACTCTTTGGTGTTCATTAAGCCTAAGATTCCTGGTACCCTATTACTGTGCCTTTTATATTTGAAGAGGATCTCACTATCTACTACTTCCTGTATCAGTCGATCCATCATAGACCAGAAATTATTTGTCATCAGTTACTCTCATTTACTCTTGACTATCTCCAAAACAAAATCATGTTTTTCCCATTTCGTGTCAACTGATGTAGGAATCCTAGTGCCTACCTTTCAAAAAATCTCTTCCTATCGACTTCACCATGTTATTAAGGAAGTTGATCCAGAAACACATAAATACCCTGGTGCTTGCAAACATCAGTGGTAGGTTGCCATGTGTTTGATTTGGGGTTATCGTTATTGGCTCCTGGTCGAATGATTCTATGATTGTTTGACATCAAATCCATTTATTCACACTCGTTAGATTATATTGTGCATCTTGGGGACCATCATCCTTATCGGTGGCCACCCCCGCGTCTATTAACAATTTTCATTATTGACTGGTAATCAGACGACTTCCCACATGTTCAACTACAACTCTTTCATTCACATGTGAGGAAATATGTAATTTATTGAACCAGTGACCAAGACATTGGGTTGAGGCTTACATCATTTCAGCTGTGTTTCCTCTCCCACGTTGCGATATTGTTTTCGGAGACAACTTATGAGATTGATCTTGTCATGAAAGAAGCTTCCACATTGTGCTTATCAGTGGATACATTGGCCACACACACACACACACACACACACACACACATATATATAAGAGAAATCATTTTGATACATCTACTGAGCATGGGAATGCCCGACTCAAGGTAGATACTTATCTTTCTGACATATATTGTTGTTTCATGTTTTCCTCAGTCTTCCAACTCCTCTCACTCTACTTTATATTATAAAGTATTTCGGCCATCATCTTTGTCTCTGACCTCACACTTTAGGGGGCATATTTTATAGGACAAATGAGCTCCTCATCATCTCAGAGGAGAAGGTAGCATGGGAGGAATAAAATGACCCAAACAAGACCGATTTTTCCAAGGTAATTCACCCCTAAAGATAGCTAGGTTGAGTTATAATGCACCCTAGCCATGAAAAGGGAGCATTAGTGCCTAGGGTAATGGTGTGTCTTGCCTAAGGGGCATCATTATCCATGTTTGAATGTGAAAAGGGAAATATCTCGCAGAAACTGATTGGTATTTCCAAATTTTTCTCAGAAAGAGTTAGTTCAAAAATAGAAACTTATGGAACAAGCCTTTTATTAGATATTTCCAAACACAATTGAACTCCTATGGATGGTAAAAGAAAATAAAATCTAGGAAACATCAAGATCTTTCCCGATTTGAACTGGTTGAAAGGATTGGCAAGGTTTGTCCTCTCCATTTCCTATCAATTGGAGGTTTGGGCTCTTGGTCAAGGGTAAAAGGTTAGATCATATGTGGAGAAGAATTTCATTGTTGAGTGTGAGGCTTAAATATTAGCAATATCCATTGAGGACTCTTAGCCCAAGAATCATCACGCTCGGAGATAGATAAATAGAGAGAGGAATTGGGAGACAGAGGAGGGCTTGGTACAATTAACAATCGTAATCGTCCTTCTTATAAATCAATGGAATTGTATCTGTTTTGTCCATTTGATGTTTCGGTGTCACATTTTTGTTCATTTTTCTACAAAGCATGATATAAATGGCTCAGATTTGCATAGGTAAATCTTGATTATATACTTGTCTAATTGTTAGTTATAAATACCATTGTGAATATTACACGGGTGCTTTGTTTGGTTGCAGGATCTATATTTGGAGTTGGTGAGGAAGGACTTCTACCATGCCACTTAGCGCTCTCCATATGATGGGTTGTCCATAAAGAGGTAATCATTAAATATCACACTTTGTCAATTATATATTTGTATGAACATGTATGCAATGTCTTTGTAAATTGAGAGCTAATCTGACAGTCTGCCTCGGGTACCGGAAAGCCCGAGAGGGATATCTATCAACTACCACCCAAGAATTTTACCCCTTAGCAAAAAGCCTTATTTCACTCACTATAAAAAGGAAGGTCATGACAACGATCATTGTTGGAAGTTGTAACCAAAAAATAAGCCGAAGAGATATGGAGGAAAGGGTAAGCAAAAGATGGTGGCAACCGCACAACAAGATCTTGGATCTGACTCTAGCAATGAGACATTGATCACAGCTACAGGAAAAAAAGGTAATCACTCTCTTCATGTTAATTCTAAATCACATGAAAGCACTAGTTCAACAGATGAGCCTCTTCCTAATGAATGAAAGAGAATTGAGTTGTTTCATATTATAGTTGTCACAAATCATACAAAAGTAGAAACTCTATTTGATTCAATCTCTTAAGCAAATTTAATCTGTGAATCTTTGGTTAAAAATTTAGGCTTAGAATTTAAGCCTCATCCAAAACCTTATCCGCTTGGATGGATACATGACAAATTAAAACTAAATGTAACCAAGAAAAATAAGGTTAAATTTGTAATTCCTTCTAAACTTGTGGATGAAATAGAACTGGATGGCATACCATTGGATATCTGTGGTATTGTGTTAGGGAGTCCCTATCTTTACGATAGGAAAGGAGTTTTCTTTCGACATGAAAATAAATTCCAAATAAAAAAATATGGGGTAGAGTATATTGTAAAAGCTCATCAAACCAAATTCAACGACAGTCTTGTAAGTGCATGAAAGATGAAGAGAACGGTGAATTCCAGCAAGGGGTGTTTTCTCATGGTTGTGAGAGCAAAAGATCCAGAAATATATAATGCTTTCTGAGGATGTCATCCAGCTCATAAACAAGAATTATGTGACTTTATTTCGAACTATGATGAGTTTTTTCATGAACCGAAAGGATTTCCTCCTAAATGTGAAATCCAACATGAGATCCATTTGTAGCATGATGCTCCATTGCCAAATATTGCTATGTATAGGATGTCATCTATCGAGATGGAGATAAAAAAGAAGGTACAGGAATTTTTGAACCAAGGGGTCATTCGGCCAAGTACTTCTCCTTGCGGCTTGCCAATCGTGTTAGTACCCAAGAAAGATGGCACATGGAGGATGTGCGTATATTAACCAGAAATAAACAAAATCACCATGAAAAATTGATACCCTCTCCCTCGCATTGATTATTTTTTATATCAATTAAAGAATGATATCTATGTCACCAAATTGGATTTGCATAGTCATTATTACCAAGTCATAATTGCAGAGTAGGACGTGTGGAAAACCACCTTCAAGACCAAACAGGGGTTGTTCTAATGCATGGTGATGCCATTTTGACTGTGCAACGCTCTAGCCACATTCATGAGGGTCATCAATGATATTTTTAGGCCTTTCATTGATGAATTTTTCCTTGTGTATTTAGATGATATTCTTGTCTTTAGTAGGACTTTGGATGAACATGTATGGCATGTAAAGAAATTGCTTGATGTATTAAAGAGGGAAGAATTGTATGTAAAATTGTCAAAGTGTGAGCTTGGGAAAACCTCTCTAGTTTACCCAAGTCATATTGTCGGTAATGGTCAATTGAAAATAGACCCCTCCAAATTTTAGGTGATCGTAAAATGGCCTAAGCCGACCAATGTAACAGAGGTCCATAATTTTCTGGGTGCAGTACGGTACTAGAGGAGATTCATTGCCAACTTCTCTATTATTGCATAACCCTTACACACACTAACAAGTATCAGACAAGCCTTTCAGTGGGGAGGAAAGCAACAGAAGTCCTTCGAAGCACTAAAAGAGAAAATCGACACCGCACCAGTCCTAACTTTAGCCAATCTCCAACAGCGTTTTGAGATTGAAACCAATGCCAGTGGGTACACCATGGAAGCTGTATTGTTGTAGCAGAAGAAGATGATATGTTACCATTCATAGAAGTTCTCCCAGGCTTTCATCAATTACCCCATTTATGATAAGAACTGTATGCCTTGGTTAAAAGTGTGAAAAAGTGGAAACACTACCTAATCGGCAAGGATAGCATCATCCATATGGATCGTCAGCCCTTGCAATACCTTTAGTCACAAACCAAGCTACAACAGTGTCGTTGATTTCAGTGGATGGGGTTTCTACAGCAGTTTCATCTGCTAATAAAGTAGAAGAAGGTCACTACTGACAAAGTAGGAGATGTGCTCTCTTGCCATGTTATTGCTACTTCTATTATTTTTCCTAATGCTTCATTGTCTTCTAAAAGTTATGTTGAAAAATATGCTAAAAATGATGAATTTAAAGCAATATATCCAAAAATCACTCATGGTTCATAGGTGGACAGCTATCATTTGTAGGGGACGCTGTTGTATCACCTTGGAAAATTGTGCATACCCACAACAGAAACAGTACATGTAATTTGAGAGGTGCATACCTCTCTTGTGTCTGGTCACTTTGGTGTAAGAAAAAACTTATGTCATTTGCAAAGGTTTTGCTTTTGGCCCCATATGAAAAACATTGTAACTTGTTTTATAAAGGGATGTGTGATGTGTTTTGTTTCAAAGCCCTCTAATAGAAAACTTGGGCTCTACACATCACTCCCTATTCTAGGTCATCCATGGGAAAGTCTGTCGATGGACTTTGTAGGAGGTTTTCCTATGTCCAGAAAGGGTCACAACTATTTTTATGTTGTCGTAGACCACTTTAGTAAAATGTGCATATTAATTCCTTGTAAAAAGAAGGTCACTGTAGAGTAGACTACTTATCTTTTCTTTCAGCATGTTCAAGTCCAATTAGGGCTGCCCACATCAATTGTGTTAAATCGAGCCTCTCTCTTCCTTGTATATTTTTGGACCATCTTGTGGCATATGATGGACACCAAGTTGAAGATAAGTACAACATTCAATCCAAAAACCACCAGACAGACAGAGGTCATCAACCGTACCATGATATACTTGTTGCGAGGCTATTGCAGCAAACATCCCAAGTTGTGGGATGAGCATCTTACATATGTGTAGCACGCCTACAACCAACAAGTGCATTCCTCTATGCAGTGTTCACCATTTGAGACATGCTTTGGTTACTTACCAAAGGACCATTTTGACATGATATATGGAAGGGATGAATATGCCATTGGATGTGATGATAGGGACAAAGCATAGTGGTTCATCCAATGGATAAAAATAATTCACCAAGTAGTGCAAGAGCAGTTGGAAAAGAGTCAGGCCCAATATAAGGCTTGACATCATAAGAATTGAATCGACCGTAAAATTCAAGTTGGTGAGAAGGTGTGGTTCCACATCAACAAGGATCAAATTTGGTTCCATTTACCATATTAGAGAAGATTGAGAATAATGCTTTCTGACTTGATTTGTCTGTATACATGCAGATCTACTCGGCTGTGAATGTTGAAAATTTGAAGCTTTATGAAGCACCATCGATTATGGACACCGAGGAGGTAGGATCAGTTCCTACAGTGGATGAATTTGCACGAAAATATCTTGATGAACTTCTAGAGGAAATCATTCTCAGTTGAAGAACCGGGACTTCACGATGAGGAGATGTGGAATATCTCCAGCACCCAGGTAAAGCTAAATGGCTTGAAAAGGAGAAAGTGAGGGAGAAATCTCCTCACTTGCATGTTAATTGATAAGGCTTTTGGGGTCCAAAAGCTCTTCAATGGGGAGGAATGATCCAAGTGGATTGAACAGGTCCAAGTAAAAGTGGTTTGAATACAAAGGCTCAAAAATCAGAGTGTCTATAATGTGGCAAACTTAATGTCAAGTTGAATATCTTGTCTTTCTGATTCCAAAGGTGGAGACAACACTCAATTCTGAGTCTGTATGAAGGAGTTATGAGCTGTAAAAGTTTGAGGGTTGACTTGGTGATGTCGCAGCTTAAAGAGGCGACAATTTTGAAGATCCCCTGCCATCGGATTACAACCAGCCCCGGTCGGATTCCAGGCGAAATTACGAGATGATTAGTTTCACTCCTTCGGTCAAAATCTAGATTTTTCAAAATTATCAGTTTATTTTAAGATATTAAAAAATATTAAAAAAATAGGGCAGGGTGGGCCATGACACCCGCCATACCCAACAGAAATAACAGAATAATATTAAAAATGGGTGGACCAGCGGCCATGACCCCACTACCCACCAAATACACATGTCACTTCAAATATTACAAGTGGGGCATGGGCTATCAACCACTAGTAGAAAATGATGAAATTAGTGACTAAGTGACTATAAAAGTTAGTCACCGCAATTATTTTAAGTGAATTACTACTAAATTTGAGCAATTTTAAGTGACCGAACTAAAAATGACTAACCTAAACGACTAATTTAGTCTAGGGATAAAATATACGACTAGATAATAAGTGACCAAACTAAAAATGACTAACTGAAATGAATATTTTAGTTCATGACTAAAATAAATGACTAGACAATAAGTGACAAAATTAATAATGATTAACGTACATGACTACTATAGTCCAAGAATAAAAATATGACCAAATAATAAGTACAACATGTATATGAATTAGTCATTTATGTTAGTAATTTTTAATTGTGTCACTCCGGAAATGAAAAATTGCAATTTTGATACTAAAGTGTTTCATATCACTACAGGGGTGTCTGAATCCAATTGCAGTGTTAAAATTTTGAGACAAAGGGGTATTTGAATCCATCTACAACGTTAAAATTTTGAATACCCTTTTGTCTCTAAATTTTCACACTGCAGATGGATTCAAATATTCTCAACATTAGTTTGACCTTCCTTCACCATCGAGGCAAGGCTCTCCTTCATGATTTTTTCTAAGGAAGGCAAGGGCAATGGAACTTGATATGAAGGACAAGCAAAAAAATAAACCAGAGAAAGTTGTAACTTCTGAAACTTCTAAATGCCATAAAAAATTCATAACACATTGCATGTCTTTCTCTTCTCTCTATAAGAATGAAAGGGAAACCAAACTCAGAGTTAGAGAATCCCAATAATATTTCTTTACCTCCTCACAAATGGACTCGAGCCCTAGGTTGGCTAAAACTAGAGGACCCGAATAATGCACAATTAGAGTAGGAGTTAGGGACTCTAAATCGCTAGATGACTACCCTATCAAATTATTAACTTTTCTTTCTAAAGACCTGGTAAGGCTCAAAAACTGAGGCATGGTGACCTTTTGATCTAACTTCCAAATGTGAATGGATAAAACCCTTGCGAGTAGCCCAAATTTGTTGAAAACCCCATCCTCCAATGCATAATCCACAAACACCTCCTCCTTCATGTGGGTTCGATAGTAAAAACCAACGTCTTATCTGAAAAAAATATTTCATGAGTAGTTTTGTGTCTTCAAAGGTTTTATCACTACTTCCTTGTCGCCATTATTTTACATTCAACTTTTCTTGCCAACCTGAATGCCTTCTCCAATGAATCCGGTTCCAAAACATGAACTTCATGTTGGATGTTATCCTTTAGAGTGCCTATGAAGAGATCAATCCTGTGTTCCTCTGGAATATCAGTTACCCTTATATTCAATTTTTGGAAGTCCTCAATGTGCTGCCCCACTAAACCCTTTTGTTTGAGATTTATCAATTGGCTAAAGAAGGTGTTGCTCTTTGTATCCTCATAATGTGCTATCATTTCTTCCGTAAAAATTGACCAAGCGACAATTTTTTTACGGGAGCAAAGCCATCGATACCATACAAATGTCTTTTGTTCTAAATGTAAAGTTGCAATGCGTACCTTTTGTGTGTTTTGCACATTATGGAGATCAAAATATTGCTCCATCTGTAGTACCCATGTTAAAGGATACTTTCCATCAAACTTCCTCATATCCATTTTTGGAATATGGTGATTCTTCCCACCAACATTAGAGTTTATGAAATCACGATTAACATTGATTTTGTTCTCATCATGAGGTTCTTCTACTATCTTTTCACCATTAGGAAACATTTCTTGTATCAACTTTGTCAAACCTTCGATGTCTGTTTTTAGATCATCCATCTTAGCTTCCATGCCAGCTTCCATGCCATCCATCTTAGCTTGCATGCCATCCATCTTAGCTTCCATGCCTTTCTTCAAATCTTCCATTTCAATTTTTGTTGCTCTTTGTGAGAGTGAAATTTGTTGCACTTGCTCTTGTAATTTTGATAGATCATGTTGCAATTCTTCATCTTCATGAGTCATAGTAGATCATTCTGAAGGATTAATGGGTGTTGAATTATTTTTACGGGGCATCGTTTAGAACCCAATACTGATATCAATTCTACAATATGCCCTTGGAATCAATTCAAATTGATTCTTCAAACAAGACTTATGCAATTCGGAAAAAAAATACACACATTTTTCTTGCTTTTGAGGAGCTCGATATTGAAATTGGATTATATTTGTGATTTCAGCACTTCAATATTTTATTTTTGGTACCAACGTATCCCTCTGAATTATCTTTCGAATGCCACAGGTCTGACCTGATTGGATTCTCTGAGACAAAGTTGTGTCCAATTTTCCACAATGACCTAATTATGGACTGGTTCAGTAGAGCAAACTTGTACGACTTTCCACGTGTCACTGTTTCATCGTTTGTCTCTGAAATTGATAGCCAAGAAACTAAAATCTGTGTACTTGCGACCAATTTTTATGGAACTCCAATCCGATGCCCAGAGAGAGAGTTATTTAACTTTTCCCACGATCAACACTTTGAGATGAAATTCAGGAGCTTCAAAAAGCACTACCTTCCATAGATCATATCTCCAAAGATATTGCGAACCAAGCTCTGAATTTTTTTGATGAATTTCTTCAGGATTTCAACTTCACACCATAAGAATTTCAGATTCTAAACCTTTGTAGAAAGAAAATTTATAGCGCAAATTCCACGATGACCTATTTAGGAGCCTAAAAAAAGACCTAACTTCCGAAGATCATATCTCTGAAAATATTGTGAACAAAGCTCTGAAATGTTTAGACAATCTTCCTCAGGATTTCTGCTTCGAACCCTAAAAATTTCAGCTTCTGAAACTTCGTATAAAAAAAGTTATAGCGAAAGTGCCACGATGACCTGTTTGGAGCAGCGAAACACTAGAATCCAAAGGCTCTGATACCAAATGTTGTGTAACCAGCTCCAAAAATAGAAGAAAAGAGATATCAACGCCTTAGAAATAAGCCACTTCGAGGGGGAAACCTCCAATACATTACATAAATGAACAAATCTTGGATGATACAATTTACAAAACCTCCTTTCTATATATAGGAGTCCATGGGGCCATAATGTAATCCTAGTGGGCCGCAATGTAATCCTAGCCGACCTAACAATAATAATTTAAGGGCAAAATAATAACAAAATGGGGGTTACAAGGGTACAATAATAACAATAAGGGGGTTACACTAACAACAATAAGGGACTATACTAGTAATATAGGGACCTAACATGGTCCTGCACCAATCATCCCTCCAGAATCTGTGTATATATCTTTTGGTTTACAGAGATTTATAAAATATTTAATTTGATCCCTAATCACTCCAATGGAGGAGGATGAGCATGCTCACTTCTATTTCTGATAGATAAAGATATTAGACCATCTTAGCATATCATGATCACCACCTACCAGTGTCATTCTAAGGCAGTAATAGAAGTTTGAAGAATTAGGATTGTCTAGTACACATCAGAATCAACGTACATGCCAAAGTGATCATTTTTCTGTACAAGAACAAGTTTGCAGGAAAGTTCGCATTGCCAAAAATTTGGCCAAAAGAGTGCAATCAAAGTTGCATCTAAAATATTTGGCCATGCTATAAATAGGAGATATTAGATAGATCAAAATTAGAATGCATTATGTAACGATATCTGCAGGTGGATGGATTGTTTCTGCCAAATATCCTTCCTCTTTTTTCAATCCCTTTTACACAAGTAGACCCTACGACATTATCCACAGTTCACCGAATGGTGCATGATGAAGATGAAGAAGTCGAAAACAGGGTTATAGTAAAATAATAAGAATTCAAGCTGTGAAGACACCCAAAGAAAGTGTTACCATTTACACGTTTTGGAGCCGAAGCAAAGAAGATCGCTAGGAGTGCTAGAAGTTTTAGCCACAACATTCAATTTCCTTAACAAATTTCCAAGACTACCCCGAAGGTTTTTTTTCAATGAGACTATCCAAATGATGCTTCTATAATATTCAACAAGGATGCTCTAAAGGAAGTGCTTCAATAAAATTCAACAATACTTCTCCAAAGAATTATGTTTCAAATCCAAATGTTGCTTCTAAAATTTTTAGTGATTGTTATAAATGATGACTTTGGGAGTGCTCCAAATAGTCTCTGAGTGATACTCCAAAAGAATTGTCTCAAGACTCCAAGTAGCCACACACAAAGTGCCTAAGTCCAATTTTTTGATGCTGCTATAATCTAAATTTAGTTGTTACCACAGTCAAAATTAAGATGCCTCAAAACTTCTTAATGTCAGGACTTCTTATCACTTTCAGTTGAAGGACAGCTAGCATGGGAAAACATTTGAACAGGGAGAGGCTTGAAGACTTAAGAGACTTACATAGATAGATCCAAGAGGAAATTTTATATTAGATGCAAAAAGCACATGATATGGAAAAAGAACTAGCCAAACGCCAAGTCTCTTTCACCAACACGAGGTAAGAATTATACAAGAGCATCTTGCAACTCTTGCAATTATGAAGCAAATTCATTTAGCTATGTAATCGGTAAGAGGAGAGGTTCACCGAAATGATTAATTAGTTAACAAGGTTTGAAAACAAAGGAGGAGGCATTGAAGAATCTACAAGAAACTGTCCAAGAGACCAAGAAAGCCTCATTCAATGCCACTGCAAAATCTACCATCATGACGAAACCAAGCATGATAAACTCACCTTCCAAGATCCTATCTCAATATCCTCTTAGAGATTTCCAAAAGAATAATAAAGACATTGGTTCCAAGTCATTGGGTCAAATGGTCTGTGATGACCAAGGGCTACTATGCAAGAAAAGACAAGGGTTTATGTTCCTTTTTATAGCTCAATAGAGGCTCAAGCATGAAGTCTATGATTCAGTTGATAAAAATCAATCACCTGTGCATTTTAAAAGCATTCATCACCTCTCTAATGGTTTCCCAAGGACTACTTCTAGGATATAAAATTTTACCATTTTAAGGACTTCTTATTGAGATGCTTAAGGTCCCTCATGACCATCAAGTGACATATTTATAAGTTAGTAATACTTTTTATCATTATCATTTCCACCATCCTTGGACACCATAAATTAGTGATACTATTTATCTTTTTCCCATAAGTACTGTATTCATAAGTTAGGGATTTTATTTATCATTTTCCCACCATCCTTGGACACCATTTTTCTGTAGCTCGATTGAGTAAAAATTTATAATCAATTTCCTTTGACACCAGAATTGTTATGTAATATTGTTGCATAATTATTCTCATGAAAACAAAAGAATTATTGCAAAATTTGCAGACCCTAGACAGAAAGATGGACAGACACTTGAAACCCATGTCTAGGTTTTTCAACATTTATAGAAATTAATACATAGTTTCTATACAAAATATGTTTGATATAAAATGACAAGTGTTCGAAGATATTATCATTTTTATAATACTCAAATTTTATTTCCTAGACCTCTTTTTTACCATATTTATTTTTAAGGTAGAATGTCCATCAAGTTCTCCTATGGTAGTCTGGCAACTCTTCTTTCAGTCATAGCTATGATAGTTGGTGAGTTTCCATGTCTATTAGTCATTACTAAATTGTCACATGACAAACATCTACTAAATATTTTAAGATACAAGGACTAGTACAAATTTGACAAGAATATTTGACTTGTAATAGATACAAAATTTCGTAACGAACGTAAATCACACATTAGACAAAAGGATTGTCTAACACACATCAAAATATACTTATAGGCTAAAGTGAAACATTTTTCTGTACAGGAACAAAGTTGCAGGAAAATTCGCATTACCAACAATTTGGTTAAAAGAATGTATTTGTTTTTATTCAAAGTTGCATCTTAAATATTTGACCATGCTATAAATAGGAGATATTATATGGAAGAATATTAGAATGCATTATGTAATGGTATCTTCAGGCAGATGGATTGTTTTTGCCAAAGATCCTTCATCTTTTGTCAAGAATTTTCACAGAAGTATACTCTACAACATTATCCATAGTTTATCGAATGGTGCATGATGAAGATGAAGAAGCCACAAACAGGGCTATAGTAAAATAATAACAGCTCAAGCTCCAAATCCACCTAAAGAGAGTGCTACCATTTACACCTTTTGGAGCTAAAGCAAAGAATATCGCTAGGAGTGCTAGAAGTTTCAGCCACAACATGTAGTTTCCTTAACAAATTTCCACTAAACTCCCACCTGCTCCACTTTCACTTCTAGCAATCTCCACTCGAAAAGAAAATAGGATTTTCACCAAATGACTATTTCAACCTTCCAGGAACAGAGTGAAGAAACTAAGATATACTGCCAGCATTTACATCATGAAGAGAAGAAGGATCAAGGACTACAGTAATCCAAAAATCCACTAGATTGTGTGTATTATAAGAAAGAAGACAGGGACAGGTTAATATTATAATAGTAAAATCTCAAGCTGTGAAGCCACCTACAGAAGGTGTTATCGGTTACACCCTATCAGAGATGAAGAAAATAATATTTAAATTAATGTTGTAATGTTCCATCCACAACTTGTAGTCTTCCTTAACTAACATCCATTGAACTCCCACAAACTCCACTTCCACATCCAGCAATTTTCACTTCTTTAGCTACTCTTTGTTTATAGCGCTCCCAATCCTCAGTAAAAGGCCCACTAGCACATCCACGATGACTACCTTCCATGCTTAGAAGATACAAGTTTAGATTTTCACCAAAATCATATTTCAATCTTAAGGAAACACATTGAAGCGACCCACCTACACTGCTGGCAGCATCTACATTAGAAAAAGAAGCAGGTTCAAGGAAAACAATGAGCTCAAAATCCATTTCATTGTGTGGGAAATCATAATGAATTTTTCTCTTTGACAGAGCACTGGTTTCTTTATCTCAAAAATCCATATCTGCATTTTCTAGAGAAATTACTACGTAAAAATTCATCTGTAAGTGTAATATTCCAAATCTGGAACAGCTTGCAAGGCATGACTGGAAAACACATTTTCCAGTAATGGATACTATAGGAATTGAAACTAGGAACTAGATGCCTTTGATCAATGCATCTAAGACCTGAATCCAAGAGAAGGCTCCAAATAAATCCTTCTAAGTGGGTTAAACAAATCTCCCACACTTAGATGTCCTCTAAAAGTGCTCGATGAGAGGGGCTGCAACAATAGATGCATAAGAGCTAGAATGACAGTGTTATTTTACAACCATGAACTCATGAATATTAGAATAGCCAACAAATTTTGTTATAGTAGTAGAAAGAGTACAATGTCTTGAGGAAAAAATCACTCAAGGAATGGCAATGCAAGCCTCAATAATACATGTACAAGAAATGAAGGAAGACCGCTACATATATGAAAACCTTGGCTATGACAGCGCAGTATATTATGGATTACTGCTGAAAAATGATATAAATACATGGATATGACAAGATATAGCTCAAATAAAATAGGTTATCAAAGATCTAACCCTTAGAAACAATAATACATCAATCCTGAGAAGGATTGGCTGAAATACACAAAATGGAAAAAATGTCGGAGTTGCTGGGTAGCAGCTGCAACTCGGAAAATGGAACTGAATAGAGAAGGTTGAAGACGATGAAAAATCTGAATTAGACCTCCTCCAATGGATCTCCTAAGTGGAAGGCTGATCCTTACACTTGAGATCTTACCCTCTAATCAACACTGCAATCCCTCACTGCAAGTGCATTCTGAAAATAATGCAGTCTAAGAGGGTAACTGCATTGTAGGTGGAATAGAATGACTTGGGCAAGTGCTAAGATTTGAAATAAGCTCCAATGGCTTGAAATCGGATCCTCCAAAGGAAAGAAAGACTCTTCCTTTGAAAAACAAGTGACGGAAGAGGTGTTGTGATCCCTCACTGCAACACCGTGCAACACAGATTTATGTTGCTGCAACAATAACATTGTCCTTGAGTAGGATGATTGGCCTCAAACCTATATTTGAGGAAAATTTGTACAACTCCTTCAAGAGGCTTCTCAAGAAAGGAGAAGGATTCCCAAGCAGGAAATCCTTGTGCTAAGCAGCACAACAACTCAGTTGAACAACCGTAGAATGCCAAGAGTCTAAACAGACAAGAAATCAATAATCATATGCATGAATAAAAATGTCTTCCTTGCCCTCCTTTTAAACACATGAGAGCTCCCTCTCCATGGATCCCACTCTTTTAGTGTTTCCTCCTTCAAGGAATATTCCCTCCTCTATCTCTGCGTTGTCCCGTAGGTGCTTTCCACCTCATACCTCTGTGGTGTTTGACTTGGTCAAACTTGACCTAGTCTCTTCGCAAAATGTCTCCTTTCACACATGAGGGTGTGAAATCTAGTTCCAAGGCTGATCCCATTTCATACTAGAGGGATTTAATCCATGTTTTTATTGTGAATGGGTCTTCTCACCCAATTATTCACTCGCAAGTGAAAATAAAAAAAAGTTAATATTCCAATTTATTGCCGGAAAAATTTGGAATATTATAGTGCTCCCCTCCCAAATGTTTCTTGTCCTCAAGCAACTGTAAGGATAGAACTGGAAAGTCTCCACCCAAGGCATGGAGTCTGAAACATGATGAGGAACATCTTCCCCATGTGTATCCTCCTTCCCCAAGCAATCATCCAAACAAAATGAGTCACCTCCCAACATGGCAACTCCTGAAAATGTCCTTCCACCTCAAGCTCCAGAAATGAAGGTGGGCTGAAAATATAAACATGCTAAGCATCATAGCCTACCCCAAGCTATGCTTCTCCCCACTTATGATAAGTGTAGAGTGTGTGTTGATCCTAGGCTGCAAAAGTATTGCCCTAAGATGGCAAAGTGAAGAACAATCCTCCAAAGAGTTCTCCTCCAACAATGAATAACAAGTTGGCCCAAAATGTTTCATCCATGATGAATAGGACAATATCATCATAGAGTATCCCAATGAGAAGTTTGTTGAAGGTTTTACATGATGGTACATGATACAAACAATGTCTCAAAAGGACACAATGCAGTCTCATCCAATGCAACTCCAGTAAATAGTGTGGCAAAGTGTACAAAAATCATCTCATCTACTAATGAATAGTAAATGGCTAAATGTGTCATCAATACATGATCAAATACTTTCCCATGATTATAAAATGGATGAATATCAATCTCATGGCCCACCTCAAAAGAGAACAAACATGTGGCTATGGTGGCCATATCTCCTCCCATGCTCCCATTAGAACATGTAATGCAGAAAATGTGGGAGTTTTCTCCCCTCAAGGACACATCCAACTCATGTGTCAACCTCCCAATCATGCTCTCAATAAGAATATAACCAATATCAGCAAGTGAAGACATGATCAGTACAATAATGAAGGAAATACTGATGGCTTCATGTGGTGCTTAATGATACCAACAATCTCCTTGGTGTGTATAAGTACAAGACAAGATGTTTCTTTTTACATGGTTAATCATGCATGTCTTCATATGGTACATGTTTGAGTGCAACAACTGAACATACATGTGATGATAAAAAAATTTCCCAAGGCCACATCAAAGATGGCTGCCTCCATCATGTAGATTGGCCCAACAATGGTCATGGAGCAATGTGACAAGCTTTCCCTCTTATGAAGCAATGCACTACATAGTAATAATAAGAGTATGCAAATCAATGAATGTATAGAGAAAATTCTGACCATATGCTAGAATTAATATGGTACATGGATCCATGAGTGAGTTATCCATAGTGTTTTGGTATGTTATGAAGATGAATGAACCATGTGCTGCAAGAAGATAATTCTCCTCATGCTTGGAAACCCAAGTAAAGAAGAATATTTCATAGTGATAGATGCCTCTATCCACCACTCTATCATCATCACCTCCTCCTTGTTCACCAAGAGCATCCAATGTGAAGTGATCCCGGGGAAAATCCATCCATAATTCCCTACTCCAATGGGACAATGCTGTGAGCTCATGCAAATAAGCTCCTGTCAATACAAAGCTCTGTTCTTTGGCATGCTCTTTGTCAAAGACATCTCCCATAATGCTGCAATGCATGAGAAGTTCCTCCCAAAGTGGAAGTACCTTTCTATCATCTAAATCCAAGGAGACAGTGCCATCTCAACTTCCTACAACATCATGCAAAGTGTGAGAGAAAATCTACTCTTGCTCTCCCAAGAACAAGCAAGGCAACAAAAGATTTGGTTGCATCCCCATAATTCCATCATACAACTCATGTGATGAAGACATAATGAATGATATGAGTATCAAATAAACACCATGCATCCATTTTCTATGCTGCTCAAAGATGCAAGTATCCTGCCACATATTTTCCATCCTCATGCCCTTGGAAAGAGTGTATGCCAAGTGATGGAAAAACTCCTTCAAGAGTAACCAGCGTAGCCAAGCCTCCTGCTACCCAGTATCATAAATCTGCAAGTAGCCCCCCAGCTCCTTGCTCATCAACCACATCCACTCAATCACTTCTAGATGCTTTCTCCTTCTCTTCATCTTGGTACTCCTCCCATGAGGGCTACCATCCTCCCAAAACAAATCTCTAGTTTTGCACTTTATGGGATCTTGAAATGCAACCTTATCAAGGATGAATGATACTCTATAAGGACCCAAATAGGTGGTAGGCAAAAACCTCCCATCATGATGTGTGTAGCTCAAGGAATTTCTAACAAAAGCATGATAGATTTTATCCATCCTAAGATTTCCTCCATCTTCTATCTACTCCTGCAAGAAAGGAAGAAAATCATTGCACTCCATGGTGTGTTGAAGTGCACCTCTAATGAGATCTCTCCTTGAGACCTCCCTCTCAACAATAGTCTTCCAAAACTAATGAGGCCTTGGATCTGTTGAAAGTAGAAGTTCCTCTTTGAGTTGAGAGGATCTCATTGAGAAAGTGTCATCTTGAAAGGAGAAAGGGTTTCTCACTCCAAGATGTCTACTATCTTCCTTCAAGTCTTCAAACCCCAACCTCAAGTGTGATGTACAACCCAACAATGGCACATGAGAATGGTGGTTTTCTTCCTCCTTGAATGTTTCCATGTTTCATAGCACTGTGCAACTAAGCTACTCTATGGCAGCAGGGTGATTTTACCCTTGGTCATGTAAAACTAAATCTCCACATAGATCAAAATAATTTGCTGCAACAATAGAATGTGGAAATCTTTTCATACCTTGATGATGTTTGGGAACTTCTTGTAGGGTTGCAAGATTTCCTTCCTCCAAAGTGTTGGCTGACCCAACTGTTGATGCATGTGGCTGCTCCTCAAGTGGTGTGAGCTTTTCCTCCTTTGTTCTTTCTCCATCAAAGGTTTTGATCAACCTCTCAGTGAACTCTGCAAAATTTTTTACACTTGCATGGATCAAGTGGCTGCACCACCAAACATAGGCTTCACCCTCCAAGTGCAGTGCTGATATTTCAATAGCTTCTTTCCCTACTACAGGATGTAGTAGGAAAAATGCCTCTAACTTTCTCACCCAATTTCTTGTTGTAGATAACCCATCAAAAGTACACAACAAAAATCTATTGCCTTTGATTTCTATTCTATTGCAGGGTCTCTTCTCTTCCTTCAACAAGTTGAAATGAGGGAAATCTAGAGTCTCCTTGAAGGCTCTAGGTTGAGATCTATACTCAATAAGATAATCACTTAGAATTTGATAATCCAAATGTCCTTCATGCTTGTCTTTTTCTTGGTGGGAATAGGAAGTGCATGGTCCTTCCTCTTCTATTTCTTCAATCTCCTTGACCTCCTTGGAGAGGTTTTCTTTGCATCTAAATACTGATGAGAGTAATCTCATATTCTTCATCATTCTAATCTTCTTGGGTTGAGACTCACAGACTGAGCCAAGAAAGTTGCTTTGATACCACTGTAATATTCCAAATCCGGAACAGCTAGCAAGGCATGACTAGAAAACACATTTTCTAGTAATGGTTGCTACAGGAATTGAAACCAAGACTTGGATACCTTAGATAAATGCATCTAAGACCTAAATCCAAGAGGATGCTCCAAATAAATCCTTCTAAGTGGGTTAAATAGATCTCCCACACTTAAATGTCCTCTAAAAATGCTCGATCAGAGGGGGTGCAACAATAGATGCACAAGAGCTGGAATGACAGCGTTATTTTACAACCATGAACTCATGAATATCTGAATAGCCAACAAATTTTTCTATAGCATTAGAAAGAGTACAATGTCTTGAGGAAACAATCCCTCAAGGAATGGCAATGCAAGCCTCAATAATACATGTACAAGAAATGAAGGAAGACTGCTACATATATGAAACCCTTGGCTATCACAGCACAGTTTATTATGGAGTACTGTTGAAAAACGTTTTAAATACATGGATATGAAAATATATAGCTCAAATGCAATAGGGGAGCAAAGCTCTAACCCTTCGAAACAATAATAAATCAATCCTGAGAAGGATTGGCTAAAATACACAAAATGGAAAAAATGTCGAAGTTCCTGGGTAGCAGCTGCAACTCAGAAAATGGAATTGAATAGAGAAGGCTAAAGGTGATGAACAATATAAATTAGACTTCCTCCAATGGATCTCCTAAGTGGAATACTGATCCTTACACTTGAGATCTCACCCTCCAATCAACACTGCAATCCCTCACTGCAAGCGCATTCTGAGAATAACGCAGTCTAAGAGGGTAACTGTGATGTAGGTGGAATAGAATGATTTGGCCAAGTGCCAAGATCTAAAATAAGATCCAATGGCTTCCAATCTGATGCTTCAAAGAAAATAAAGACCCTTCCTCTGAAAAACAAGTGATGGAAGAGGTGTTGTGATCCCTCACTACAACACCGTGCAACACAAAATTATGTTGTTGTAGCAATAACGTTGTCCTGGAGGAGGAGGATTGGCCTCAAGCCTAGATATGAGGAAAATATATTCAACTCCTTCAAGAGGCTTCTCAAGAAAGGAGAAAGATTCCTAAGCAGGAAATCCTTGTGCTAAGTAGCACAACAACTCAATTAAATAGCTGGAGAATGCCAAGAGTCTAAACAGACAAGAAATCAATAATCATATGCATGAATAGTAATGGTTGCCTTTCCCTCCTTTTAAACACATGAGAGCTCCATCTTCATGGGTCACACTCTTTTAGGGTTTCCTCATTCAAGGAATATTCCCTCCTCTATCTCTGCGCTGTCCCATAGATGCTTTCCAACTCATGCCTCTGCGTTGTTTGACTTGGGCAAAGTTGACCTAGTCTCTTTACAAAATGTCTCCTTTCACACATGAGGTGTGAAATATAGTTCCAAGGCTGATCCCCTTTCATACTAGAGGGATTTTATCGATTTTTTTATTGTGAATGGGTCTTCTCACACAATTATTCACTCGTCAATGAAAATAGCAAAAGTTAATATTCCAATTTATTGCGGGAAAATTTTGAAATATTATAGTAAGTGATTGTCTAAGCATAATTCAACACGGGGCCTTTCACAGGGAACTATATCAACACCCTGATCTTGAGCTATCCCTGCCTCCATGCAATGAGCTTCAAAAATTCTCGAAGAACTGATATTGGTATCAATAACAAAGTGACAAAGGAAGCAATTATAAATCCATCATATGGTTCCAATACAACTCACCTACTAAAAAAGTCACATAGTTCACCAATTTCCTTAGATTTTAGTTCATCTTGGATATTTCTTTGCTTTCGTGGTAGTGGTTGGTGTTACTGTTGCACTAGTGTGTACAGGTTATAATTCTCCACACTCATACCTTGCATATGAATTTGAATTGGAATTTTATTTTGTCCTCTTAAATCAGGAAAACTTACTTCATACTCATGGCCCTTACTAAAAAAGTCACATAGTTCATCAATTCATGAAATTTTAGTTCATATTGGATATTTTTTTTGCTTTTGTGGTAGTGGTTGTTGTTGTTGCTACGCTAGCATGTACAGGGTATAATTCTCCACATTTATACCTTGCATACGAAGTTGAATTGGAAGTTTATTTTTTCCTCCTAAATCAGGAAAAATTAATTCATACACATGGCCCCTGACATGAAAAATAAAAGTTGGATCACAGAATAAGTAATCAACCAATTCTCCATACTCTTTCAAATTCGAGCGCCGAATATCTAGTAACTGGTAAAATGACCAGAGAATTCCAAGATAATTCACAATTCCGCATAAAAAAGTTTTAAGAGAAGCAAGAGGGACCCAACCACCTCCATAATGAATATCATTCCCAAGTTGAACATAAATAGACCTCTCTTCATCCTCATCCACTGGAAAACGAATTTCTGTAGTCTTAGGAAACTCAACCAAAGTCATTCCCTCTCTATGTGTCGCAATACATTGCGTTTCCAATGCATTTTTTTATGTTAGTTACTCTATTTAATATAGTATCTTCCCTTCGGGTTAATGGTGTTGCTTGAGAAATTCCAAGAGAAACGGTGCCTACTTCATTAGCACTTCCAATAGGAGACTTCCCAACATTCTTAGTTGAATTATTTGAAATTCCTAGGACCCCTAAATGTGGATTAAGATGAGTTTCCAAAGTATTTAATATGAAATCAACATACCTCATGATAACTTGCTGAAATTGTGGATAGAGCATTAAGTCTCCTTTAGGAGAACCACCCTTAGGTGGTATAGCTAGCTTTGGCAATAATTGATCACAAGAAAAGCAACACATATCAACTGCAAATTTCTTGCGATAAATGATACGAATCCAATAGGGACTTTGTAATACAACATAAACATCAGTAGGCAACATAGAACTTGGCACTATGGTTGTCCCTCTACCTGTACTCGATACAATGGATCCATTTTGCATATTTATATTTATACCAACCCCACTACTAGGTTCTCCACTAGATATACCCCCAGTAGCTTGAGGGTCAGAGGAAGATTCAACGCTTTGAGCCAGCCCTTGAGACACCATCAATTTAGTTGTTTTGGCAGTTACTGGAAATCATGATGGTACTAAAGTTACACCAGTGCTCTTCTTGTCCATCAAAGAGTTAGGATATCATCATGATCACTTCAAAAGCTTCTTTAGCATATGAAATCCAACTACAATACGTATGCATAAAATAAAAACCTAATAAAAGACATGACATGAACTTGCACAATTATTAAACCATGCTATAAAATGATTGTTAATCTCTCAGTATCCTAGAGGACCATGTCTCTAATAAAGAGAGCTCATTCTATCTTGCTACACAGTCATATTTGGAGGAAGAGTATTTCTTGTGAACACAAGTAAGCTTCCCTTCCCCTACCTTCTCACAATAATGCACCATCATATTGGAAGATTCCCAAAGTTTCATTCAATAATTCCATTCCAACATGAAATTATTTTTAGGGTACATTGTGCAATATAAACTGCGGTCGCCACAAGCATGGAGTGTTGATATCTCAACATAGTGTACTCCACGAGGAAAAGCTCCATGAAGAAAAAGTACAATCTCTATGTCTCTTCATAGGATTGAGCTACCTTCAGCAATCTCTTCATGAAGACATAAGGAATTGGCACTTCCATATTGAAGTGCAGAGTACTAAGTGTCAATCTCTCCATTTCTAAAAATTATCCTTTAGTGTATGCATTGTCAGAGATAAGAACGAAGTCATCAACCACAGGAGCAAAGACCTCCTCACACTTGCATGCCAAAAGCATGGCGATGACCCCTACAAGCTGCAAATGTTTTCTCATCACTTTCTGTCTTGAAAGTTATATGTCAATCATTTTGACAGTAAAAAATAGAGCTTCAACCATGAGCTCAAAATTCATGTGCACCTCAAAGAGCCAGTCAATCAGAATAACCCTAATTCTCTCATTTATGTCTGATTGCTGGGATATGTATTCATGTGGAACACAGCTAAAATTCCCCCTAGTTTTATAGAAAATGTAAATCTCTTGTATATATTCTGAAACTACCATTGGGTCTCCTGCATCAGCCTCATCGATGTCTGACATCGAATCAACTGAATCTACCATTTCCACTTCAAAAATTTCCTTAGTCTGAACCACAAAAGGTATAGTTGGCGTTAATGTCAATTGATCTTCCATATCAACTTCATGTGCAATTTTATGTTTATTGTTCCCTGTAGATGAGAGTGTCTTTTTCTGCTTCGCTCCCACCCACAAATTTTTATAAGGTCTATTCACAAGTTGGGAATATTGTACAAAATATTGATTTTTTGCTAATGTGCCAACACATTTCCTTGTCATTGGACAATTGAATAGAGCAAAATTCTTTAGAACCAATAACACGTCGATTTCTTTGGGGCATGGCAGAATCAACATTCCCAATGTCACCTAGAACTCAACTACCATTTTCTTGTCATGATGGCATTGTTTCTTTATTGCCTTCCCTTTCAGGAGGAGTTTTAGTCGTGTTGGGTTTGGCCAAACCAAGTCTGTTTTCAACAAATCCTACCATTTTCTACCTGGTGTAACATTGTTTTGAAGAAGGGTTTGATGGGTTTTATGCCCGAGTCCAATAGAAAATTTAGGCAGATCCGGACTCTACAGGGAAGCTTCCTTGGACAAACAAATATGAAGGAGGAATAATGTATTTATGTCAAAATGGGGAGAAGCCCAACAATTGCATTTGCAATTGGTGTAATCAAATTCAACATTCTCATAACTCAAAGAATAGAGGGAATGCACAACATGGTAGATCTTATAGACATCCTTTAGCCCTGTAGCCTGAATCAAATTTACATCTACCTAATGCCAAACCAGATGATCCTCGTAGAGAAAAATATCGATGCTAATCAGATGGTTAGCCATCAACAAGGATTCGATTCTTGCATTGTTATCGACCACTTGTATTGGCCCACCATTATTGCATGAGTTCAAAAGGATGGATTGTGTGCAATTCCCTTGTCATTTTAGTGGAATGGATACTACTCAGACTTGGCAACATAGTCTGTTCTTTGCACTAGTGAAGCTCCCTATACATGATTGTTTGTAAAATATTTTTGGAAAAAAGGGCGTATTTCCATGATAGTCCCTCATTTTTGTTTTCTAAACAAGAACCTTTGTTTTTACGGATGATAAACCCTCCAAATCTTCTGCACTTGCAAAGAATGGTTTGCTAGTACCTCGCCAACAGTTATTTCAATCATTTGCTTCAAGTCCTAAACAATACAATCATCAATTGGTACAAGGTCCATGGTTAATAGGCATATCTAGCATACGCCATGTAGGGGAGGAGCATTCTTGTGAGGATTATCAAAACAAACATTCCAAGTTGCCACTACACCACAGCCTGGTGTGCATTGTTATCCTTTTGCACAAAGTTAAACACATTAAGGATTATGCTTTTTAATGCACATTATATTTCTCTAAATTTAAACTTCTTATTATAAGTGTGTCCCTTGTTTGAAATTTGGTTCTTCCTCGATATTCTCCATTATCCCCTTGATTATGCGTAATGTGTTTTCTTAAAATATTTATGAATGAGACAGTTACTGCTGCATTACATTCTAGTCTTCTCACAAAATTTTGGGGGCTTTAGTTATAAATAGAGCAAATTTTAAATGTTCTAGGAGTCTTTTTAGAATTATTAGCGAAACATAATTTTAAATATTTTTGGGGTCTTGTGCATTTTATTTCTGTTTTCAGAATATATAGAGACCTTAATGTACTTGCTTGAAAAATCCAAAGTGCCTCATATTTTAGATCATTGATTCAGATTTACATTATTGATTTCTACAATAGACATAAGAGGTTCATTGTTATGTGTTTATGGCACTTTAGAATGTAAATGATTTGCAAATATGACTAGTTCTTTCCTTTGAGATTGTACAAAAGGATGGATTTTTTAAACTTCTTGTAAATAGTTTGGATGAATAAGAAACTTGACTCCTTGTTACAAAACTTAAATACATCCTACTAATGGAATTAACTATTGTAAACTACAACTACGAAAACTAATACGAAAGATGTCTTATTATGGGTATTAATGTTGGAAAATTTGACTACAGTTGCTCGAAGTGATATCTTGTTTCTGATGGGTTGACCTAATTGCACTTTTTTAGGATTATAGTTTAAGGTGTTCTGAGAAGTTCAAAAAAGGATTGAGTTTTTGTTACCTAATTGGCCCATAGGTCAAGTTGCAGCTGTAAATTTCTCTTGTGCTTCTATCACTAGTGTTTTCATATGGTGAAAGTGGAATCATTCAATGTATATGAAATCAAAACAATGGAATGAGATAAGGTCTAGTATTTGAAAGATAAGAATTCAAGTGTTTAGGTTTTTTTTAGGGTGATTGCCATGGTGCTATTTCTACTATTATTACTATAATCCTTTTTTGTTTCTTGCAATTGCTATTATTTTATGCCTGTACCTCTTTTCCATTGTTCTCCTCCAGTGCACACAACATATTTACTATGTGGCACACTCATCAAATTTAGTGCAGTAAGGGAAGTTTGGATGAGAGTTCATGAGATTATTTTTGTTAATAGCGGCATCGTACAAGGTGGATGACAGTATTTACGGAGAAAACATCATGGTATCTGAAAATTTCAAGCCCAAGCCCTAGGTGACTAATATATTTATGACCTCAATCTAACAAGTAGATCACTCAATTCAATTAATGATAAAATTAAATTTCAAACCATAACATCAATCACCCAATAGTTAGAAATTAAATAGTGGAATCCTAACAATTAATTTCACACATACATAGGTAATTACGCCTCCAAATCATCATTTCATTCTTTATGAGAAACCTCCACAAGCTACCCACAAAGACAACACTCCATGGATATGTAGAAACCATTCGAAACTTGAGTGGAACCACTGCGAGTAGTATGTCATGATGTATGGACTGCATGACATGTCCCTACATGTCATGCATGCATGTAGTCTATTTTCAAGATTCCTCCTAGTTTAAGTCATGCATGAGGTGCAATTTTAAACTCAACTACTAAATACAACACACTTTTTTGCTAAAGTGAATTACAAATAGAATTAATTTTCCAAACATATTATTACATTTTTTTAAATATTTTGAACTATTACTTGCACATTGACATTGACCTTGTGCAGAAGTTCCTATCTAAGCTATAATTCTTAACATACAATTAATTCTAGTTTTACCTTTTATAATTTATTTTTTATAGATTTTTCTTGTCTAATTTTAGCATTTCTTGAATTATCAAAAGTGCAGACCACCAAAGAGGAGGTGATGCATGCCTTTATGCATTACTCTCTTAATGGATGCTATTTTAGGAATTCACTCATGCACGAATAGGTGTGCTATTCTAAGAATATTTTCACACACAAGCTAGGCACACTTCTAGGAGACTAGGGTTAGGTTTTAGGCACCTTTCTTGGTATGTATACATGCATTAGAATGCTAGCTATCTTTATCTATATAAAAAAAAGTAGGAACATCCATTGATATATAGAGTTTTTCAAAAAGAGATAATGGCCTATCACTTTTATCCAAACATCTATGTTCAAGGTCAGGCACCTTTTTACGAATTGAGGCATGTTGATGTAGTCTTATATCTAGAGGTATTTTTCTGTTAAGAAATTGAGGGATCAAAGGCACCCAAATTGTAGAGGAGAGAAATTTCTCATAATTTCCAAGAGAACTCTTCTGATATGAATCAACTTTCTCAGATAGCTTAGCATGCTCCCTTTCTACGTGACGCAAAATCTGCAAATATTTTCTAGCAGAAACAATTTCCCTAGCTATGGGCATTATAAAAATTGGAAAAAAAGGAACTTGTTGATCATGAATTTTATTTCTACTTGTAAAGTTAGTTGACTTTCCATCCAAAGATGATTCATTGGGTGAATCATTACCCTTTCCTCCTTTACTTTCATTATTTTCCAATGCCACATTGAGGCTAGTTGAATGAAACATAAAATAAACCTTTCCAAATTCCCATTGACGTAGAAAATGGCCTTGTTCCCAAAAAGTTGAATCCTCGACAACAATCACACCATTGGCACAAAAAAAAACTCACGAAAAGGATCACTGAAAGTGCCTTCATGCAACCAGGAATACAAGGACTCAATCAATGGGTGAAAAATTCCTATGAATAGGAGAAATGTTGCGTGGTAAGGTTCATCCTCCCCATATTGAACCAAACATAATTCATTCAGGTTTTCATAGAGGTAGTCAAGAATTTGAGTATCCAACTCTGCATCCACTACTTTATAGTCAGGTTATTATGATGTTTGCGAGATAAACATCTTTCCTCACTCACATATGATTTCAAAAGATATCTTTTTTTTTCAAAAATAGATAATGGCCTATCACTTTTATCCAATCATCTATGTTCAAGGTCAGTCACCTTTTCACCAAGGCTAAGGCATGTTGATGCAGGAGGTATTTTTTGTTGCGAAGTTGAGGGAAAAGGCACCCATATTGTAGAGGAGACATAGATTTCATAATTTAAAAGAGAACTCTTCTGATATGAATCAACTCTCTCAGATAGCTTAGCATGATCCTTTTGTATGTGATGCAAAAGCTTTAAATATTTTCCAACATAAACACTTTCCCTGGCTATGGGACATATAAAAATTGGACAAACAAGAACTTGTTGATCATGAATTTTATCTCTACTTCTAAAGTTATTTGACTTTCCATCCAAAGATGATTCATTAGGTGAATCATTACCCTTTCCTCCTTTACTTTCATTATTTTCCAATGCCCCATTGAGGCCAGTTGAATGAAACATAAAGTCGACCTTTCTAGATTCCCATTGAAGCATAAAATAACCTTGTTCCCAAAGGTTGAATGCTCAACGACAATCACACCAAAAAAAAAAAAAACACTCACCAAAAGGATTAATCAAAGTGAGTTCATGCAGCCAGGAATCCAAGGACTCAATCAATGGGCACAAACTACCTATGAATAGGAGAAATGATGTGTGGTAAGGGTCATCCTCCCCATATTGAACCAAACAAAATTCATTCAGGTTGTCATAGAGATATTCAAGACTATGTGTAGCCAGTTCTGCAACCACTACTTTACAGTGAGGATATTATGATGTTTTCAAGACAAACATTTTTTCTTCAGTCACATTATTTTGAGATACTTTAAAAAAAAAAAGAGATTAATGGCCTATCACTTTCATCCAAAAATATTTGTTTAAGATCAAGCACATTTTCATGAATTGAGGCATGTTGATGCAATCCTGTATCTAGAGGTATTTTTCTGTTAAGAAATTGAGAGAAAAAAGGCACCCAGATTGTAGAGGAAACATAGTTTTCATAATTTCCAAGAGAACTCTTTCGATATGCATCAACTCTCTCAAATAGCTTAGCATGCTCCCTTTGTACGTGACGTAGAAGTTGGAAAGATTTTCTAGTAGCAACAATTTCCCTAGCTATGGGTGGTATAAAAATAGGAGAAACGGGGACTCGTTGATGATGACTTTTATCTATAATTGTAAATTTATTTGAATTTCCATTCAAAGATGATTCATTGCGTGAATCATTACACTTTACTCCATTCCTTTCATTATTTTGCAATGCCCCATTGAGGCCAGTTCAATGAAACATAAAATCAAATTTTCCAAATTCCCATTGATGCAAAAAATAGCCTTGTTCCCAAAAGGTTGAATCCTCAACAACAATCACACCATTGGCACAAAAAAAAACTCACTAAAAGGATCACTCATGGTGCCTTCATGCAGCCAGGAATCCAAGGACTCAATCAATGGGCACAAATTACCTATGACTAGGAGAAATGATATGTGGTAAGATTCATCCTCCCCATCTGTAATCAAACATAATTCATTCGAGTTTTCATAGAGATAGTCCAAAATTTCTGTAGCCAGTTCTACAACCACTACTTGTTTGCAAGATCAACATCTTTCCTCAGTCACATATGATTTCAACAGATATCATCAAGTAAATATTGTTGGATAATACAAACCAAAGACCTTCTTTACGACCAAATGGGGATTATTTTTCTACTCTATCATGTCATTTGGGCTAAGCCAACACATTTTCTATTTTTAGTAGGATCATGTTGGACATCTTCAAATATTTCATTCACATTTTATTGGAAATTTAGTTGGATAACTAGCTTTTGTACAGGTTCATCTCTTACCATGTCAATTGTCTAATAAATGTTATAATTTTATAAAGTTCTTAAGAAATACATTTTCCAACCCAGATTAACCATACATTGCATTTATGTAAAATTGCAACAATGTTTTTTGTTGTCCACACATGCAAACCATGAACCTTGGAAGGTGTTCTTTTCCCTTGCTAAAATCTCTATGAGAACTGGTTGCTGGTGTTTGAATGTATTTTGAGTTCTTATTTATGGGTTTCATTGTAACACAGGTAACATGGGATGAGCCATATTTATTACAGAATGTGAAGCGAGTGAGTCCATGGTTGGTTGAAGTTGTTTCGATTGTGCCTTCAATCTAATTGTCGCCTTTCACATTACCAAAGAAGAAGCTCTGAGTGAGTCAACACTTGGAGTTTCAGTTTGAGGGGCATGAAATCATGGGAGGACTTCAAATGGCTACACTTACTAATAATGTGCTAGGGCAGATTAACCCTTGGCACAGTCTTTCAGAAAATGTTCCTGCATGCATGCAGGGAGCCATACATGGTCATATTTATGGGCTTTCTTTGTCATATTTTCATCCAAACAAACTACAATCTGGGTTTTCATTAGATAAATTCCACGAGCTAGAGCAAGGACCACTCTCATCAACTCTTGCTTCCACATACCTCAACATTGGTTGTTTCTCCTAGCTTGAGCGCTATAGTGTACATGACAACCTATCTTGTGTTTTAACAATGGAAAAATCATCGCAAAGTGAACATAAAGAAACTAAGATGAGGTCCACTAGCTCAACCATAAAGAGTACTGTTACACCATTTTTTGGTCATCTAACCTACTATCATTAGATGGACCCAAGTACACCATGTAAGACCAATTTTACCCTAAGTAAAATTGCTTTCATTATGTAAAATAACTTAAGGTTGTTTATGGTCTAAACAGGAAACCCCAAAAGGAAATATTAAACAAACCTATTTTTGTTTGATTTTCCTCAAGGAATAATTAATTAAAAAATAATTTAATTATTATTCCTGGTCGTGTTTAACCCAAAACAAAGAAATTAATTAGATAAATCTCTATTTATCTTATTATTTTCTAGGAATAATTATTTAAATCTTATTTAAATAATATTCCTTGTTAAATATCACTAAATCACCCATAAATAATTAAATAAATCATTATTTATTTGATTATCCTTCAACCACTTCCTTAAAATGATAAATAAATCATTTATTTATTTATTATTCACAAATAAAGGGATTTGACCCAAGTCAAATACTTTTTCCCTCCAACAAATATAACAAAATATTCCATAAAAGGTGGATTTAGATTTGGTTAATGTTATTTTAATCATGCACCAAGATCTAGAATGACCCAATATTTTGTTATAAATAGGAGGGTTTTTCCTACCATTCTTCACCTTTTGTTGCCTATTAGATCACTCTGGATCTATACTCTTGGTCTGACTTTGAACCATTATCATTGTCATATTTTCCATTATTTGCTGTGTGAGCTCCCTTTGAGTTCTATCTTTGTCTGGGTTTTCTACACCAACAGGAGAGAGAAATGCTAGATCTAAAGTGCTGAGGACTTCCAAGAACCCATCCCATTGAGAAGAATTGGAAACACCTTCTTGTTTTCCTCCCAAGTGCCCTTAATACCAAAATTCTTTCAAAAATATTGTTCTTGTCTTGTCTATTGGATGTATGGAGCAAAACCTTATTTTTACTACTTAATGTCTCTTTATGCATAAATATGGATTTTTGCAGCACTTGTCTTGACCAACTAACTCCAGATCTGAAGATACTGGCAGCCATATTTGATGTTAGGGCTATAAGTTATGCGTAGCTAAAGTGGTCTTTTTTCGTACACTTTGACAAAAGATTCATACTAACAACTGGCGACTCCACACGGGTTTTCAATTACGACAGCTGTCGTTTTTCATATTCCTACATATCTAGCTACTTCAGACCCTAGGGTTTCTTTTCACCTTTTTTTTCCTATTTTTATGTTGTTTTTCACCTATAAAACCCTAAAACATTAAAATTTCTAACTTCCGCGTGTTTCTGGACCTATTGCGCAGGTGACAGACATCAACCGCAACTAAGACGGCAACTTTTTCGGAAATCTGCCGCCGGGACACCCGGAGCTTCAGGTCACACTTTTCAGCCCAGAAACTATGACTTGGCCTCCAGGTCGCACTTTTCAGCCCATTATCTGCGACCTGCATAGAAAACAGGTCAGAACCTGCGACCTGCCAATTTTTCTGCCATTTTTCTGCAATTTTTCTGGGTTTTTCTTAAGCTTCTCTCAAGGTTTTCCAACCTCTATCTCAGCCCGTTTAGACCTGTTTCTGATCTGTTTTTCTCATCTAAGTGGGAACATAGCCCCCTAGGGCTTCAATACCCTCCACTTTTGGTGGAAGAGTTTTAACTGTTTCTGGTGTCTATTTTTTCATAGTTTCAGCCGCCCCTTTTTCAGATCTGATACCTCCTTTTCAGATCCCTTTTAATTAGCTCTTCTCCCTTTCAAATCACCTCCTGAAGTTTTGTTTAGATCCACCTTTAGGGCCTCCTCCTTGTCCCTTCTACTTTTTGCTGATTTCCTCCTTTTTTGCAGCCACCTTGCCTTTGCCTCTTGGCTGTGTTCTTCACCTCTTTTCAGCAGATTTCTCCTTTAGATCCCTATCCCTCCCGACCTTAGATATATTGGCCTATTTTTAGTGTGTTTTGACTAGATTTTTTTCCCTCTTTTCGACTATTTTTGAGAGACCCACCTTTTTGGGTTAGATCGATGCATTGTTAGCTGTTAATTTTCTGTTATTTCAGCATTATGTACTGTTCTTTGCAAATTTATTTTCAGTTACACATCACACTTTTTATTTTTCTCTCAAAACTTCAGGGTTTAAAAATTAAAATTAACGCACGCCACACACTCACCCTAAGCAAAGAAGAGCCTGGTTAACACTGCCAGGCAAAGACTTTAAAACATTGTAAAATCAATTGGCACTACACCTTTCTGCCCTTGTTTCGACATTGTAATCACTTGATTCTGCACCTCCCTGCCTTTGTTGGTCGTTCTTCTTCCCCTTGTGCCATGTTTGTGCTGTCACCATTGCGCCCCCAAGGCGCACATCCCAGAGACTTCTTGGCCTTCACCCTCAGTTTTCCGTCGGTCGACCTACTCCTTCCAGTCATCGTCGAGTTAGTCCTCCTTCGAGTCCGCACTTCGACTCCTCTTCTAATTCATTGGGTTCTCCTTTTACTTTTGGTTCTCCCCCTGTCACCTTCACTATGTCTAGTCCAGGGCCTAACACTAGCGGTAATCCCGGCCCTAATGTCGGGACTACTACTAGTGGAACTACCACAGGAACTACCTCGGCTGCACCTTTGCTCCCTTACATGGCAGGCCTCAGCCTCCCCGATCTCAATCAGTTGATCAATGACCCTATCTGCCACGATGTTGGTTGGCCTTCTATGCCAACCAAGCTCCCCTCTGACATCCCTTAGTTTGAAGGCCTTGCTGGAGAAGATCCAACCAACCATGTCCGATCTTTCCACATGTGGTGTTCCCCCAATTCCATTACCGATGATTCCATCCATCTTCGGTTGTTCCAACGCACGCTTACGGGCGAAGCTTCTAAATGGTATGTTGACCAGGCCACCTCTTCCCATACCACCTTTGCGACCATTGCCCAAGCCTTTTTATCTTATTTCCAGCTCCCTCTCTGATACGACACTGGTGCAGAGCTTTTGACGTCTTTCCGTCAAACCTCTTCGACCCGCCTTTCCACTCATGTCTAGGAATGGTGGAGAAGACGGAGCTTATGTCGAGCTCCCACCTTCGAAGATCGGGTTTATATGGATTGGTTCCTTCACACTCTCTTACCTCCCATTGGCAAAGATGTCGCCTCCCATTTCCCTCGAACCGAAGAAGCCGCCCTCCAAATAGCCTTGAAATATGACCTGATCTATGCTCAGTCTGGTTATGTTTATACCGTCCTTCCTGACCTCCCTAGGCCCGGTGGCGCTAACGCCCTGGGGGAATCTCATTCCGCCGATGGTATCGTTGGAGCCCTTTCTCATCCATATGCTCAACCTCCTATGGGCTATGGTCTCCCTCCGGGAGGGGCCAACACCTCTAGCACTTTTCCCCCTCCAGGTAGCATGTATCTAGGATATGGCATGCCTCATCCTTTTTCCCAACCTCCTGCTTACCTCAATGTTGCCCAACCTAACCATTATCCTTATCCACAGCCTGGTGCTCCAACTCCTCCAACATATGCACTTCCACCTCCCTTGCCTTCTCAACCCCAGCAACAGCACCTACAGCCCCCTCCAGGGCAAGTATTTGCACAGCAAGGCGCGACTAATCCCCCTTCCTCTCAAAGAAGGCAGAGAGGCAATCAAAATCAATCTGCCCCTGGTACTCGTGGACCCAATTCTCAAGGTACTAACCCTAACACTGCTAACCAGCAACAGGGCACTCAGCCCAAGCCGGACAGGCCTATTCGCACAAATAAGCCTTGTTCGTGTTGCGGTGTTTACAGTCATTACACTCACGATTTTCCCCTTCTACCACAAATGCGGTAGATGTGGGAATCTCAAGCCACATTGCGAGGACAACATGCCTCCCCTCATGCTCCCCCTAATGTGGCCACTACTCAACCGGCTGTGTTTACTGATCCTTTCCCCCAGTAAGGATTCGTGGCTGCCCAACCACCTGACGAACAGGTCGCCACTCAACCTTCCCCTTCTGGTTCCTCCGATTACCAGATCCTCATGATGAACTCTGATCCATCCCCAACCGTCAACCTTAACCTTCAAACTCGGTCTCGCCAGTACCCCAAGCCTCCCGCTCAATCTGCCTCCGAGTCCCCTTCTTCAGGTTCTACCGAGCCTCTTTCGACATCCAATGGTCCCTTACATATCCCACAACCCAAAGTTGAGGTTCATACCAAGATTCCTAAGGGACCATTACACTGAAATGCTACTCCTGGTCGAGCTGCTCATTCGTATAGCATAGTATATGATTTGGCGCAGTCTCGTGCTGCCATTTCCACATTGGAACTCCTCCAGTCATGCCCTTCCCAAAAGAAGGCTCTACTATCTTCCATGGGCGCTGTGGATCCTACTGATGACCAAACGATTTTTTTCGACACCCATCAATCAGAACATCCTGCCCTTCCTACTTCCGTAGCCTTCCAAATCCCAGTCAAAATCTGGAACGCTAACATTTCTCGGTGTATAATTGATGAGGGGGCATTCACCTGTGTGATGTCTGCTTTGATTTGGAAGAAACTCGGATCTCCTGAGTTGGCCCCTTCCATGATCACCCTTCGAGCGTGGGATGGCCACGCCTCCCATCCCATTGGCCTCTTCCGTAATTTTCCTATCACTCTTGCGGGAAAGACTGTTTGCATTGACGTCGAAGTCATCGACGCCCCTCTAGATTACAACATTCTCTTGGGGCGAAGCTACACCTATGCCATGTCTGCTGTCCCATCGACAGTTTTTCACAAGATTTCTTTTCCTCACAATGGAAAGATAGTCACCATCAACCAGTTGACTTATCATGAGCTAAAGTCTCAGACCTCCCCTGAGACGACCATCTCTTTTGTAGCCAATAAGAAAACCGTCAATTCCCTGACCAGTGTCTCTCCCAGTGTCTACAAAGACTCCTCTTTGCTTGGAACTTTCCCTGGTCTCCCTCCTTCTCCTATCTCTGATCCCAGCTTATCGAATTTTTGCATGATGCAATCCTCTCGGGCTGCCCTTAAGCAACCCGCTTCGGCTAGTCAACAACCTTAGACTCAACCTCGCCCACCGCAACCCGCACCTAGCCATTCATCTCAGCCATCCGGACCTCCTCCTTCTGGCCCTTCTCCTATAGCTAGTATCCTTTAACCCCTCTATCATCCTAGGTCGGTTCCCCCAGGCCTCAACCATCTCGGAGCCGTCCCCCCTGGTCATTATCCTGCTGGTCAAATACCTTTCCTTGCTCCCCCTCCCGGAGTCTATACGGTCCCCGTCATGGCCACCCTCTCTCTCCCCAACCTGACCCTGAGCATACCCGTCTGGTACCTTGACCCTCCAGCCGCTACCCCACCTGATCACCCCAAACCTTATCTTGCTTTGACACCGGTACAACCGGTTCCCCTCGTTTCCTCCATTGCAACCATGCCCCCAGCACCCCCCTAGGACCCTGCCCCTGTGGTGCCAGCTCCAGGAAAGAAAGGAAAAGCTTGCAAGGGGGCATCCAAAGACAAGGCCACCCCGACTGACCCAGATCCTCCTTCGCCCGCAAAGCCTTGCACCTTGTGTGATGTCGTCGGTCACGCCACCCATAATTGTCCTGAGTTGCCCCGTATTCAACCCATGGTTAAAGTCGCGTTCCCTGAGTCTACGGTCCCTGACCCCTCTATTCCGTCCTCGTCCGTAACCAAGAACCCAAAGATTATTCGCACCAACAAACCCTGTGCTTTGTGTTGTATCCATGGCCATTACTCCCACCATTTTCCTCACCTGACGCATTACCGCGCCTCTTTAGAAGTAGTTCGAGAGTATGAGGTTGAACAAAATCAATCCGCCTCTCCCATACTTGCGCAGTATGCTTCAGGTCAGCTTGAGGATCCCCCCGCTCCCATTGACATCCCCCCCCCCTTGATGTCCAGATGATGGAGTCTACTACCACCATTCTCTACCTATCATCCTCTGTGAGACCCTTGGAGAGAATTCCCTTTGAATCCTCCCCTGTTGTTTCGCTCGATTCCCCTTCAGCGACCACCCTGGGCTCAACATCATTTGACCATTTGTTTCTCTGTTCTTCTGTCATTCCCCGTGACGATCCGTATGTGAGCCTTTCTTCCTATATGGATGATTTAGGTAGCTTTGTCGTTTCATGTGGTTTCCCTTCCACTCGTCATCCCCTCTTTTCCCATCAGGATGCCCCCTTGGAAACCTTTTCCACCCATGACCTCATCCTTCCCGCCCATACACAGGATAACACCACCCATATCTATGTTGACCTTCGTAGCCCGAGTCCCAGCCATACCTCCTATAGCCCTCATATACCACCATCTAGTTCGTATATGAGTCATAGCCATCCTTCCCATCACACTCCCTCCTGCAGTTTCCGCTCAATGTCTACTATACACTCATGCTGCCGTCATTGTTCCCTCTCCCCCCATTTTTTGTCTCGTAACACTATTCCACACGACCTCTCGTCCCCACTCTATATCGGTTACGCTGATGGTGCAATTCGTTACTCCTGGAATCTAGCCTCGGCAGGTTGGACCATTTTCACCCCCTTGCATACCCTTGTTCTCTCAAACGGGGTCTGCATTGGTACTGCCACCAATAATCAGGCCGAATATGATGCAGTGCATGCTCTCTTAGTCAATGCCCTCTCTCATCGCATCCTCCATCTGCACGTTCGTTTAGATTCCCTGCTTCTTGTCATGCAACTAAATGGTGTCTATCGTGTGCATAATCCTATCCTCTTTAGACGATATTTACGAGTGAAACTCTTGATACATGAATTTGAAACCATAACTTTCAACCATGTACCTCGAGAACAAAATCACTATGTAGATAGCATTGCAAACCATGTTCTAGATTGGCATTTATCACATGCATTTTATACAAGACAATAACATTCATAATCATTGAAAAAGATGCATATCCATAATATGTGTCGCAAAACATGTGTTTAGAGTCCATCTACTCTGATACATATGACATGCCCATAGCATGTTACAAAAACTCAAAACTAGGGGCACCACCTGTCCCTACATACACACTAGGGGGCACCACCTGTCCCACACCTAATCACTATCTGGAGGATCCTGAGCCAATGGCTCTGCTCCTGTAGCTTGTAGATCACGTATCCCCTGACCGACCATCGCCATGCGCCGCATGACACCCCGCCATTCTGAGGGTAGACCAACACATGGCTCTATGTACTGCTCATCTAAGTCTTGCCACCCACGCTCTGAAACACTGGTCAACAACCTCTCGCATCTACGGCAGATGTCCTCCAAGAGGGCGGCTGCATCCTCATTATGCGCCGCTCTCGATCCACCCGAGCCTGCAGCTCCTGATGCTGCCGGTCGTCCCATATATCCGGCCAGTTTTACCGGAGCTATATCTGCATACCAAAAGTACATGAATCAGTACCCTATCTACTGTTCAATAACTTTAACATGCCCAAAAAAGAGTAGTCACTTGCCACTTACCATCAGGTCCCCATACTCAACCAAGCGGAAGTGGTAGGTCTGGATCCCCACAATAACTCATCCCACTATAGGGATAGTCGTTTATGTATAATGGCATCTGATCCCAATGGGCAAAGAACTCAGGTCGAAACACCCGTCTGACCGCCCCTCCTCCTCCTCTGCACAGTAGTCGCCCCCATCGGCGCATCCTGGGCTCTCTCGAGCCCCCATCTGGGAGCTGTCTATGAGGACGTAAGGTTGGGATCTTCTCAAAAAAGAAGGCGCACAATAAAGTCTGATACGAGAAATCATGGTTCACTTGCCGATTGCAAAGCGATAACTGTCATTTTAACGATACCAACATCATTTGGGTCCACCCATAGTAGGTCCCACTTAACACACTCTCCATAATCATCATCTGCCCCCCAGTGATGTGATGGAGCACTTGGTTTCTCAGGATCTGCAGCACCGCTGCAGCCACTGCACGGGTCTCTAATCTCTCTAGGTCCCCGATTGGTATCCGAGTCCCTTTGACTTGGAGACCCGGTCGAAAATGTCGCTCCACAAATTCCATGATGTTCCACCCCCGCGGTAACACTGGCTGCGTATTTCCCACCATCCCAAGTGGCGGGAGACCAGTCAGGAAATACAGATCCTGGACTGTCAATTTGATCATGTGCCCCTGCACTGCAAAGACCTCATGATCTGGATCCCAATAACTGACAATCCAGAACAACAAGGGCTCCCCTGCTCTCATCAAAGGGTTCTCCAAAAACTTCAGAACCCCAAATCTAGCCAATACACGACGGACACCCTGATCTGCCTAGATCTCTGACCGTAATGTACCCAGATCTCTCTCTCTCCAGTTGACCCGTATATCTACCATATCTGCACAAACACATCATCTTTGTCAGTATACAGATAGGAAACACTGTAACCAATCACAAAAACCCACATCTGAGCCCTAAAACAGCACTCAAATCTCATTCATACTCCAGGTCGCACTTTTTTGCCCAATCCTGGGACAGGTCACAGTTTTTGGCTCAAAACCTACTTCCCAGGTCGCATTTTCTGGCCCAAAAAGTACGACTCGGCCGTAGAGGTGAAAGAGGGTCTATTCCTGAGATTCTGGGCCCTAATCTAAACTTTCAATCCATCAAAATGAAAGAGTAAGGTTAGACCTCTTACCTACAACTGACGGATCTCGATTCCAATGGTCGGTTTGTCCGCTACGCTCGCTGCAAGATTTAGGGCCTTCTCTCCTCTCTACATTCACCACAACAACACTAGCAAATGAGTGAATTTGGAGGGAAAACTGCCATATTAAAAGAGAACCATTGTTTTTTCTTTCGCCTGCTGCGACCACATCGGAGCTCCGTTCAACAAATCGTCTACACCATTGGAAAGCTCTCACCGAGCCCTCAAATGGGTATCTGTTAGTTTTTTGTGATTTTATACTTCACCAGGACACATTTTGTCCAAGATGGGTAACTTCACCTCCCCCCAAAATTGAATTTCCTCACTTACAACGCTTGTACTTGGGGCACCACTTTGCCTCCATACTTGTCTTTGTTCGTGTTGATTTTTGTCATGAGATACCATCTTGTACTCATGTTTTCACGGTCCCCCATGGGACCTTTTCATTGTGGCAGCACCATCGAGTCGCCCTTGTTGAGAGCATCCAAGTTGATTCATCATCGCGTTCATGGAGTCTATCCCGAGTCCCTTTGTACCCCGCTATAGTCCTCCATCCTTCATTTCTTGGTCTCTCTCTTGTGTCGCACATTATGGTCGTCAGTCCCACTGTCCCCTATCCCTTATGATACTGTGTCAGTCGTTTCCATGTCATTCATGTCCTTTATGCTTTAGCAAGGGAAGTCATCCATTTGCTACTCAGTCCCTTCCATTCCATCATCATCATTGGCATTAGTCTGTCAGTCGCTCTACTATTTTCTCTTGTGCCTTAGTTGAGGATCTCTCATTGCCTCACCTATGGCGGACCTTCTTCTGTCGACATCAGCTCCTTCATTCCAGAAGACAAGTATAGAGGGCGGTGTACCTTGGCTCCATCTTCCACTATTGTTCAGTGCCTCGGATCAGGTAAAGGGATCTCTCATTTCCCTTTGACTTGATTTTTTCTCTACTCCAGCTCCTTTCAGCATGATCGAGATCCGTATGCTTAATGGTTTAGTGATGCAGCAGTCGCTTTTGGTGATTCTTGGGTGTGTGTGAGATTTCTCAGCCCTCATGAGGGGGTGGCCCTGCAGGTAGGCCCCCACATGCCTGGATGACCTCTTCATTGCAGCCTTCGATGCAGCTTCATATATTTGACGATGGCGGCTTTCGCTGCTTGCAGCGCTTCTTTGATTTACATATATCAGTTAGATTTTGTGAGCCCTTCCCCACTTATAGGTGGCATTTGGGTTGTAGTTGTATCTCATGTACTCAGATATTATTGTATAAGTCCTGGCTGTTATCCCAGGCACAAAATGTATATGGGATCCCTCATTGTATTATTATTTGGCTCATGTTTATGCCGGTTGTACTTTATAGTTCGGTCCCTTGTTTACTGGACACACTATTCTTTTGTACTTTGTCTCGGCGGGCATAAGTATGCCTCCCCCGCCGCCTTTAGCACAGGTACCCTCTCATAAAAAGAGACTTGTTGCACCTATAAGTCTTGTCTCCTCAGGGTCTAGTTCTTCAGCACATTAGTCTACCTCACATTTCTCTCTCTGACTTCCCTTTTGATTTCTGGTCATTGAGTTCTTACAATGTACTTTGGTCATACGATTTGCTCCTAACACTCGCACGCTGGGGGGCAATCTGTTACACCATTTTTTGGTCATCTAACCTACTATCATTAGATGGACCCAAGTACACCATGTAAGACCAATTTTACCCTAAGTAAAATTTCTTTCACTATGTAAAATAACTTAATAAAACACATTTATTAGGTTGTTTATGGTCTAAACATGAAACCCCAAAAGGAAATATTAAACAAACCTATATTTGTTTGATTTTCCTCAAGGAATAATTGATTAAACAATAATTTAATTATTATTCCTGGTCATGTTTAACCCAAAACAAAGAAATTAATTAGATAAATCTCTATTTATCTTATTATTTTCTAGGAATAATTATTTAAATCTTATTTAAATAATATTCCTTGTTAAATATGACTAAATCACCCATAAATAATTAAATAATCATTATTTATTTGATTATCCTTCAACCACTTCCTTAAAATGATAAATAAATCATTTATTTATTTATTATTCACAAATAAAGGGATTTGACCCAAGTCAAATACTTTTTCCCTCCAAAAAATATAACAAAATATTCCATAAAAGGTGGATCTAGATTTGGTTAATGTTATTTTAATCATGCACCAAGATCTAAAATGACCCAATATTTTGTTATAAATAGGAGGGTTTTTCCTACCATTATTCACCTTTTGTTGCCTATTAGATCACTCTGGATCTAAACTCTTGGTCTGACTTTGAGCCATTATCATTGTCATATTTTCCATTATTTCCTGTGTGAGCTCCCTTTGAGTTCTATCTTTGTCTGGGTTTTCTACACCAACAGGAGAGAGAAATGCTAGATCTGAAGTGCTGAGGACTTCCAAGAACCCATCCCATTGAGGAGAATTGGAAACACCTTCTTGTTTTCCTCCCAGGTGCCCTTAATACAAAAATTATTTCAAAAATATTGTTCTTGTCTTGTCTATTGGATGTATGGAGAAAAACCTTATTTTTACTGCTTAATGTCTCTTTATGCATAGATCTAGATTTTTGCAGCACTTGTCTTGACCAACTTACTACAGATCTGAAGATATTGGCAGCCATATTTGATGTTAGGGCTATAAGTTATGCGTAGCTAAAGTGGTCTTTTTTCGTACACTTCGAAAAAAGATTCATACTAACAAGTACACCCTTTATGATTTTTGGGAAACCTATTCACACTGAAAAATCTCCCAAATATGAAGAACGATGTCAATTAGGAGTGAGATCTTTAGATTGTATGGTTTTTCATTTGGTGAATGACTCTAGTTCACCTAGTATTACAAGAAACAACTCAACACATGAGAATCCAAAAGTTGTAGATAGATTATAAAGGGAAATGATCAATAGATTAGATACATCCAAACTCTCTGAAAATTATGGCTTAAGGCTTTATTGTAGGGAGATCAATGGAATCTACAGTTAATAATTGTATGTCAAATTTTCTTAAATCTAACTTTTTCAAGTTCCTAAACCTCAACCAATCTGCAACAGGCCTAACCAAATGGTCAAAAACATTGGCAACAACCAATTGGGCTACATAGGAGTGTATGGGAACTTAATTCCTATTGGTTTTCCTTTCCAACTTGAGCTTTATCCTCCAAAAATGTAAGATTCTCTGTGTAAACACCAACAAAATTATTTTTAATTGTTTAATTAAAACTACCAGCAACTGAGGAGCTACAAGAATCAACACCCTCTTTGATTTGAACTGAAATAGTCTAATTATCTCCGAGTATTTCCCTAATCACAATGACCAATATATGTTCCTCATGGATTATGTCTCTCATTATATCTATTAGTAAAATCCACAAAATGTATTCCTACATTTGAATCTTGGGAAAAAACATGATTGTTATCATTTAAATTATCCATATCTCTTGGAGCCCAAAAATCCATTTGATTTGGATAAGCTTTATCTATAACCTCAAAATCAACCCTATTATAAGTTGAAGGACCATTATGTCCTCTTGAGTCTTGAAAAAGTATGATGGAATAAAACTAGGTGAGGACCAGATCCAGGTTTACCATTTTAGAACGTAGACTCATTAAGATGATGACCATGGTTTGAAGTTATCCACCATACAAACTAGGACCACCCATACTTATCGTTTCCATCTCTCTTTCATCATCAAGACTAACATACTAAGAACTTGTAACATGTGGAGGCCATGGTATTAATTGAAATGCAATTTATTAGAATACATGCCACGTCCACAAGTTTTTATATTTAATTTCTACATCCAATCTGGCCATTTATTTTATGAGATTTACCACATCTGAAAATGGCATCATTCACATAATTTTGAAGAAATCAACAAATTTAAACATAATTTTTTCACATTTTCAAATTCCCTCACATTTTTTGGTTCCTAAAGCCTGAGCAATTTCATAACAAAATAAGGAAAAGTCAATCAACAACAAAAATGGCCCACTAGTCTCTTTTCATTTGCTAATATAAGAATGAATTTTTATCAGAGGCACTGTTTGTTTGTTTATTTTGGTTAGAAAAGGGTTTTCTCTTAGTTTTATGTGAATTTCAATATATCATATGTAGCATGTTGAGAAATAGGAAAGAATAACATGTGACATTTATCTTGTAGAAATTGATGTTGAATGAAGGGATACAAAGTTTAACCAAGCTACAGTTTTCTTTGGTAAAGGCAGAGGAACATCTGAAAAAGGATGCTTGAGAATACACCATATACATATTTTGAACATAATAAATATATGGATTTTTCTTGTGCATGTATGTTCTTTTTTCTACCTAATATATCATAGCAAGAAAAATATTGATATTGTAGAAATTATTTAAGGACTGCATTGAGGTCAATTTTTCTGATGTCCTACTTGATTGATACCTTCTCATATGTCAGGAAGACTTAAAAGATGAATTAATATGTTCCTAAAACAAATCTTATTTAAATTTAATAGATATAAAAGATAAAAACAAATGTCAATGCCTTCGTTTAATTGTTACTTTGACTAGGTTGTGTGCATATTACAGGAAATATGATTGGAAAAATGATGGGGAGACAATGCAGAGCATGTCTTGGATATGATTAATTTGTTGTTATCCTTCAGGAACCTGAGCCATCGACTTTGGAAATGTTTTTATTATGGATTCCTATGGTTTTTAATGTTGTGATTATTTCACCTCATGGTTATTTTGGGTAAGAAAATGTTTTAGGAATGCTAGAGAAGACATCAATGGATAGGTAAAGAGATTTTTTTATAATTGCAATGTCTATTTCATGATATCCTCTCTTTATTGTTCGATTATATTTTGAACATTTCTTTTGATTTTGTTTTGTATTTTAACTATGAAATTGAAAACACTTGGTATCATGTCCATTTAAACAACAACCAAAGCTTGAAGATGAAATTAGTATTACACAATATTGATTGGAATCCTTATAACTATTTTATATTAAAATATTTTCATAACCATCAGAAAAGTTTACTTTCAAGTTGTTATTTGAGTACATGTTGTTTATATACTTGACCAATTTCATGCGTTAGAAAATGAAATGTCTTTTTCAAATAAGATGACAAGGATTAAACATCACACCTCATCTTATTTGTTTTCACAAGTTATATACCACTTGAGTTTTTTAGCATTTAACTTATAAGTTGACATGATTGTGCCTAATATTTCCTTGAAGGTTGAATACTAATTTACTAAGGTGTTATTTTTTATGGTGACATTATTATTTTCTTTGTTTATACAGGTCATCTGGCCACATAGTGACCCGTATATCTCATCTGAAGAAAACTTGTTCGAGTTTCTTGCTTGTATGGGGAAAAAAGGCTTTGACATTGCTTATGTTGAGGTATATATTGTATAAATTCTTTATAGTCTACTTTATTTTATATTATAATGTTCATTTTCCTTCATGTCTTACACTCTGCATTGTATCTTCTTTTGTTTTTCGAAAATGAACTCAATATTGATGGTAAGAAATAGGTACTGAAGAAAGAGGAGAGAAATAACATTGGAGCCACAAATGAAAAAATACAGAGACAAGAGAACCGGTCTAGTGATACCCTTATAGCCATTATACCGCATAAGACACACACAAATACTGATGGTCAAGTACTCAGAGTTGACGAATTCACCTGCAATTCCTTGACAACACAATGTTAATGTTTTGAAGTGATGAAACATCATTTCATGTGTAAATTGTAGTCCAACCAATATTAATTTGGAAATTCATATTGTAATACATTAACATTTCATATAATATAATTGTTGGAAATATTGTCATTGATGGCAAAGGAGGACAAAGGAGTAGCACCAAGACAAGGGAGAAGATCAGATTCAGATGGAATTGTTGCAGAGATGTCACATAGGGTTGAATGTATCAGTGGGTTGCGACTGCCCATTTAGGGTTTTTACTATAATAGAAAAAGATGGATAAGAACCAGAGAAATTTAATATAGAGGTTAGACCATAGAAGAATTGTTTGTGGGGATTTTGGCCTCTATTTTAATAAATTGTAGAATTTTGTTTATCTGTATATCCTTGGAAAATTTCCTGAAGGGTTCATCTCTTCGAATTCATTGATTTTATGGTCTTTCTATGTAGATTGTGAAGTGTGTAGAATTAGCTTCTATGTAAAGGAGTGGAGGAGGATTTTAATGTGTATTAGCCTCTGTGTAAAGATGGAGAAGGAAGGTTCCAAAGAAATCGAAGTTAAAACAGAAATCTGGTGGAAATCCAGCTTCAAACACAATTTAAATAGAGTTTGCAGGTTAAGTGGTTTTGAAGGAAACCGGACACTATTGCCGCACAGCCTTTGATTTTTGAGTGGGTTTTCCCATTTTGAATGCAATCGAATGATATTGCAACATGTCATGAGCACAATACCACCCATTTCGCGTTGCTTTTGGGTGATAAAGTTCTGGGGTCGATTGAACGCGATTGTCGTCTGATTAGATCTGTGGAAGATCCAACGGAGTTCACATCAAAAGTTGTGTGGGATTTAAAACAAGGGATGGACCCGATGTTGTATGCAATGAAGTATTATTAAGGGTTTGAAGTCCAGAATTATTTCCGAAGGTCTAAATATTTCGAAGGTTTTTTAATATTTTCAAAGGTTTAATGATATTTCAATGGAGTTTTATTAAAGTGGTTGAAGTTCAGAAATACACTGCTGAGGGGATTTTAATCTTTGTTTAAAAGTAAATTAAACCTTTCCGAAAGTCCTGATATTCATTCCAAATTTTTTTAAAACATTAGGTTAAAGTGAGTTATATTGTTCCAAAGGTTAAAAAGGGGATTTTTCTTCTGAATATTATAAAAGTGGACTATAATGTTTTGAAAGGGAAAAGGGAGTTTTAGCTTCCGTGGTGCATTTTTATTAAATAAATCAAGATGACGTGGCAGTGATGTGGCGATGACATGGCAAGGTGACGTGGCATGATGACATGGAGATGACGTGGACTTGGCCCACATATTTCAAATCGCAAGATCAGAGGGGAGAAGATCATAAGAGAAAAGTTGTGATGTGAAGGATAGAAGTGATGTGATGTGTCGATGCGAAGGGACACGTGGTGGCATAACGCAATATCACACATTGGAAATTCTTATGTGATAATAATTCGTAAGTTATATAACTTGCCATGCAATTGATGAATGCGATGTGATGGAGGCAATGTGAAGTTCATTGCATATCACAGATTGCAAAGCTCAGGAGAGATATCGCACAATATTAGAAGTCATGTGAGTTGCGATGCGAAGTAGCAATAAAGTCAAGTGGGACCCGATCGCATATCGCTCATCGCAAGCCCAGGAAAAAGTGCGATAAAGGAGCTAGATGCAATGCAGCTCATAATCATTATTTAAATGATTTCAAGTCTAGGTGTATATGATTTCCCTTTGTAAATCGCATTGGAAAGAAAAGGAGCCATATAGCAAAGAGCATTTGAAACACTCAAGTGCGATAAAGCGATAACCGTTGGATCACGAAGTAGAGATCTACGATGCAGATTAGAAGTGCTAATTTGGGCATCGATAAATGTGAAAGATTGGCAGAAACGAAAAATTTATGAAAGTATAAGGTTTCCCTTTGAGAAATCGCATCGGGAGAATGAAAGAGCAACATAGAAATGAAGAAAAAGAGAAATATCCGAAACACTGAGATACAGCCTGGTGGGACCCATCACACATCGCATATCAAGAGATCAAATGGACAAAGGCACATGGGATATCTGAATCGCCGAAGTGCGATATAGAGAGCAAATGCGATAAAGATCAAAGACGAAGCCTAAATAATTTCAAGTCTAAGAGTATGTGGATTTTCCTTTGTAAATCGTTTTGGAGAGAAAAAGAAGGATTATAATGTAAAATAGAAAGGAAAGTATTAATGCGGGTAGAAAGGCTCGGGTAAGGACCTGACACAAAGAAAAGGGCAAAATCAAATGTTTAGAAGAGTGGTGAAGGCTGAATGTTGTGGGTACGAGAAAAAGAGGCATGGTAGGGAAAAAGGAGATATGATGACACTATTAGAAATGCAATATAATGGGTCAAGTCAGAAAAAATGAGCAGTTATGTAGCAGAGCTAGACTATAATAGCAGAAACTGAAAAGACAGTGACAGCAGCAGAAAAGACAAATGTATGGCGAACCAAGATCTGAAAGGGCTGAGTGAAATGTATTATTGTATCTGTAAATGTAAATGATTTAATTATTTTTATTGTATGTGATGCAAAGGCAAGTCTCCGTAGGCACAAAAAAACTCCACTGTAATACATTCTAAATGTGCTAGACAAGAAAATGAGAAGGGGGAAGGAAAAGAGTCATACATGTTCATTTCAAATTCCCTGTGGAATGCAAACAGTTATGAGGTGATCCCTATAAATATTATTACTAGCATATACATAGGGAGAGAGAGAATTGAGAAAGAGGTCAGAGAGTGTAAGAAGAAGAAGGATCACAAAGAGGAGTTGTGAAGATCCAGAGATGATATAAAGAAAATTTGAAGGTTGGAATGACATCAGTAAAGAAGGAGGAAAAAAGAGCTTATATCCAGGTAAATCAACATATGATTTTATTGTAAAGTGAGGAATTTGGTGCTTCCATATCAGGTTGTAGCTTGATAGATGTCTAGTTGTAGCTGGCTGAGGTAGGAGCCTCCTATAGGTTGTAGCCTATAGAAAATAGATGGGATTTGGAGCTTCCTTGCAAGTTGTAGCTTGCAGAATTGAGGTAGTAGCCTACTATAGGTTGGAGCCTACAGAAAATCAGTGGTGAGAGGGAGTTGGAGCTTGCCTTTGCATCACAACAATAATAAGATGTTGTTTTCTCCCTTATGGGTTTCCACTTATATCTGTTGTCTATGTGCATGATGATTATATGCTGATATTTTTTATTTAATTTGCTTAATACCTACTGCTCACTTATTAAGATTGTTGTTCCATTGTATATTAAGTTGATCAAAAAATCAAGATGTTTAAATAAGGGTAAAAGAAATTTTTAGAAGACCATGACTGCTTTAAAATGATTCACCCCCCCCCCCTCTCAGTTTAACCAAGGGTTCAACAATTGGGATTAATGCCGGTTCCTTCTGTATTAGTTTAACAACTAGAAGGAGATCCTAGGTCCCCAAGATGGCCAGTCTAGAAGGATGCTCAACAAATAAGGCCCCTTTGTTCACTGGTACAAATTATGCTTTCTGGAAAATAAGAATGAGGACGTACATAATTTCTCTAGGAATATAAGTTTGGGCTGATGTGGAATTGGGATTTTCCCCAAAGGAGTCTGACTCAGAGAAAGATGCCAAACTAGATTTTGTAGCTAATGAAAAAGCCATGAATGCTCTCTTAAGTGCTTTGTGTGAGGCAGAATTTATTAAAGTAATGCACAACAATACTGCCAAAGAAATATGGGATACATTAGAAAGTATCCATGAGGGAGATAAAAAGGTGAAGGCTGCCATGCTGCAAGTCTATAGAGCTCAATTTGAAAAATATAAAAATGAATGAAGAAGAAGATGTTGCCAGCTTATTATTAAGGGTTGCAGAAATTGTTAATAACATGAAAGCTCTAGGAGAAACCATTAGAGAATGTACAATTGTTCAAAATATATTGAGATATTTACCATCCAGGTTTAGCCCTAAGGTTTATGCCATAGAAGAAACAACCGATTGGGAAACATTAACCATGAACCAATTACTTGGAAACTTAACTGCCTATGAGATGAGACTTTCACAGAGGAAGTCAAATGTGAGGGAGGCAGTCTTTAAGACAGAGAAGAGCAAAGAAGAAAAAGAAGATATATGCTCCTACTCTGATGAAGAAGAGGCCAAATTTTTCATAGGAATGGATAGAGGCTCAAGCAAGTATAAAGGTAAAATTCCATTTAAATTCTTTAACTGTGGAAGAGTTGAGCACTATGCATCTAAGTGTCCTCTTAAGAAAACAAATAATCAGACTCAAGAGACAGAGAAAATAAAAACAAATAACTGGCAGAAAGGGAAGAGATTCAATAGAAGATCATTTTATGCTCATCAATATAGCAGTGCATCTGAAAACTCAGATGAAACCTCAAATGAAGAAGGAACCTCTGAATTTGTGTTGATATTCATAGAAGTGTCTGAAGGATTCCTTCGAGAAGATGAGGAAGAGGGTAAGGTAGATCTTGAGGGGGAGCTAAGAAGTGCCCTACAGGAAATAGACAGACTTAAACTCAAGTGCTAAAAATAGAAATACATTCTCCTCAAATATGTAAAAGAAGTAGAAAATTTAGAAGACCTCATTCAATTGAAAGTAGAACTTGAAGAAGCTAAGAAGGTGGAAGACATTCTGCTAAAGAAAATTAAAGATAAACATCAGGAGCAAGATAAATTGGAAGAAGAAGTGGTATGGTTGAGAAAGAAACTAGAAAACACCCAAAGGAAATTGTCAATGAACACTCCTCGAATGACAAGCACTTAATAGTTGGACATGGTTATAAATGCTCAAAGGTCTCCTCTTATAAATGATAGGATAGGATATGAAGGATAAACCAGTAAGTCCAAGGTAGAAGATAACAAGAATAGCATTTTTGTAAAAGCTGTAAAGGATAATGAAACAACTCAAAAAGGAACCATAGAAGCAGAATCCAACAAGAACTTGATGTGTGATGAAACAAATAGAAACAATCAGCAACATCAAGAGACAAATAATGAAATGAAGAAACAGTCAGCTGAAAAAGGCTCTTACAGTCCTAAAAAAGAATTGAATAAATTCAGAAGCTATCAAAAGAGATTCTTTCCTCTTATGAGAAATATCACTTGTTTTGTCTGCCACAATCTGGGACATATTGCTGCATACTGTCAGAAAAATATAATCGATTTCAACCAGCAAAATATGCAGAAATTGAAAAGACTACCTCGAGCAAACAAATGGAGAGGAAAACCCTTCACCAGGTACACTAATCGTTTCCATGGGTATTGTTTTTGTTGTAAGGGGTTCGGCCATAAAGCCATGGAGTGCAGAACATATGAACAAAGACTGATGTTAAAAACCTCAAGAAGATTTATGAACAATGGAGAGTTCACTCATACACATAATCCATTTAAAAATATAATCAAATGCTTTGTATGCCATAAAATCGGACACAAGTCTTCCAAATGTCCTCTCAAAGAATGTGGTCCATCTTCTTAGAAAAGGTGCCAAACAAATAGCTGCCTGTAGTGGAAAAAGAAGTTGAGTAAGTGTGACCTAGCTCTAATAGCCCAAGTTCATAAAAGCTAATGGTATTTGGACAGTGGATGCTCAAAGCATATGACTGGAGATAGAAGCAAGTTTGTAACCTTTGATGAAAAGAAATATGGAAATGTAACATTCGACATTTTGGCAATATGATGCAATGTGTTGTCCTTGATGGCAACCTACTTGATGAAGTTGTCCTTGATGGAAACTAACTTGATGAGTTGACTTTGGATAGCAACCTATTTTTTAATAATGTAAATCTGATGTATCTACAGAGTAGTTTAGAAGTAACAAAGAAAGAAATTATAGTAAGTACCAGAGTAATGACGAATAAGATATGTCACAAAGCATACGTGGGTTTTTAAAGGAAAATTAGTGTATGTACGCAGAAAAGTACGTACCAAGTAGCGTATGCCTATTTGCGCTCTGAATTTATAAAACTAGGGGACATTACCATGGTATTGGCCCACTGCATTGAGCGCTGGATTATCTATTTGATCCCGTCTAGAAATACCATCAGCGGTTGAGTGGTTTTGACTCATGGTATTGACAAAGGCTGAATCCATATAAGGAGAAGAAGATCATAGTGCAAGGGTGTGCATGTGTAAGTGTTGTTAATAAATAAATCTCTTTAAGAGATATCTGCATGGTTGAACTCTGATAGATCTGAATCTATGATGCACCTATGGATATGATGAAGGTTCAAGATCTTTAGATATAAAAATGATGAATCTCTAGGATGATCTACAAAATAAATGATGAAGACCTGGCGCAAGTATAATGAAGAAATTGAAGAAATCTGGGTAAGTTTGTAGATCTGGTCTGTTCTGCAAAGGTTGTCTTTTTCAGATCTATACGCTAGTTGGTTTCAACAAAAGCGCGTATATACGCAGGTTCACTTCATGAAAAGAGCGTATGGCAGTTAGGGTTTTTGAAGAATAAAATACACAGAAGTATATGAGGGTTGATGTGCAGGAAAGCACGTATGTACGCGACTTCAGTAAAGCAAAGTAGTGTATGCTATTTGAATCAATATCTACTCAGGGTTGAGTGTGTATCTGCATATCTATTCTAAAGTGTAGGGTTTAATGAATATTTCACTCTGAAGTATTTCTGCATGGAATGGGTAACAGTTTATTGATTGATCTGAATTAATAATGTACCTACGAAAATAATGATGAAGAGGGATCACTAGATCTGAAAAGACTATGTATTTTCTAGATCTGTTTATGGAATGTTTAGATCTGTGATCTGACGAATCTTTGCTGAAGTAAAGAGTGCAGTCTGAGTTATCTGTTCTAAAGAGTTGCAGATATATACGCATGTTCATCTCAGCGAAAGCGCATATATACACAGGTTAGTTTCAGCAAAAGCGCGTATATGGAGGTTTGTCTCTGTGAAATCACATATATACGCAGGTTCAGTGAATTAAAAGCACGTATGGAATCTAGGGTTTTGTTGACCTGTGTGGAATGAAATGTCTGATCTATTTTGTTATTTTACTGCTATCTGTCAATGATGTATTCATATAGATCTGGGTTGGTTGAATGTTGAATATGCTGCTGATTATGTTGATTGAAGATCAAGTTGTTGGTTGATTGGTTGATGATTCAATGAATGAATTGATGGAGTTATAAGTTTCAGTTTGATGTATGTTGAGCTTAAATGTGTGGAGTGGGTCCAGTCTGAAAATCTGATGAAGACTGGCCTACAAGGTATGTTGTGTGGAAGCTGTTGGATCCAGTCTGAAAATTGATGAAATGTGGTCCATGGTGGTGCTGAGGGTCGAAGCCTTCAGTGAGGGGGTTGGAGCTCCCTTCTAGTAGTGGTTGGAGAACGAGAGAAGGTTGCAGCCTTCTACAGGTGGGTGCTTGCATGATGGTATGCGTCTGCACCAGTACAAAATTGTAAGAAGTTTTCTTTATAATAAATATTGAAGACAGAGATGACAACAACGGTGGTTTTCTCCCGAATTGGGTTTCCACCTTAAATACTGGTGTTCATGTGTGTTTTTTATGTGTGATGGTTTATTCTGTTATTACAGCACATGCTTATTTCTTACTAAAAATCTGATGAATGAATGATGTAATGATCTAAGTAAAGAATTAAATGCATAATAATATCTTTGGACATACACAAGTTTTCTTAAGGATATCCACGTGTATACACGAGTTGGGTTCAATAAAATAGCGTATGGTTTTAAGAGAAAGAAAAAGTAAAAATTTCTCAGTCAGCTCTAAATACTGATTCACCCCCCCCCCCCCCCCCTCTCAGTATTTTTCCCAACATGACAATGATAAAGTAGCGAAAATCAAAGGAAAATGCTCATTCAGTCTGAATAATGGAAGAGGAAAGGCTTAAGATGTACTATTTGTGGATGGGATGAAAGCCAATATGCTAAGTGTTAGTCAAATGTGTGATAAAGGATGTGAGATCCTTTTCAGAGCCCAAGATTGTGAGGTAAGATCAAGCACCACAGGAAAGACCTTGATCAAAGGTGTTAGAAGATAAAGTAATGTATATATAGTGGAAGAAGAGAATGAAACATGCCACATAAGAAAACTTGATGAATCATGGTTATGGCATAGAAGACTGGGACACCTAAACTTTGACCACATCATCAGTCTGAGCAGGAAGAATGCAGTCAGAGATATGCGAGCAATAAAGAAGCCTTCAAATACCATATGTAAATCTTGCCAATTGGGAAAATAGACCCACACATATTTCAAGACCAAACATGAACTATCAACAAGGTGCCCACTTCAGCTTGTACACATGGACTTGTGTGGACCTTCAAGAACTAAAGAACCAAGCGGAAAATCTTATTTCATGCTGATAATAGATGATTTTTCCAGAAAGACGTGGGTAGAATTTCTAAAATATAAATCTGAAGCACTTGAGAAATTCAAGATATTGAAGGCATTGGGAGAAAATCAAACAGGATGTAAGCTAAAGTGCATCAGATCAGACAGAGGAGGTGAATTCACAGACTATGATTTTGCAAACCTATGCAATGAGCATGGGATAAAATAACAGTTTACAATTGCAGGTACACCTCAACATAATGGAGTGGCAGAGAGGAAAAACAGGTTAATACAACAGATTGCTAGAGCTATGATGCAAGAAAGTAACATTCCCCAAACCTACTGGGCAGAATCAGTACAAACAGTTGTTCACATTCTCAACAAAGCTCATCTAAGACCAAATTGTGACAAGACTCATTACAAATTATGTCGTGGTAAACTAGCATCAATCAAGCACTTTAAAATCTTTGGAAGCAAGTGTTTCATAAAAAATAATGATGAAAAACTGGGGAAGTTTGATGAAAGAGTTGATGAAGGAATATTTTTAGGATATGCATCCTAGAGTAAGGGTTACAGGTGCTACAACAAAAGACTACAGAAAATTGTGGAAAACATTGATGTAAGATTTGATGAAGATCTACCAAACAGAACAAGAATACAAGATGCAGCAATCCTCCAGATGATCATGAAGATGAGAACGAAGATAATGATGAACTGAGAAATACAGCAGAAGATACTAAATTAAACTCAAAATATCCCTCAAGACACACTCAAAAGAACCATCCAGAAGATAAAATCATTGGGGACAAGAGTGTGGGAGTCCAGACAAGAACACAACTTTTTGAATAGACATAAGAATTATACCTAGCCATGCTATCTCAAATAGAGCCAAAGAAGTTCGAAGAAGCCAACAAAGAAAAAAATTGGGCAAATGTTATGAATGAAGAACTGGACAAAATTGAGAAGAACAATACCTGGGAATTAATTCCAAGACCCACTGGGAAAAATGTCATTGGCACAAAATGGATATTCAAGAATAAGATGAATGAAAAAGGGTAGGTAATCAGAAACAAAGCTAGACTTGTATGCAAGGGATATTCACAAATTGAAGGTCTTGATTATGATGAAACCTTTGCCCTTGTAGCTAGAATGGAAGAAATCAGAATGTTTTTGGCCTTTGCATGCTATCATTATTTCAAGGTATATCAAATGGATGTGAAGTCTTCCTTCCTGAATGGAGATCTAGAGGAATAAGTCTACATGGAACAACCTAAAGGATTCTCATTAATAGATAAACATGATTATGTGTGTAGATTATAGAAAGCCTTATATGTTCTGAAACAAGCTCTTCGTGCATGGTATTCAAGGCTGGAAAAATACTTACAAAAACAAAGATTCAAGAAAGGAGGAGTAGAAAGAAATTTGTACATAAAGGCTAATGAAAATGAACTCTTAATTGTAATAGTGTATGTACATGAAATCATGTTTGGAAGAAACAAAGATGATTTAGCAAAAGGATTTGCTGAAGAAATGAAATTAGAGTTTGAGATTTCAATGATTGGAGAGCTCACCTTCTATTTAGGACTTCAAATTCAACAAAAGAACACAGGAATATTAATTTCACAAGAAGAATACTTAAGAGAAATGTTGAAAAGGTTTCAATTTGAAGACTACAAACCTGTGTCAACTCCCATGATCACTTGATGCAAACTATGTGCTAATGATGGAACAACAGAAGTAGATCAAAAACTTTACAGATCCATGATAGGAAGTCTACCATTCCTAACAACTTCTAGACCAGATATTATGTTGGCAGTAGGACTTGTGGCAAGATATCAAGAAGCACCAAAACAAAATCATTTACTTGCAATCAAGAGAATATTTAGATATCTACAAGGTACTTCACATTATGGCCTATCGAATCCAAAAGGAAAAAGCTTCACATTGACAGCATATACAGATGCAGATTGGGCCAGCTGTGTGGATGATAGGGAAAGCACAAGTGGAGGTGCATTTTATTTGGGAAAAAGTCTGGTGGCATGGCTAAGCAAGAAGAAAACTTCTATCTCTCTATCTAAAGCAGAAGCATAATACATAGTAGCAAAAGCATCTTGCACACAAGTAATTTGGATGAAACAAACTCTCCAAGACATGAAGGTAAGTATTGATGAACCTATTTCTATCAAATGTGACAATACAAGTGCAATAAGTATATCAAATAATCACGTACTTCATTCAAAAACAAATCACATCCCAATAAAGTACCACTTCCTCAGAGAACAAGTAGCACATAAATTAGTAAAGTTGGAATTTGTACCAACTAAGGAACAAATAGCAGACATATTCACAAGACCTCTTGCTAAAGAACCATTTGAATATATAAGATACAAGCTAGGGGTAGTGTCTGCAAATGTTACTATCTGATATGATGAAAAAAAAAAACCAAAAAAATAATAATAAGGGCTGCATACAAGAAATGGGATCAGAACAGAAATCCAGTGATAGTCTATATCAGTCAAGAAAGCATCATTCCAGGGGGAGAGCAGTCAATAAATTGTCACAAAAGAGCTAGAGCAATGGAGCAGTACATGGAACAGGTCCTCAAGATCAAAGTATTATGAAAAGATAGAAACCACACTGGGAAAAGTGCAACCCTTTTCCATTGATGTCAAAGGGGGAGGAAAAGAAAGCAAAAGAAGAAAGGGTATTCTAAAAGGTAAGAAGAGGAAGTCCTGGGGGAAGCATTGGAGTATTGCCATCAATGCCAAAGGGGGAAAATATTTGAAATATTTTCATTGATGGCAAAGGAGCACAAAGGAGAATCACCAAGACAAGGGAGCAGATCAGATTCAAATGGAATTGTTGCAGAGATGTCACACAAGGTTTAATGTATCAGTGGGTTGCAGCTGCCCATTTGGGGGTTTTACTGTAATGGAAAATGATGGATAAGAACCATAGAAATTGAATATCGAGGTTAAACCATAGAAGAATTGATTGTGAGGATTTTGGCCTCTGTTTTAATAAATGGAAGAATTTTTTTTATCTATATATACTTGGCAAATTTCCCGAAGGGTTCATCTCTTCGAATTCATTGAATTTATGGTCTTTCTCTGTAGATTGTGAAATGTGTAGAATTAATTTGTGTGTAAAGGAGTGGAGGATGATTTGAATGTGTATTAGCCTCTGTGTAAAGATGAATAAGGAATGTTCCAGAGAAATCGAAGTTAAAACTAAAATTTGGCAGAAATCTGGCTTCAAACGCAATTTAAACAGAGTTTGCAGGTTAAGTGGTATTGAAGGAAATCAGACATTGTTGTCGCACAGCCTTTTAGTTATGAGTAGTTTTTCCCATTTCGAACACGATCGAATGATATTGTGACATGTCATGAGCACAATACCACCCATTTCACGTTGCTTTTGGGTGATAAAGTTCTGGGTTTGATTGAACGCGATTGTCATTCGCTTAGATCTGTGGAAGATCTGACGAAGTTTGCATTAAAAGATGTGTGGGAGTTAAAACAAGGTATGGACCCAACATTGTATGCAATGAAGTTTTATTAAGGGTTTGAAGTGCAGAATTATTTCCGAAGGTCTAAAGATTCCGAAGGTTTTTTAATATTTCCGAAGGTTTAATGATATTTCAATGGAGTTTTATTAAAGTCGTTGAAGTTCGAAAATACAATGCCAGGGGGATTTTAACCTTTGTTTACAAGTAAATTAAACATTTTTGAAGGCTCCAATATTCATTCCAAAAATTTTTAAAACATTGGTTTAAAGTGATTTATATTGTTCCAAAGGTTAAAAAGGGGATTTTTCTTTCGAATATTATAAAAGTGGATTATAATGTTTTGAAAGGGAAAAGGGACATTTAGCTTCCGTGGTGCATTTTTATTAAATAAATCAAGATGACGTGGCAGTGATGTGGTGATGACATGGAAAGGTGACATGGCATGACGACATGGAGATGACCTAGACCTGGCTCGCATATCACAAATCACAAGATCAGAGGGGTGAAGATCGTAAGAGCAAAGTTACGATGCAAAGGATAGAAGCGATGCGATGTGCCGATGCGAAGGGACACGTGGCGACATAATGCAACATCACACATCGGCGATGCTTATGTGATAAGAATTCGTAAGTTATAGAACTTTCCATGCGATCGATGAATGCAATGCGGTGGAGGCAATGCGAAGTTCATCGCATATCGTAGATCGTAAAGCTTAGCAGAGATATCACACAATCTTAGAAGTCATGTGAGTTGCGATGTGAAGTAGCAATAAATTCAAGTGGGACTTGATCGCATATCTCTCATCGCAAGCCCAGGAAAAAATGTGATAAAGGAGTTGGATGTGATGTAGCTTAGAACAATTATTTAAGAGATTTCAAGTCCGGGTGTATATGATTTCCCTTTGTAAATCGCATCGGAAAGAAAAGGAGCCATATAGCAAAGAACGTTTGAAATGTTGAAGTGTGATAAAGAGATAACCATTGGATCATAGAGTAGAGATCTACGATGCAAATTAGAAGTGCAAATTTGGGCATCGATAAATGTGCAAGATTGGCGGAAACGAAAAATTTACGAAAGTATAAGGTTTCCCTTTGAGAAATCGCATTAGGAGAATGAAAGAGCAACATGGAAGTGAAGAAAAAGAGATATAGCCGAAACGCTGAGATACAACCTAGTGGGACCCATCACACATCGCATATCAGGAGATCAGATGGACAAAGGCACATGGGATATCTGAATCGCCGAACTGCGATATAGAGAGTAGATGCGATAAAGATCAAAGCCGAAGCCTAAAGCATTTCATGTCTGGGAGTATGTGGATTTTACTTTGTAAATTGTTTCAGAGAGAAAAAGGAGGATTATAACATAAAACAAAAAGGAAAGTATGAACGCGGGTAGAAAGGCTCGGGTAAGGACCCGACACAGAGAAAAGGGCAGAATTGAATGTTTATAAGAGCGGTGAAGGTTGACCGTTGTGGGTATGAGAAAAAGAGGAATGGTCAGGCAAAATGAGATATGATGACACTGTTAGAAAAAAATAGAATAATTCAAGTAAAAAAAAATGAGCAGTTATGCAGCAGAGCTAGACTATAAAAACAGAAACTGAAAAGACAGTGACAGTAGCAGAAAAGAAAAATGTATGGCGAACCAAGAGCTGAAAGGGTTAAGTGAAATGTATTATTGTATCTGTAAATGTAAATGTAAATGATTTAATTATTTTTATTATATGTGATGCAAAGGAAAGTCTCCATAGGCACAACAAAACTCTAGTGTAGTACATTCTGAATGTGCTAGATAAGAAAATGAGAAGGGGGAAGGAAAAGAGTCATACATGTTCATTTTCAATTCCCTGTGGAATGCAAACAGTTATGAGGTGATCCCTATAAATATTGTTACCAACATATGCATAGGGAGAGAGAGAATGGAGAAAGAGCTCAGAGAGTGTAAGAAGAAGAAGGTGCACAAAGATGAGTTGTGAAGATCCATAGATGATATAAAGAAAATTTGATGGCTGGAAGGACAACAGTAAAGAAGGAGGAAAACAGAGCTAATATCCGGGTAAATCAACATATGATTTTATTGTACAGTGGGGAAGTTGGTGCTTCCATATCAAGTTGTAGCTTGATAGATGTCCAGTTGTAGTTGGTTGAGGTAGGAGCCTCCTGTAGGTTGTAGCCTGCAGAAAATAGATGGGAGTTGGAGCTTCCTTACAAGTTGTAGCTTGCAGAATTGAGGTAGTAGCTTCCTGTAGGTTGGAGCCTACAAAAAATCAGTGGTGAGAGGGAGTTGGATCTTGCCTTTGCATCACAAAAATAATAAGATGTGGTTTTCTCCCTTATGGGTTTCCACTTATATCTGTTGTCTATGTGCATGATGATTATATGTTGATATTGTGTATTTAATCTACTTAATACCTTCTTCTAACTTATTAATATTTTTTTTTCCATTGTATATTAATTTTATCACCAAATGAAGATGTAAATAAGGGTAAAATAAAGTGTTACAATACCATGACTACTTTAAACTGATTCACCCCCCCCTCCCTTCAATTTAACCAAGGGTTCAACAATAATTTATATGGTTGAAATTATTTACAGTTGCACTTGATAATGTTTAGTATTGTAATTAACATATGCAACTTTTCATTTTCATATTAGATACTGTATGACATTTTCAAAATTTATTTGTAAAAACATACTAATTAATTTATGTTGATTAATAATGAACACATAAAATCAATCTAAAACCACTAAATTAGTATTTTATATTGACTAATGATGAACATAAATAAAATGATTATATGACTAAATTATTCATTTATAATGATTATTAATTAAAGTAAATGAAATGAATATAAACTACTAAACTAGTCGTTTATATAATGAATATGAAACTACCAAAAATATATATATAACTACTGCTAATGGTAAATTTGTAATTACAAATGACGACTAAGTTTTTCATATATACAACTATTAGTAGCTAATTTACAGTATCTTATAAAAAGACCAAAATTTAGTCATATTTCTTTGGTCATTAATTGGTTTCAAACAATGAATAAAATTTTCATATGTATGACTATTAGTAGCTAACTTACAGTATCTTATAACGCGACCAACATTTTGGTCATTAATTGGTTTTTTTGGTTGATCATATAGTAATATGTTTTGTTGTATATATGGCCAATAATTGTGACATTTAATGACCAAATCAATGACTAATTTAATGACCAAATTTATGACTAAATATACTACTAGATGATAAAATTGAGATAACCAATTAATGACTAAGCTAAAAACGACTAAAATTTGGTTGTGTTTTAGGATACTGTAAATTACCTGCTACTGGTCACCGACCAAAAAACAGTCATTTATATGAAAATTTTAGTTGTTTCTTAGTAAAAAATTAGCCATTTGTACTAGTGAACCTCGCCGCCCCATCCCATACCTCCTTCCCATTGCAATCACGATACTCTCAACGGAGATTAAGGATAGGGCCGCCCAACGAACCCCCACTTGGCATTAATAAATGGTGGAGGTTCTTAAAAAATTCAATTTTTTGTTAATAAACAACCAAACCCGACATAAAAAAGGAGGGGCGAGGTCTGACCACCCGACCCTCTCCCTCCTTTAAGGATCTTTAACCACTCGACCAATGGAATTCCTTTGGGGAGTCCACCAAATCTTCATTATAAAAACACATGGAAATCGAGACAATTGAACCATGAGACTGTGCAGGAAGGGGGACAGAACCATGATCTGAGCCATTTTCCAGAGGGTCCAGATTTTCAGTTTGTCAGATTCAGGCAAATTTTATATGGATTCTGCACCTCTCGATGCCATGAATCCAATGGTGCTATCCATTTCTTCATCAGAGGTTTGCAGTTTTCAGGAACTTTCAACTATGGAGGTATAATGGTGTAATTTTTCATTTTATACTTGTACTTTCATTTTTTCCCACTTAATGAAAGAGGGCCTCCCCACTTTTTGAGTAGGGCCCGGAGATGTAGTCCCTCCTGGACAAACTACGATATCAATTCTGTGTCTTCTTGCATGATGTTAATTACTTCTCTCTTCTTATATTTATTCCTTTAAAGTTTCTTGTTTTAAGCTACACTTTTCACATGTAATTCCTTAACACATCTCAAGAAAAATATTTTTGAATCATCTCTAGATGATATGAAGAAAGAACTAACTACAAAGTTTAAGAAGCTGAAATCATAGTCATAGTGCATTATATAACTAAAAGAGATTAGGCAGATGGTAACTGAGTTAGTGTGGGAATTAGATCAAGGGTTCAAGATGTTAATGGGTAAGTAAGCTTTACCATCCCTAAAGAACAACATAACAGTTGTTTATAGTTGCATTATTTCCACATATCAGGATAATTTTGATACAACATAAGATATCAACATAGGCTGAAGCTCTGAAAATTGCAATGAAGCTAGAAGCTTCATGAGTGGGAGACAATTATTGAGTAGTATAACATATTCAATACCAACTAGAAGAAATGCATTTGGAGTTACAAGATATGAAGAAGGGTAAGGAAGTCGGTTCAGAAATTCAATCAAAAGTATGGTGCATAAAGTGCAAGGGAGAGGGCCACTATAAGAGTCAATACCCTGTATTCAGAAACTAAATCAATCGCGGAGGTCCTAATCCATTACACCTAGTATCAAGTGCATGGTATGAATTATACAAATTTGTAGGTGGACATCACATGAAATAATTCTATTTCTTGTAAAAGTATGCGCAGACCCCAAAACAATTGTTTTGTAAATTTTGTAGCTCAGTTTGGCATGATGAGAATAATTGTCACAATTATGATTTGATGATAGAAAAAAGTGCAAGCGCTTATAGAATTCAAGTTGAAGAATGTGCATAAGAGGATAAAGGTCATAGTGATGGCTGAGGAGGTTTCCAACGATGAGGACGACGAGGAGGACAAGGCATTGGTCGAGGACCTAACCAGCTCATTTGTTACAACTATGGTGAAGCAAGACACTTTGCGTGGGATTGTCAGAATCCTACCCCCACCTGTAAGAACTGTAAAGCTTTTGATAATGTGATATAAGAATGTCTAGTTCTTATGACAAAGATGCAGGAGAAAAGAAACCAACAACCTATGCAGAATTTGGAAATGATGACCATTGAACCAAGGAAAGGTGATCCATGTATTAACATAGTCATGCAAAGTGGAGGAATGACAGGGGATGATATAGCCAAAGGTAAGAAGCCGATGAAAGACACATGGGTTAGGAAGACTATAGAAATATACCCTGGGTTTAGTATTTAGGAGGAAAGAGAAGCTTTCATAGAGGTGAAGTGAAGTTTCATGGATGTGGGAGCTTCGACTTCTAACTCACAACCACAACAAAAGTTAATATCGAAGAAGGACAACGTTGAAGTAACTGCTCAGCTGAAAGAGTTTGATCAATATATATTAAAATAATTTTTTAGACCTGCATGAAGTTGTTTAGATATGAGAGGGCTTTTTAAGGACTTTAGGATATGATAGACTGTTGCACTGGTAAACAAGAACCGTGAAATGAGTCACGCATAATCAAGAAGTTGAATCGACATAAGAAGAGAATAGGAATGAAGATGAGACTAACTACGCAGATTAGAGAATATGAATGGATCAAGTAATCATGGATTTAGGATCTCATGCCAATGCATTTCCTAAGAAAAATTGGGAGTGAATCGGAAATTTGAGGTTGCAATAGTCGCCGATCTAGTTGAGAATGGCCAACAAGCAGAAGATCGTCCCAATGGGAAGGCTATCTGGTGTTGTAGTAGATATTGAAGGAGTGCACATTTTTTCATATTTCAAAGTAATTCAGATTTTATATTATATAAATCCATATTCGTCACTTCCTCGATAGGATTTGGATTTCGATACTGATGTGATAATCAATCTGAAAAGGAGATAGATGGTTTTTGAAAAGGGTTATGTATGGGTCATTATTCCTCTAGACTGATCAGAAGGAGTGTGGTATATAGAGCCTGTCCGTAATGAGTACTGTGATGAGGACATTGACAGTATATACAAGATAATATCTAAGGAAAAATATTGCATTAATCCCACAGCAGATGTAAGGCTAAGCTCAGAGGAGGAAAATTCTTGTATTCTAGACTCTTGCGAAGAACCTGAAAATTGGCAAAACAGATTGCATGAAATATCTACAAGACGATGTAACAAAATTACAATATCACTTCATTGCATAACCTCAAAGGTATATAAATTGCCTTATTATGATGGGATAGGATATGTTTGTGTTTTTATTGATAAATTTGAAAAATAAGTTCCATAAGAACAAAGGTTCCAAGAATTGGATGTAGCCTTTAGATCTACACCTGCTAGATGGTGGGGTACTCATAAAGAAAATATCAGAGGTTGGAAAGAGTATCACATATTGAAGAAGATTATATTTGGCCAAGTAAAACTAGAACCGAAGTAAAATATGGTGCAAAAGAGGATCCCCGAGTGCATATGTCTTGTTGGACAAACGCTTGGGTTGTAGAGCCAGAGCCAAAGTGGTTACATATATTTTTCCACACATTGGACTTGATACCTATGAATTGGTATCTTGAGACAGAGTTGCACCATGGAAGGGTGAGTTGGAGAGATTTGATTGAAGGTTTCCTACTGACATTTACTTTTGAGGATGATTTTGAAAGCATTGATGAAGCCCTTCATGAAGCTAGAGAAGGGATTTTTAATATTACCACTGCGCCAACTTGGATGTAACCTGATTGGGCCACAGAGTTGGAGCATGTGCTTGAATGTTATAATATGACACTGGAAGAGGTGGATGAGGATCCATGCAATGTTGATATACCAAAGCCATAAGGACATCACGAAGTTGTTGGACCAAAGCTTGAAATCATTGACATAATGCAACTCTTGAAGACAAATAAGAAGAATATTGGGTTAGAATAAGAGCCAAAATTTGCACTAATTTGAGCTTATTGGGACGAAGATACAATCAGAAAATTTGCAGAGCTATTGCACGAATATCAAGAGATCTTTCCCATGAATTTTTCTGAACTAAAGGGGATAGTAGGATACCACGGAGTTATGAGAATTACTCTGAAACCATATGCGAAGCCAGTAAAATAGTGAACATATATATTGAACCCGAAATAAAATAAAAAATTAAAGGCAGAGTTGGAAAATACGATCAAGGGAAGGATCATCGAAATGGTTGAAGAATATTGATTGGTAAGTCCTATGGTATTTTAGTAAAATAAGACAAAGGGTTAAATTGGAATATGTGTGGACCTGAGGAAATTGAATGACGTATGTGTACATGAACCTTTTCCGACACCATTCACTGAAGAAGTACTGGAAAATGTAGGGGGGCAGGAGGCTTACTCTTTCCTCATGGTTTTTCAGGTTACCATCATACTAGGATTGCACAGGAAGATGGACATAAGACAACTTTTGATACATAGTGGGGTTGCTACTAGTATACTGTGATGACTTTTATAATGAAGAATGCTCCTTCCATATTTTATAGAGTTGTAGTCACAACTTTCAAGGAACATATAAACAAAGTTTTGGAGGTTTAATTTGATGATTGGGTTTTTTTTCGGTTGTTGAAAACACATGTATCAAGCTTGAGATTGATTTTGGATACTTGTAGATAGTATCAGATACCATAGAATTTGAAGAAGTGCATATTTCATGTACCTTTTGTATAATATTGGGGCATGTTGTTAGTAGGCAGAGATTGATGGTAAACCGCATGAAGCTAACTACTACTATGAAGCTAGATCCATCCTTGACAGTGAAGCAACTACGAACGACACTTGGACACATTGGCTACAATAGGAAGTTTATAAGGGCATATGCGTACATCACTACCCCGATGGAGAAGCTATTTAATAAGTATGTTACTTTTTTCTAGGATGAAGAATTCAAAAAGAACCTCGGCATACTAAATGAAAAGATGGTACCTACACTGATTCTAGTTTACCTGGACTGGAATAAGTAATTTCATGTACATTTGAATGCCTCTTCATAGCATTAGGTGTAGTACTGAAGCAGATAGGAGAAGGAGATATTGATCGCCCCATAGCTTTTGCAAGAAAAAAATGTCAAAGGTGGAGAATAAATATTCTACAACAGAGCAAGAGGCATTGGCTATGGTTTATGCATTACCAAATTTCAGCCACTATTTGTTGGGAGCACACTTCAATATGTTTATTGATCACTTTGAACTAAAGTATTTGGTGAACAAGCATGTTTTAGGAGGAAATATCTCTCGATGGCTGTTATTATTTAAAGAGTATGACTTTGAAGTTATAGTGAAGCCAAGGAGATTGAATACTAGACCTAATAATCTTTCAAGGATAGAAATAGGTGAAGAACCCGTGAGAATTGAGGAGAACCTACCTGATGCACAGTTGCTCGCAATCAAGGTTGAAGATGATCACTTCGTGGATATTATTAATCTTTTATCCACATTAATGGTGTTTGTAGAGTATACTACACATTAGAATAAGGAGATGGTAGTCAAGGAAATTGATTTTTCATTGATTGCATGTCATTTTTATAAAATGGGACCAGATAAAATAATGCGCAGATATGTCTCTAAGCATGAAAGGAAAAATATACTTGTAGAAACTCTTGGAGGAGTTCTAGGGGGGTGTTATGCAAGGACGACCACCAGGCAGAATATTTCGAGAGTTGTATTATGGTGGCCCATAGTGTAGAAGGATGCAAAGCAGTATTGTAGATCTTCTTATGCATGCCAAAGAACTAGAAGACCGTCTATAAGGGATGAAATTCCCTTGAATCCATAAGTAATGTTAGAGGAATTTCATAAATGGGTGATTGAATTTGTTGGATGCATCAATTCCCCATGAAAGAAGACTGAAGCAAGATATATCATCATTGAAACAGATTATTTAACGAGGTGGGTCGAGGAAAAGCCGGTGAAGGATTGTAGCATAGATATTGTTGCAAAGTTCATCTTTGAGTATATTTTGCCCATATTTGGGTGTCTAAAGATCGTGATGAGTGATAGGGGTTCACATTTCTTTCATAAGACTATTGAGGCATTGACTAAATAATTTCAAAAGCACCATCATAATATTACACCATATCATCTTTAGGCGAATCGAATGGTGAAAGATTTTAACAGTATTTTGGAAAATGCACTCACCAAAGTATACAATGTGAACAGTAATGACTAAAATATGAGAATGCCAATGATTTTATTAGAATACAGAACAACATGAAAGAAGCTAACGGGAGGGACACCATTTACGTTGGTCTATGGACAAGAAGTAGTCATGCCTATGGAGTATATTGTGCCCTGTTTGAGAAATGCAACTTTTAAAAACATGCCCAAACTCGACACAATGGAAGAAAGGATGGAGCGATTTATCGCTTTGAAGGAAGACATTTTATTATAGGCTATCAATAGACAGTGTAGAAAGTAAGGGAAAAATATTTACATGACAGGAATATCAAGAAAAAAAAATCAAGGAGGGAGACCTTGTACTACTGTATGGTAACAAGTTCATGAATTTACAAAGAAAGTTCCAAACACATTGTTTGGGGCCATATATAAATAGACACATCTCTCAAAGAGATGTATTTCATCTTGCAAATTTGGATGGTTAGTTGATTCTAGGATGAGTGAATGAGAGCAGATTGAAGATATACATGGACGAATTTGTCCCTAGAACTTCACACTAACTATATGAATGGAGGAAAGTCTTAGTGTCACATGCAGTTTAAATTGGGAATGTGACTATAAAATACTCTATTGAATTTTAACTTCTCTGAATATGTACTACTGTGAGAAACTTAGTAGGATGTTGAAGTTTGAGGGAACTGCGATGAGGGAAGAATTTTTCCGACGTAAGAGAGGATTAGTCGAATTCCACCAGAAATATGACCATTGGAAGTGAAAAAGTAGATTTGACATGGATGTCTCTATTAAAAGGTGCATTGTAAACACATTTGTTGGGCATAACTGGGAAAATTCACTACCAAATATGCATTAATGAGTTTAATATGAAAAAAATCCTGGGTTCAGAAATTCAAATTTGTTATAAATATCGCATCCTGCTTCGCATTTGGCCACTTTGCTTCCTGAGAATTGGAATTATGAAATTGCGCATAAGTGTGACCACAGTGATTCGTTGTACTTTTGCAAAGAGATAAGAAGAAATTTCCAGAGAATTTATCAGAAACGGACTTGCAAGAACCATGACTGCCACAACATCAGTTTTCACTGGTCCGAGATCACCAAGAAAAAAATCTATTATGGGAGATGTGGCGTAGTCAAAGAAAAAGAAGGACAAAAAAATAGTTGCATCCCCTGATGTCAGGAAGTCCCCGAGAGAAAACATCACTAAGGAACATAGGTCTAAGGAGAAATTAGGAAACCATAAGAAACTTATGCAAGTCTTGGAGAGCGATGACAAGGATATTTCCGCAAACATTTTGGAGGATGTGATAAAAGAAGAAGTGGAGCCTATTTCTAGGCTACCACCATATGTAGCACCTAGGAACGTGGGTATGAAGTCTATGAAGGACATGGATGCTTAAAAATTTGATGTATTCACACCATTGATACCTAATGATGTGTCATTTAAGGGTGAACCATTGGAAAAAGTACAGCACCTAAGGATATAGGACTGGGACTTTAGCAACAGAATAAAATATCCCAAATTTGAGCCCAATAGATACTTGAAGCTAGTTCATTGCCCAGCAATAAATTTCAGCATATTGGAGCCACATATATGGGCTACAAGAATCCACAAGCAGGGTTTCTTAACATGTTGTACATTCCACATTTTCGCCAAAGTCACATCAATACCATATGCGTCAAATAGTTTTTGCCTTTGCTGCATGATGGGTGCCTCTGGCTGGGAAAGTGGATACCCATAGATGATATGTTGATGAGGAGGATCACAATGCTGCCTTACCAAGGAAAGAACCCTGCCAAGGAGTTTGTGGGAAAGATTCAATAAAAAAATTCACCAAAGAAATGAACAATCAGCTCAGAATAGTGAAGAAGTTGAGGGGATATGATATTAGTTGCATTAATTACCCAGTTGTACACTTCACAATGCACATTATAGCTCGAAGGATCATGGGGAAATGTTGCAGAAATGAAGTACCAGCACCTGTGATGTCTTTGGCTACACTAATCCGGATTTATGCAAGAACGCAACAGAATAAACATATAACCATAAATACAAAGGTGCAGCAGAAATAACACTTCCTTTCATTAATATCAAAGAACTAAAATTTGCTTACAAACAGAATGGAAATAAAACTAGCTAGGGCTCTGGTAGCTATCTCTGAGAAGAGATGTGGCAACTACAAGCCTCTGAACTGAGTTACAATGAGGCTCAAGGGCCTATTTAATATTTAGACACAATGGGAAATCCTCAACAGCCAAAACCATAACCCTAGGAGATGAAGCGCCAAAACTATGGGCCCCGTTTGGGTAAATTAGTGTTTCAACTTCCCAGGGGCATAACTTTGGCATACAATCTATGTTTGATGCGTACTATACCTCATTAGAAAGATATTTCCGAGGACTACAAATTTTGAATGAGAAACATGGGTTGCTCATGGGTCCATGGACCCATGTTGCTCTCGTTTCTCCCAAAAAAATGTCATTTAGGGCCTCAAAACAGCTCCGGAAGTTCACGACCTGAAAAACTGATAAAAATAGTAAGTTGAGCCGAAACTAAAAAACTAAAAGAGACAATGGTGGGGCCCCAAGTGGAATAGGTGGGTGACCACCAATATCCACCTGGATCATTCCTCCCCCCTTAGGAAGCAATGGTCCCCATTGTGTTAATTTCCTCCATGAGATGAGGAAATTTTTGCTGAACTTAACCTTAGTGAACCACTTCTTGGTGTAGGAATTGGCCAACTTTGACAACCCCAATAGCACTGAGACTTTCTGATTTAGGTGTTATTGACCATATGGTCCATGATACACTTAGGTGTCAATCCATGCAACAATAACTCTGGTGAGCTGTTTCCAATGTCATGGTGTCCGTGAGAGGTGGAAGTAAGATGAAGGCACTGACATGAATACTCGAAAATTAAGAATGGTGGAATATTGAGCTCAGCACAGTTCCTCATGTTCTTTTGTGATGTGTACAAACCATATCAGTAGTAGAAGCTAGGGGTCCAAGGAGGCGTCTTTTCTCAGCTGTAGCCATGATTTCCTTGTTGCCCACCAAGCTAGGGAAGCACCCTGTTGACTGCGGTAATGTTTGTGGCTTAAAATTGGCTCTATCCAATATGTCATGAACCTATTGGCGGATGTGTTGAGTGTGCTCAATTAAGTTATTTTATTTGTCAACTTCAAACTAGACATGAGGCAAATCAGCCTGAGTAGCCGCAAATGGCATGGCTATGTCAATGGGACATAGTGGCTGGAATCCCAAGCCCACCTGAAAGGGACTATGGCCGATTGAACTGTGGAGAGCCTGATTATAACTATGTTGTACATAGGGGAGGTTCTTGTCCCATGTGCATGGATGCTTTGAATTGTACATCAGAATGTGTACAATCATTCTATTGACGACCTCTATCTGGCCATCTGTTTGGGGATGGAAACATGTGGACTTGGTGAACTTGGTGTCCAGCATTGACCAGAGGCTCGACCAAAAAGTGCTGAGGAAACTGCTATCCCGATCTGATATGATAGACTGTGGGATCACAAAGTGCACCCACACTCCTTCAAAGAAGAGTTTAGCAGTGGCTTCTGCTGTGATATTCTTCTTGCAGGTCGCCATAATGGCCATCTTTGAGAATCTGTCGACGACCACAAAAACACAGTCATTTCTATGCTTAGTAGAAGGTAGGCCCGACATGTAATCCATGGAGATGGATTCCCAAAGTTGACTAGGGAAGGTAGTAGAGTATATAGGCCTTGCTTCTTGATGGTCGGTTTGGTAATGGCACAGGTAGTGCAGGATCTGATGTGCTTCTTGACATCCTTTCGAAGGTTTGGCCAATAGAAATACTTTTGCAGTATAGCTATTGTTTTCTCAACCCTGAAATGCCTAGCGAATTGACTGTAGTGTGCTTCCCATATCATCTTGGCTCGCTCGCTTGAAGGAACACAAAGGTGTCCCAGGTGACATAAAAGTGCATCTTGGAGGTGAAAATTTGGAACTTGAGTACCCCCCAAGAGTGCCTTGTAAGTGTGGCCGAATTCTCAGTCGCTCTCATAGAGAAGCGGCCAATCAAAAGTCTCGTGCCCACAAGAGTTGAGAATGGTGGTGAGCGCCACGATTTGTGGTCAGTTGAGGCAATCTGCAACATTATTTGTGCTACCCTTGTTATACATGATGTTTAAATGAAACTTTTACAGATATGTGGACCACTTTTGATGGCGATCATTCTGCAACTTCCCTTGTGTCTGTATGAACTGCAGGGGGCCCGGTGGTCTGTGTGGATGATTGTTTCCTTCCCCAAAATGTAATGCTTTCATTGTCGACAAGCTTGCACAATGGAATACATTTCTTTGTCATAAGTGGGATACTTGCGAACTGTGTCAGACAAAGTCTCGCTGTGATATGGCACTAGATGTCCCTGTTGAGTAAGAACTGCCCCAATAGCATAGTCAAAGGCATCCATCTTGATCTCAAATGGATGTTGCAAGTATGGTAATGTGAGCACTGGGGCAGAACAAAGGTGATTTTTCAATTCTGTGAACGCCTTCTGTTGAGGTTTCGACCAAAGGAATTTTTCTCTCACTCCTCCCTTGGTAAATTGACTCAAGGGCCAAGTGATATGAGAGAATCCCAATATGAACCTACGGTAGAAATTAGCAAGACCCAGAAAGCTGCGAAGCTCTGTTATAGTGGTTGGGGCTGGCCAATCCTGAATGACTTGGATCTTGGTTGGATCCACATGCATCCCCCTTTCATGAATAATGTATCCCAGATATTGACCTGAGTCATGCCAAAAGTGCACTTCTCCAAATTGGCACACAACTTGTGTTGCCACAGTGTTTGGAGGACTTGTCGGATGTGGTGAAGGTGCTCTTCCCAAGTCTTGTTGATAATCAGAATTTCATCCAAGTACACCACTACAAATGAGTTGATGAATGGCCGCAAGATGTTGTCCATCATCCACATGAAGGTTGTGGGAGCATTCGTCAACTCGAAAGGCATGACCAGCCATTCGAAAAGGCCTTCCTTGGCTTTGAAGGCAGTCTTCTACACATCGGAGGGTTCAATTGGTACCTAGTGATACCCAGACTTCAAGTCGATCTTGCTGAAATATTTTGCACCTTTGAGTTGGTCCAGAAGGTCATCAATCCATGGGATCGCGTACCTATTCCAGACAGTGATCTTGTTCAGCGCCCGATAGTTAATACAAAGTCTCCACGTCCCATCCTTCTTATGTACCAACACAATCAAGCTCCCACAGGGTGATGAACTTGGTTGGATGTGACCTTTCTGCAACAACTCTTGAATCTGCCTCTTGATTTCATCATTCTCTAAAATAGAGCACCGATAGATCGATCCATTGGGTAGTGGCGCACCTGGGGTTAGATCAATCGGGTGCTTGACCTGACAGTGCATAGGAACCCCTGTGGGTGAGGTGAAGATGTCCCCGTATTCCTCCACAACATTATCCATTTGTTGTTGTCGTGTAGAGGAGCCCTGTCTGGAGGTCATGGCCATAGTCTTCTTCTTTCCCTAGGGGTGGATCATCAGGAAAATGAATTTCCTAGTTTGGGAAATGAGCTTATTGCATTGTTTTGCAATAACCAAAGAGATAGCAGTAGTAGTTGGTACCTCTGGTATCCTGTACAACTTATTTCCCAAAGTAACAATAACAATGCATGGCCGAGACTCATACACAGCATGATGCTTCCACAAGTATGGTTGTCCTAATAATACATCAAAAAAATCAATAGGAGCAACGTCACATAATACCTCATCCGTGAAGGGCTTGATGCTATAGGGAAGGTGGCACTGCTAGCTGACGCGGAGATCTCGTCCTTGGTGAAGCCACCCGATGGTGTATGGATGTGCGTGAGAAGTGGTCAACAAGCCCAACCACTTCATGGCATCTTCTGAAATGAGGTTCTTTTTGGCTCCCATTTTTTACAATGAACTATATTGGGGAGCCCTTTACCCACATCTAGGAGTGGAAGAGACATTCCTCCTCCTCTGGATCTTCTGGTTCCTCCTTCTGGATCTTCATAGTGGCAACAGTGGCGTTGGGCTTTGCATCAATAATCTGTTTCCATTTTTCATTTCCCTTTTTAGGTTCTGATTCAGAGTCAGAGAATGCATCTGACTCAGAAGCCCTCATCTCGGCCACTAGTGACTGCTTGGCCTGACACTCACTTGTGTTGTGAGTGGAGCTCTTATGGAACTCACACCACTTTCCCGTGTCCTTCTTTGGCTTTGCGGTGTTGTTCTTTTCTTGTGGCTTCGACATGTTTTCTTGAGTCGCCATGCTTTGGCTCTATCCTTTGTTCTGCAGTTTGGGAGCACCCTTCCCTTACTTTTGATTCACAGATCCAAAGTCTCGCTTCTTCTGCTTGAATTTCTGCTCAATATCGGCAGCATACCGATATGCCGTACCAATCGAGGAGATGTCGAGGAACTCCATTTCCTCCTAAATGTATCTATGCAGACAACTACGATACTTTAGCACCAGATGTTTCTCTGAATCTTTGATACCCAACTTGGCGCACAAGGTATGGAACAGATTCGTTAGCTCATGCACATCTTGATCCCTTTGTTATTGCATCGTGGTCCATTGTATGTGCTTGTCCTCATAGCTCCCCATGGGATATTATTATTCCTTGATGACATCTTAGAAAGAATTGCAAGTGGGTATGGTCAAGAAAAGAGAGGGTTCTGTCTCATCCTTTTTCTCATAGTGGGTTTCCCACCAATCCTTGACATGGGGGGTAGCTTTGAGGAGTAAAAAAATGATCTTCTCCCTGTCGGAGAAGTCATGAACCGAGAAATATCCTTCTAATAGATTCAACCACCTATCTATGACATCTGCATTTATTTGACCCTCAAATATGGGAATGTCAAAATTTACTTGTACCTTGAAAGGAGTCGCACCTCCAGAGTGGCTGTTCGATGCAGATGCACCACCGGTGGGCAACTGTTGAATGATTTGTGCAAAGTTATCCATCATCGCATTCCTTTGTTTTTCGAGGGCCTCCTTGAGCAATATTTTGATAGGATCTCCTGCTCCCTCATATTTCTTTTCATCCCCCATGGGCGTCCGTCGAGGTTTGTGAGGCTAATCTTGCAAAGGTTCCACCAGATCGAGCCCTAACTCCTTATACCCCGACCTCGTCGGGGACATGCAAAGAAAGATCAAGAAAAAGTAGACCCCTCTGATACCACTGATCCGGATTTATGCAGGAACGCAACAGAATAAACATATAACCATAAATACAAAGGTACAGCAGAAATAACACTTCATTTCATTAATATCAAAGAACTGAAATTTGCTTACAAACAAAATGGAAATAAAACTAGCTAAGGCACTGGTAGCTATCTCTGAAAAGAGATGTGGTAGCTACAGGCCTCTGAACTGAGTTACAATGAGGCTCGAGGGCCTATTTATTATTTAGACACAATGGGAAATCCTCAACAACCAAAACCCTAACCCTAGGAGATGAAGCGCCAAAACTATGGGCCTCGTGTGGGTAAATTGGTGTTTCAACTTCCCAGGGCATAACTTTGGCATATAATCTATGTTTGACATGTACCATACCTTGTTAGAAAGATCTATCTGAGGACTACAAATTTTGGACAAGAAACAAACCCATGTTGCTCTCTGTTTTCCCAAAAAAATGTCGTTTAGGGCCTCAAAATGGCTCCGGAATTTTAGGACCCGAAAAACTGCTAAAAATAGTACGTTGAGCCGAAAGTAAAAAACTGAAAGAGACAATGGTGGGGCCCCAACTAGAATAGGCGGGGGACCACCAATATCCACCTGGATCATATGCAATGCAGCAACGGGGTATAATATAACTGGGAAGATTACCTATGCACAAAATTTATCGATGATTGTCACGAAACATAAGATGAAGGGAAATAGTTCCACTATGCATGGTTACTACTACTCATTGCATTAATCGAATTAAAGGATCCAGAAGAGTCATAGTTCGTTGTTGTGGACACAGATGTTTTTGAAGCTGCAAGGTATGCCTCGCTCTAGTTTTCTAAGGACCTGAAGTGCATGATGGAGAATAAAACCTTCTGTGTAGTAATGGATATGGATGTGCACATAGTGGTGAGCCACTGTCCTAGGCTCTCACTGAATTTTTTCAAAGATTAACATGGAATAGTAGATTTCAATGCAAAATTTCACAGAGTATATATCAAGGCGCGGAAGGATACAGATGAATTATGGTACCTGTTTCCATACCTGGTTATTGAATTTTACGTTGCACATGTTACAAATACCTAGACACTAGATTGGTTGGCTCCATCCACTGAAGACACTGAAACAGAACATGAAGGTACGAGTGGGAAAGACGCCATAGCAGATGAGGTCACAAAGAAATACATTGTCATAGAGAAATCAACCAATAAAGATACACAAGAAGGCATTGGGGGAATTTTTAGGTCTAAAATGGGCCTCTTAAGGAAATTATAAAATAATAGTGGAAATGATAAAATAATATTTGATTACATCGTCAAATTTTAGAGGGAAAAAAGAAAAAAAATACTTTCTCAACTCGTATTTTCAACTTATCTCCCAAATTGTTTACTGAAATTTCGAGCGGGAGTACTCTTTGGATGAAAAATTTAATTACTCATCCAAGGATTACCCATGTTGCATAATTTTGATGGACCCTACTACACGAAAAATGAGAAATACAAGAAAAATGTGATTACAATCACATTTCTCAGGTATTTCTCATTTTTCATGCAGCAGGGTCCATAAAAATTATGTAACATAGGTACTCCTTGGATGAGGAATTATATTTTTCATCCAACGAGTATTCTTGATCGAAATTTGAGTAAACACTTTGGGAGATAATTTGAAAATACGAGTTGAAAAAGTAGTTTTATTATTTTATTATTTTTTGATATTTTTTACCCTTTTACTTAAAAAAATGGTGAATTATCCCCCATGGTTGACATCATCATATTGAATCCTATTGGTTCTTATAACATTCATTTTGGTTGTACATTTTTCTTAGGAGGCCCATTTTAAAACTCAAAATTTCCCTAATGAAAAGACACAGAGAAAGAAATAGTAAAGGGGATAGAAAAGGGCAGCCAAGAAACTGCAGGCATAGGTCAAGAGAAGGGCGGTCGGGACACTTTCACTTATATAGAAGTGGTCGATTCACCAATTATTGTGAAGAGAAGAGAACCACAAACATTAGGTGCATGGAAAAATCACACGAGCGACCGATCAGCAGGCGAGGAACCAACGAGACTCATTAAGGGGGACATTAATGAAATTGGTGATAAGGTGTGGAATATCACCGAAGATACATGGAGCAGGATCAAATATTAGTACAAAGAAGTACTAACAGAGGTGCAACAGGGAATGTAGGAACTTAAGGTGCTAGCGCAGATAGCGTGATCATAGGAACAACTAGCCACAAAAATCGAGCTAGTAGAAGCGAGCCAACAAGCATCTTCAGAGCACCGATTAGTCATAACTTCAGATGTTAGAATTTTTCAGGTACATAGAGGAGAGTTGTAGTTTGAAGCATGAGAATATTGAGAGCAGGAAAAAAAATGATATATCCTTAACTTGAATCTTGTTGCGCTGCCCATTCAAACATTGCATGACTTCCACCAAGGTGCCACAGATTAGTTGAAGGTGCGAGAAGAACATGCCTTGCAGATAAACGAAGACATGATGAAATAAAATGCAAATGTAATGTCACAAATGGATCGGATCATCAAGGAGAGGGATGACGTGTGAAAAAACCACAAAAAAATACATGATCTCTTAGGCCAAGCTTGAAGTAAGCTTCTGGACATCCAGGTCCACACAGAAGAAGCCCCAACAGAGAAGGTTGTGAAGCTCACCCGAACAATTAAGCAGAACAAGAAAAAAATGGACAAAATCTAGTTCGAATGTCAGATGCAGATCACTGAGTTACAAATGAGGCTCCATCCAGCTACACCACGAGAGGATAGAGAGCGTCAAGAAGCATATCATAAGAACACCTTGAAAGGCATTTCCACCACAGTCAAGGACTATGGAAAGTTGTTAGATGATACAATGCAAATTTGGACCTCACTGCAGGAGGATCCTAGTATTTAAAATATTGATCAGGAATTACTTTAAAGGTAGAAGTATTTGCATGAGATCAAGGCAATTGCAAGAAATTTAGCACCTATGTCATGGCTCACTCAGATTACAGAAGGGAAATCTCTACAGAGCTAGATCAATGATCTGTGCAGGAAAGAACAACTAATTATAGCAAGGAATGAGATATGGCAAGATGAAGCCATTTATCTATCCCAAACAGTTGACGTGAAGCTAAAATATGTGCACAAGAGGCAAAAAGATGTGGTTTAGAATGTTTTCAGGCCAACGTTAGGGAAGCTAATAGAGGAGGTGCATCAAGAAGAAAATATGTTTACAAAAATGATCAAGCCTTTCAATACTGCCTACACAAACATTGCAGAGAAGGTTTAGGGAACACTAGCTGAGTGACTCAGGATGAGTTACATGAGAGTCTTGGGGGCCTATTGGGCATGGCCAAACGTGGTCCATTTCTGGTTAAAATACTTTGCAACTCAAGTTATGGAGTGCGCAATCCAACGAGGATAAATCAACTGTGCAGATTTTAGGTGCTTTGGTATAGATCAAAGCCCCTCTTTTTGTAAACAGATCGAGTTAATTTTTTTAGTTTTTACTTTGCCGATGGTATGAGGGCCCTGGTTTTGAGTCAATGTAAATTCTATATAGACAAATTTATTATTGAGTTGAAGTAGTGGGAAAATGAGTCTTGGAATTATAATGAGCACAACTTGTTGAATACATTTTCTTTCTATGTTCTGGGCCTAGGGGAAGGCTCCGCAGTTGCTTACATAGAGGCCTTGAAGAGTCATCAGATGTGTGCATAGACCACCTACAAATGTGTGCCCAGGTTAGTGAAGTATTGTACTGATGAATACATATCATTAATAAAGGAAAGGATGTTTGATGCATATATGTGTATATATTTTTACCTTGCTTATTATCTTCACCTGAAGTTTCTTTTATGCATCACGAAGTATTTTATATTGTTTATATGTGATAATTTTTGTTTCATATTGCATAATATTGATAAATGCGTAGTGTGCAGTAGCATTAAGCGATGAATAGAGCGTATACTGTAAAACTAAATAATTTACTCTGTGCAGTCTAGAAAAGCAAAGAGAGAATTTTAGCATTGGATCCATGTTGTATTGTCCCTTTGGATGCAAAAACCTGGTTCTAACATCCCCCAATATTGCCTTGTGTGGGACTGTGATCTGCACTGCAAGTCGTTGCTAAAAGGGCTAGTAATAGAGGGTTTTGTTGGTTGCACAACAACTACAAACTTGGATCAAGACCCCTTCGAGCCAACAATAAGGCCCAATCATATTTAAGCAAGGTATCTTTGATTTTATTATCTTTAGCATTTACTGCTTCAATACCTCAATTCAAGCTATTATCTCATGCTCTTAATGACCAATCAAACTCTAATAACAAATTGAAGATTACAACCTTTCAACTCTTCATATTTATTTTCTTATTCTCAATCATTTTAAACTTTTTTTCATAATTCTTGATATCCTTCTTGTGTTTAGTAACCTGTTTAGTGCTTTTATTTTGATACTCATCCTTTAAAGTATGAATATATTCTTCTTTCTCCTTCACTTCTTGCATAATTTTTACTTCATGTGGAATGAAGGAATTTAGAGGTGGTATGTAAAGAACCTATCATGTTTTGAAGCTAATTTTAAGTCATTGTATCTTGGCTTCATATTTATTTTTTTCATCATTATACATTTTAGAAAAATCATTACATTTCTCAATTGCATCATTTATAGATTTTCGTCTTTTAGCTTTAAAATATTCAGTTTTTCTTTAATACCTGCCTATAGATACTTTCTCCATTTTCTCACTGTCTGCTAGACATTTCTGCATGCCTGTGACTTTCTTCTTGAGATGAACGACCTCTTAATCCTTATTCATGCATATTTCACAACTCTTTTTTGAAGAATCATGCTAAACCTACAGAGGAGATGCTAGCTCTTTAGATTTCTCTAAATTTGCAACTTGTTGCATGAGTTCAATCATCTGCTTATCCTTAGTCATGCATATTTCATAGCTATTATACAAGAATCATATTAACCCTATCAAGGAGAACAAACACCATCATCAATAGTTTCTTCATCAATGTAGACAAATCGCTACATCATATTTTCATCTTGGCATGTATTTACACTCGCCAAAGCTACAACAACAACAACTTCATCAGGGTTCACTAGATTGAAGTCACTTCCCAGATTTTCCATATTTTCCTCCAAAAATTATTCATGTTTTTTTGAAGTTTTAGCAGGAGAAACCCCTTGCACACTCTTCTTTGGAAAATGTTAAAGTATTTTTTCATTGTTTTCCTACACTTTACACCTCCTATTGTACGTTTACTTATGACTCCTTGATCACAACGCATTGGGTCGATATATGCAATGATTATTTGTACTTTTTTAGCATAATTGAACATGACCCTCTTAAGTTTACTTTCTGCAATGCATGGTGCAATTTCTTAGCTAATAGAAAAGGTACATATATGGTCAAGTCCTCTTTGTATGACCAACTTCATCCATTCACCAAAAATATATTTCTTAGGGTGATCCAAAATGGTCCTTCGGACAATATGAACTAGAGTTTTGTATAATCATGGGGGAACATCTTGCATTTTTAAACTATTTCTGGGAACAACTATTTTTTTCCACAAATTTTGTTGGCCCATCCCAATATTTTCTACCATAGGGGTTTTCAGGTGGTCCAACATTAGTCCTCCCATGTGTGGTATTTTGGTTTCTCTAGCAACTAAATCAGGGTCCAGATAAACATTATTCCCAAAAATTACCAATTCCTTTGACTCTTGATCATAATTAGAATAATACCCATCTATCTCTTCAGCTCTGATGTATTATTACAACAAATCCCCATTATCCAAGTAAAATAGATTAGAAAGGATAATAGGGACCCTTTAAAATTTTTAGGATTAATATTTGTTTTTAGAAATAAAACCTAAAGATAGGATTTTATTAGATTAAGTTTTAAATTTTCTTTAAAAATAAAAAAATCACCTAGAAGAAGCACAAAGCCAAAAATCATAAAAGCGGGAAGAAAACAACAATGAAGTTGTGAATAGCGAATTGTCAAAGTACGAGCAGTGAAGTGAAGATATGAAAATCGCAGAAATGCGAAGTAGCGAAACTCATCACATAACAAATGCCGATATCAAATTTTGTCATCAAACATACCCTGATATCGCATCTCATTCAAAATTATCGCAATTTCACCTTTCACAGATTTCTTTAAAGCACTAAAACTCGTCAACTACCAAAATCACCAATCAAAAAATCCCAATTTGATGGCATCTGTCAAAATCACACAAACCCATGCTTATCAATTTAATTTTAATTCAACTGTTTTGTAATCTCGAGGCATGCAATCGATTTTTAATTATTTCAAATATTAATACCAAGGATTTCTTATTATGCATAATTTAAGTTGATAGGACAATTAATAGCATTCGAAGTGATTTCAGCTAATCCTCTCTGGTTTTCTTTTCAATAGGGTAATTCCAAAAACTTAGGCATAAATGGATGTCAAGATTGATTAATGCACGAAGGAAATTAGCCACCCCATCACATTTAGTCATACAACAACAAGAAAACAACGAAATGGCTCCCCTAATCTCAGATACTACATGCAACCTAGAGATTGGTTCTACAACCTGGGAAGGGATCTATCAGTTGTTCGAGAACGAAAAACCATAATTAATTCTGAATAGAAAATATGTGGCCGACGATACTTTAGCCAATGATTCCGAATCATGGAAAAATACTGTTAATTATTTTCTTAGCAGAATTTTTGCTTGTCCTAAGATGCTGCCATATACCGATTTAGTGAAATGGGTGTTGGATAATGTAGATATCAGAGATAGGAAATTTTTTACTAGAAACAAAAATTTCATTGGCTCTCTCACACCATCAGATTTGAAGAATGTGTATAAACTGGAATAACCCAAGAAGATATATGACAACCAATTTGTTTAAGAATTCATGCAGGAGAATGACTATCCTGTGTCTATAATTAAAGAATGGAGAAATGATCCTAACTGGCATAAGCGCGACGATAAGGGTATGTATTCATTCATCTCTCTTAAAAGCCAATTATCTCATATAGTTGTAATGATGTGTCATCTTTTTGGATCTATAAAATGACCAAGTTTAAAGAGAATTGGACACCCTTGATAGAAGCGGCCTCTGATGGCTATAGTCTAGACTGGGCTACTATTATTTCTAACAATTTGATAATATTTACCAGAAACTATAGCGAATATCGGAATGCCCCACCCAAAGCAGTCCCTCCTTTTTATATGAGTTCTTATATCATAGATGCAGACAATTTTTCGTTTGAATTTTCATCATTGGGATGGAATGGACCAGAGAAGTTGAAACCCCCAACTACGTATAGTTAGATTTCTTGTGGGAGTCAAAATATGACTCTCATATGTTCAGAATATGCAATGACATAATTCTCCCAGTCTTCCAAGTCATTTTCAAAAGAAAAATCCCTAGAGTCACCACTAAAGCCAATAAAAGTCCTAAGTATGTAGGTAGCTGGTTTGGTGAAGATAAATTTACATACATCCGTATTTTTGGAAGTTATGCCCATCCTCATGTCCTACCCTTGTGTATACCAGAAAAATTGTTGGCCAAAGAAATTAATTATCAAACAGTTCGTAATGGTTTGATAAAAACCTTGAAAGATGCCAAAAAGACCGTTTGGCCAACTTTTACTTTTTCATGTGGTTCATATGCCCTAGACAATTTCAAGCATGCCTGTCTTGAAATTGATTCATTAAAACCTTTCAATTTTCCAGTGTTACCTAATATAAATTATGATTTGTATGGAATTGATAGAGAGATAATGAATCAGGTAAAGATGCAAGCATTTCCAAGCGAACCAGATAGATTTGATGATATGTTTGAATCAATTCCAAAAATTTCCACTATTTAGCAAAAGGCAACTAAAAGGTTCAGCCCGAAAGATTTGTTAAGATTCAAAGTATATTGAGAACAAAGAAATGCCCATTTTCCATATTATTTGTTTCATAGACCAGAGCCGAAGGTATCACAGGTTATTGTTCCAATGACTTCTTAGGTATCAGTAGAAATTCAAGAAGAAAAAATCACAAATGTTTAACAAGATGATAAATTCACCCAAAATTGGGAATATTTTGAGAAAGAATTATCTGAGACTAATAGTGCTACTACTCAGAATTCCATTCAGTCAAAAATCGTGCCTATTGTGGGTGCCACAAGTTTCAAAACTCATATAGATAAGCCATGGGTGCAGCATGTTTCTGTTGATATAGAAAACTCCAAGGATCGGGAAACCTCATTTACTGCAGAGGTTTCCAAAGATGTTCTTGAGGAAAGCCAGATCCAAGGAAACAATGATATAGAGAAGAAACCAAAAGATACATCATTCCAAGATATGGAAATCATCTCAGCTTTCCAAACTACTGAAATAGGCCTAAAAATTGAGGAAATACCTCCATTGGACATATTTTATAGTCTAAGACATAAAGTTGTCACGACCAGGTCAAAGAAGAAGTGGAAGATGGAATATTCTCCAGAACCGCCCATAGATGCAACACTAATGCAAGTCCTTTGGAAAGAAACTCAATCATATACAGGGAAGGAACTTAAGAGATTATCTGAATTTGCAGGTTCTTATGCAAATGAAACCATTCATAAGGTAGAAAAAGTTGAATCATTAATTATAGAAAAGGATAAAAAAATTCTCAAATGGAGAAAGTTTTCTTGGATAAAAAGCAAACAATCGAGCAGGAGCTGCAATCAAGCATCAATAATCTGCAACAAGAGTTGGAAGTTCTCAAAATCAAAATCGAAAATAAGATTAAAAATAAAGATCAAAAAATTCATCTCTTGGAGCATAGGATTGAAAATATCCAAGAAAAGCGCGAAATCAATGAAGTAAAGAAAGAAGCAACAGAGTTGGAAGCATTACTGGTAACACAACAAGCAATTTTGTATCAAAAGTATAATCAAATTCAAGAGAAATTTAAGACCAATGATCAATTATTCATGCAAAATTCTAATATGAGAACTTATTATGAATAAATTCATGATAAGATATCAAAATATATAGATTGGCAAGACACTGCACAGGGTAGAGTGGCCAATCTCCATCATCTTGAATAATCAATTAAAGATATAATATTTGGAGATTGGGATATTAAAATGAAGAGCATTGAATTAGCTATTATTAGAGCTAAGAATTTATCTTCCATCATCTCTGAGTATTTTTAGGATATTTTGACACATAGGAAATAGTTAAGAATAACTTAGTCTAGTGTAGGGTTAGGTAAAGTGTGTTTCTTTACCATGTACATTTGTAACTTATAATCCAACGGTCACGATTTGTAGTGATGCGACGGTTATCTCTCACCTTGGTATTAACAACACTTGATTTGTGGCTTAACACTCGATTGGTCCATGATCTCTATTTAAAGAGCATGGAGGGTCATTTGTCCAATAACCGTTTATGAGAGAAACATATGTAACTTTTCTTTTATATTAATAAATTACCTGAAGTGGCTGCATTGGCTCAGGACATGGACTGTTTCCCTATTTGATGGTTTTAACCAACTGATTATACTGGTGTACTGATTTGTGATCTGTTTGTGAGTGGTGACCTTTGGTTCTTGATCTACAAAACTTACCCTGTAAATTCCTACATGGTACCAGTGTTATTTTGAGGGCCGTGTCCAGTGTTGATAAAAATCTGAAGCCGGATTGACTGCATGCGAATTCCATTTTGTAGATCTATAATTTCTGAACATTTTTGGGCTTGGAGAACTACTCGGTTGTTTCTGAATCATCTGTTACAGTGAGGAACACTTTTTTTTTCATGTGAAAAGGTTTCCGGCTGCCCAAGTTATGTCAGTTTAGATTTGGAATTATAAAGCATCTATTTTGCAGTTATATTTGTTAATAGTTCTGCTTATTTTGGTTTTTCTTTTTCTGTATTAAGGTTTTATTTATTTTTCGGATCTATACCCTCTTCTCTGTGTATGCTCTTTTCTGTGCACTCCGTGCGATCTCGACAAATCAGAAATAGGAAAAAGAGATTTTTTTTTCTACGTATGTTCTTTCCCCGCGTTTTTGTGCGATCTCCGGAAATCAGAAATAGTGAAAAGAGTGATATTTTCCAGTAAGGCTAACCGAGAATCTAAAATTCTACCATAAGGCTTTGCATTTCATTTTTTTTGCTCATTTTTTTTTTTTTTTTTGTAGGAAAAGGCATGCACACCGAAGAGTAATAATAATAATAATCCCCCCTTCCTCCTTTCTAAAATAACATGATCCTTTTACTATCTCACTTGGTGAGGGGTTAGTTTATGAGAATAGAGGTCTTGGGTTCAAGTCTCCTTCCCAAGCTATTTTTGTAAAAAAAAATTGTTCAAAGGGGCAGAAGTATTTTTTAAAAAGCTTCACTTCATCTCGTTCCCATAACTATTCGGCATCTACAACTCAGTTTTTTCAAAAGGCATAAATTCTTCATTCGTAAGCCGTTTTTTGAGCCATTTTTTTGGAAATGGCCTAAATTTTCAAGATCTTTCCATTGGAGCGGTTATTTTCAACTTTTCTCAGCTTTATTTTTTTTTTTTTTTAAATGGAAAGTGCATGCCCGGTTATTCTTAATAGCGCCAATTATTTCCAATGGCTACCTCACATGGTAGATATACTTAGACGTAAAGGGATTTATAGAATAGCCACAGGAATATAAAATAAACCTTCCAATGATGATAAAGCTGCTAAATGGGAAAATAAACAAGATCAAGAACAAGGGTTGATAGGAATGTCCATTGCTCAAGATCTTCGATTTCATATCCTTGACATTGACACCCCTGATGAGGCCCTGGAAAAACTAAAAACTGTTTTTTGCATTCAAAATCAAATCTAGGCCCACGAGCTTGAAAATGAGTTGCTTACTTTGGACCCCAATAATTTCTCCTCCATTGAAGAGTTTTTGTCCAAATTTAAGACCCTCTGAATTCTTTTAGAAGGTTGTAAGATCAAAAAGGATGATGGTAGCCTCATATATTGCAGTCTTGCTAAGCTTGGTCCTACATACTCTGTATTTGTTTCCGCCTTCCATTCCACCAGAGAAGCCATCATTTCTTTATGAACCACCTACAAGAATCCCTCTTTTGATGCCTTTTGTGATTCTTTGATAAGAGAACAAGAAAAACTTTTCCACCTTGGTCTTATCATTGCTGGAAACGCTTCTAAGAAATCCTTAGTAGCCCAAAAACAACCATATCAAAAGAATCCCAAGAATCAGTATCCTAAAAAATATGGTCCTAAACCAAACAAGGGCCCTATGCAATTTCAGCCACAAACTGAAAAACAAAATCACCAAAATAATAAGGCAAATCAAAACAAAGGGAAGAAGACAGAGAGACATTGCAACTTTTGCAACCATGATAGCCATATAGAGTCCAAATGTGTTAAGAAGATGGAAGCCTCAGAAGCAGCAATGAAGAAGTACAACATCAATTTGGAGCACTCTTCACCTTGAGCTTTAGGCATGGCACTTTCTGCTTGTGGTTGTCAAGCATCAAGATCTGGTTATGCATTAAATGTATCTTCTTCTTCTTCTTCTCCTTCTCATGAGTGGCTCATTGATTCTGGGGCTTCTTCCCACATGGCTAAAAATAAATCCATTTTTTCTTCTTTAAATGATTGTAACACCAAACATATTTATGTTGGTGATGATAGATCTCTCAGTGTTGTAGGATATGGAACCATTCATCTAGATAATGGTCAGTTTAATGATGTACTATGTGTTCCTACCTTGTCATGCAACCTTCTATATGTTTATCAGATGACTCATTCAGGTGAAGGGAAAATAGTAGAATTCTCACATCATGATGTTGTAATCAAGGACCTTAAAGATCTTAAACATATATTAGCTACTAGCATTGTTGATGATTCCACAAGGTTATATAAGTTTGACAACTTTGGGTCATCATTTCTTCCCTCCGTTTTTGTTTCTCATAGTGATGAAGTGAGCAAACTTTGGCTTGAGTGATTTGGTCACTTAAATTGTCACTCTCTTCAAACTCTATGTAAGGAAAATATGGTGACGATTATTCCTATGGTATCTTTCCAAGATGGTTTTTTCTCCTGATGTGTACTCAGAAAACATCATCAGGGTAGTTTTGACAAACGTGCTTCTTAGCACACTTTAGCCCCTTCGCAGCTTGTGCACGGTGATTTATGTGGTCCACCTCCTATTGTTTCTTTCTCTCACAAGTACTTATTAAATTTCAATGAGTGATTTTTTCCACACACTAAAGGGCTTCAAATCAAGAGGAATTTTTTAATATGTTCTTTGGGCCTTAAGGAAATTTGTTGAGAAAACATCTGGACATCAAATTTAGGTTCGTATTATATAATTTTTAGTAAATCACCTAAAAAAAGAGAAAAAAAGAGATATCAACGCCTTAGAAATGAGCCACTTCGAGGGGGAAACCTCCAATACATTACATAAATGAACAATTCTTGGATGATACAATTTACAAAACCTCCTTTCTATATATAGGAGTCCATGGGGCCATAATGTAATCCTATGGGCCACAATGTAATCCTAGCCGACCTAACAATAATAATTTAAGAGCACAATAATAACAAAATGGGGGTTACAAGGGTTCAATAATAACAATAAGGGGGTTACACTAACAATAATAAGGGACTATACTAGTGATATAGGGACCTAATATGCCCCTCTCCTTCAAAAAAGTGTTGTCCTCAACGCTTGAGTAGCTCCGGGTGCTTCTGTATAAAATTCTCATCCTCCCATGTAGAATCTTCAGTGGGTAAGTTCTTCCACTTGATGAGATACTCTGAAATTGATCGATTCCATAATTTTCAAGTTCTTGTTTCCGTGACCGCTTCAGGTTCCAATATCATTTTTCCTTCCTCATCAAGTTCTGGCAATATTGTTTGAACTGGAAGATTTTCACCTATAACCTTCTTTAAGCATGAAACATGGAAAATTGGATGTACTCGCGAAGAAGCAGGAAGCTCCAATTTGTATGCCATAGTGCCAATATTTTGCAACACCTTGTAAGGACCATAGTATTTTGGCGATAATTTATTATCCTTCTTAGCTTGCTTGAGGGACATTTGTTTATATGGTTGTAGTCGTAAAAATACCCAATCTCCTACATCAAAACTTCTCTCGCTGCGATGTTGATCTGCCTGTTGTTTCATTCGATTTTGTGCCAAATTCAGGTTATCCTTTAAGAGTTGGAGAACTTCTTGCCGATGCTCGATGTGATCTTCCACTGCTTGAACCTTCGAATTTTCTCTTAAATATGATGTGATGGATGGTGGATGATATCCATAAAGTGCCATAAATGGGGTCATTTTTGCTGCAGTATGGAAGGAAGTGTTATACCACCATTCAGCAAGAGGTAACCACTTGACCCATTGTGTTTGGTTATCAGATACAAAACAACGAAGATATCCTTCCAAACATTTATTTACTATCTCAGTTTGACCATCAGATTGAGGATGATAAGATGAGCTATGAGCTAATTGAGTACCCAAACAAGAAAATAACTCCGCCCAAAAATTTCCCGTAAAAATGGGATCTCTATCGCTCACAATAACCCTTGGGCTTCCATGTAGCTTTTGAATTCTGTCCACAAATGTAGTAGCAACTGTACTTGCTTTAAATGGATGAGATAATGCACAAAAGTGTGCATACTTGGTAAGTCTATCAACTACCACCATGATGACATTCTTGCCTTCGGACTTCGGTAAACCCGTGATAAAATCCATTGAAATCTCCTCCCAACGTTGACTTGGAATGGATAAAGGTTGTAGAAGTCCCGGGGTCTTAATTGTCTCCACTTTATTCTGCTGGAAAACCAAACATTCCACCACAAACTTTTGAATATCAGATTTAAGGACATCCCAAAAAAAATCTTTCTTCACCCTGTGGTAAGTTTTTAAAAATCCTGAGTGTCCTCCTAAAGGAGAAGTGTGCAATTCCAGAAGAATATTTTGTTTTAGTTGGGAATTCTTACAAAGATATAAGCGATCTTTGTACCATAAGGAATCATTTTTCCAACTAGATGTATCAGATGTACTAGGATCTTGCTGCAACTTTTGAATGAGTGTCCATACATCTTTGTCCTTCTTCCATTCATCTCTTGCTTCCGTTATCCAATCTGGTTGGATAATAGAAATGGCACAAAGCAATGCTTCCACCTCTTCATTCTTTCTTGAGAGTGCATCTGCAACAACATTAAGCTTTCCTTTTTTGTAGATTATTTCAAAGTCATAACCCAACATCTTTGTGACCTATTTTTTCTGCTCTTCTGAAGATAGTCTTTGTTCCAAAAAGTGTTTAAGACTATCATGATCAGTTTTTACCTTGAAGTGTCTTCCCATTAGGTAAGTTCACCATTTCTTTAGTGCATGCAGTATTGCTAACATTTCTTCTCATAAATAGGTTTCTGTAAATACTTTCCTTTCTTGATGACTTCAAAAGCAATGGGGTCTTTCTTCCGAGGCGCATTAAAACTCTACATCATCTCACTTCTAAGTATCATGATTCACACAAAGGTTTTTTTGTGTTCAAGTAGTTAGTGAACTCAAGTGGTTAAAGCACATTATTTTACATGTTCAAAGTGCTCTAGTTACCTCATATCTCAAGGAACAAATTTATTCAATAATGTTGTTAGAGGCCTTATTATTCTCCATACTTTTAATGCACCTCATAATACCCTGTTGAACTGGTGTAAACCTGCTAATCTGCTTTATGGCCTGTGATTCTTCCATCTTACTTGTTTTTGACTTTAATAGGTTCATTTCTAATACCCTGAGATACAATATGACCCAGATATTCCACCTCTTGTACTCCAAAGAAACATTTGGATGTTTTTGCATATAATTGTTTCTCCCGCAATAGTTTGAGCACCCTGTCAACATGTTCAACATGATCCTTCCAAGACCTGCTGTAGATTAGTATATCATCAAAAAATACTAGCACAAATTTTCTAAGGAAGGGTTTGAAAATGGAATTCATCAAACTTTGAAATGTAGAAGGTGCATTGGTAAGGCCAAAATGCATGACCAAAAATTCATAACACCTTCACTGTCAAACATCTGTGGAATATCTCACACATAATTTGATAGAGACCTCTAATGAAGATCCAACTAGAAAAACAATTGCCCACACTCAGATCCACACCCTACCATCACCCACAAAGAATGTGTACCATTCTTACTGGGAGCTTATTGAGCCTCCTATAATCCTGACAGATTCTGCCACATGATCCATCCTCTTTGCAGCCAACATTAGCAGATGTAGAAAAGAAATTTACCTAGTTGAATTGCACTCTGCCCCTCACATTTCTTTACACCCATGCAGCTCAATTTCGCTCTTTTGGAAGTAAGGATATCTATAAGGCCGGATGTTTGGAGGAACACTTCCTGGAATCAAATGAATAGCATGATCATGATCACGAATAGGTGGGATTCCTTTGGGAGTTTCAAACACCTTGGAATGATTGTCCAAGACTTGTTGGAGATCTGCAGAAATAGATGATTTTGATGTCGGAACTTCTAGTGAGCATAATTGTGCAATTACGCCTCGTTGTTCTTTCTTTAGAAGCTTTTTCATAACATTAGAGCTTATTATCCTTCCCAGCTTCCCTTCAATACCCCGTAATTCGACTTCCTTTCATTCTGAAAAAAATTTCAAGAAAAGTTCTTGAAAATTAAAAGCTACCATCCCCAAAGATTGTAACCATTGTACTCCTAGTACAACATCAGCACCTCCCATAATAATGGAAAGCATTGGACTAGTCAATACATATTCCCCCATGGTTAGCTTGATATTATGAAATTTTTCAAAGTAATTTATAGTTCCTCCATTTGCAGCCATCACTTGACATTCTGGTGCTGGGTATAGGAAACAATTTAATTCCTTGGCTACCTTACAATGAATAAAATTATGGGTGCTACCTGAATCAATCAACACTATTACCTTTTTCTTCTTGATTTGTCCTGCTATCTTGAGAGTTTGAGGAGTGGTAATTCCTGCGAGTGCATTACACGATATGGTCGGATTCATTTCTTCCTCTTCTAGGGCTGGTTCCTGGTGTATATCCTCTTCTTGTTCATTTTCTTCTTCCTCTTCACAATCTATGTAAAATAATTTCTTCTCAGCACACTTATGACCTTTATTGTATTTGCTATCACAACTATAGCAAAGCCCTTTTGCTCTTTTTTTCTTCCAATTGTTGTGGTGTCAACCTTGTAGGTTGTGGAAATCTAGGCGTAGCAACACTTCCTTCTTTATAGAATTGAGTGGTAGGCTTCCTTGTCGCCATAACTTTACATTCAACTTTTCTTGCCAACCTGAATGCCTTCTCCAATGAATCAGGTTCCAGAACGCGAACTTCATGTTGGATGTTATCTTTTAAAGTGCCTATGAAGAGATCAATCCTGTGTTCCTCTGGAATATCAGCTACCCTTATATTCAATTTTTGGAAGTCCTCAATGTGCTGCCCCACTAAACCCTTTTGTTTGAGATTTATCAATTGGCTAAAGAAGGTGTTGCTCTTTGTATCCTCATAATGTGCTATCATTTCCTCCGTAAAAATTGACCAAGTGACAAGTTTTTTACGGGAGCAAAGCCATCGATACCATACAAATGTATTTTGTTCTAAATGTAAAGTTGCAATGCGTACCTTTTGTGTGTTTTGCACATTATGGAGATCAAAATATTGCTCCATCTGTAGTATCCATGTTACAGGATCCTTTCCATCAAACTTCCTTATATCCATTTTTTGAATATGGTGGTTCTTCCCGCCAACATTAGAGTTTATGAAATCACGATTAACATTTATTTTGTTCTCATCATGAGGTTCTTCTAATATATTTTCGCCATTAGGAATCATTTCTGGTTTTAAACTTGTCATCAAGCCTTCCATGTATGCTTTTAGATCATTCTTCATGTCATCCATCTTAGCTTCCATGCCGACTTCCATGCCATCCATCTTAGCTTCCAAACCATTCATCTTAGCTTCCACGCCTTTCTTCAAACCATCCATCTTAGTTTCCACGCCTTTCTTTAAAACTTCCATTTCATTTTTTGTTGTTCTTTGCGAGAGCGAAATTTGTTGCATTTGCTCTTGTAATTTTGACATGTCATGTTGCCATTCTTCATCTTCATGAGTAATAGTAGAGCCTTCTAAAGGATTAATGGGTGTTGAATTATTTTTAGGGGCCATTTCAGACTCCAATATTGATATCTATTCTACAATAGGCCCTTGCAATCAATTCAACTTGATTCTTCAAACAAGACTTATGCAATTCGGAAAAAAAAATACACACCTTTTACTAGCTTTGAGGAGCTCAATATTGAAATTGTATTATCTCTATGATTGCAGATCTTCAATATCTGAAATTCAGCACTGAAGCAGCCCTCTAAATTCTCTTTTTAATGCCATAGGTCTGACCTAATTTTGATTCTCCAAGACAAAGTTGTGTCCAATCTCCCACAATGACCTAATTATGGACTGGTTCAGTAGAGCGAACTTGTACGACTTGCCACGTGTCAATGTTTCGTCCTTTGTCTCTAAAATTGATATCCAAGAAACTAAAGTATGTGTAATTGCAACCAATTTTTACGGCACTCCAATCTGATGCCCAGAGAGAAAGTTATTGAAATTTTCCCACGATCACCTCTTTGAGATGAAATTCAGGAGCCTGAAAAAGCACTACCTTCCACAGATAATATCTCCAAGAATATTGTGAACCAAGCTCTAAAGTTTTTTGACAAAATTTCCCCAGATTTTAGCTTCGCACCATATGAATTTCAGATTCTGAAACTTCGTGGAAATTTTTTTATAGCAAAAATGCCACGATGACCTGTTTAGGATCCTGAAAAAAGACCTAACTTCCATAGATCATAACTCCAAAAATATTGTGAACCAAGCTCTGAAATTTTTAGAAAAACTTCCTCAAGATTTCAGCTTCGCACCCTAAAAATTTCAGCTTCTGAAGCTTCGTATAAAAATAGTTATAGTGAAAATTCCACGATGACCTGTTTGGAGCAGCGAAACCCTAGAATCCAAACCTCTGATACCAAATGTTGTGTAACCAGCTCCAAAAAGAGAAGAAAAGAGATATAAACGCGATCTTCCAATCCGCTCTCCCGAGGAAAACCTCCAATACATTACATAAATGAACAATTCTTGGATGATTCAATTTACAAAACCTCTTTTCTATATATAGGAGTCCATGGGGCCATAATGTAATCCTAGTGGGCCACAATGTAATCCTAGCCGACTTAACAATAATAATTTAAGGGCACAATAATAACAAAATCGGGGTTACAAGGGTACAATAATAACAATAAAGGGGTTACACTAACAACAATAAGGTACTACACTAGTAATATAGGGACCTAACAACAATGGTGGAGAATATGTTAACAAAAAATTTATGAACTTCTGCACTGAGCATGGCATTCAATTGCAACATACTATTCCATATACTCCACAGCAAAATGGTGTAGCTGAAAGGAAGAATTGCACCTTAAAAAAAATGGCTAATTATATGCTTTAATCTAAAGGACTTGGTCTCAATTTTTGGGTAGAAGCCATTAACTGTGCAAATTACATAGTAAATCGTACTCCTACTAAGGTTTTAAATAATATAACTCCAGAAGAAGCTTGGAGCTCAATCAAACCAGATGTAAGACACTTTCATGTTTTTGGAAGTGGTGCTTGGGCCCATATTCCAGATGCGAAACATAAAGCCTTAGAACCTAAGAGTGAAAAATGTATTTTTGTTGGATATTTTGAAGATGTCAAAGGATATAGACTTCTTCAACCCAGATCTAAAAATATAATCATTAGAAGAGATGTAAAGTTTGATGAAAATATATCAGCCTGCGAGCCTAGTTCAGCGGGTGTGCCACCTTTGAATGTGAGCCTGATTCGGCATGTTTGCCACCTCTCTCTTTATCTTCTATTTTTAATAGCATTCCTTCTAGTTCAGATGATGACAGCGAGGATGAAAATCCTCCTCCATCTTGTGAAATTTTTCCTTATACTCTACGGCTTCCAATATGGGTCCGCTCTACTTGGGATGCAGCAGGTTCTCTTGGAGGTGACCCTGCCGATCAACGACATACACATTCTCAGTTCGAAAGAGCCTCTTCCTTATTGGCTCAAGTTCCAGAAAAACTGGATCCAAAAACCTTTGAAGAAGCCTCTGGTCATCGAGATTTGGATGAAGCTATGAATGAATAGTATCGTTCCTTATTGGAAAACAATACTTGGGGTCTTGTTCCTCTTCCAAAAGGAAGAAAACTTGTCTGATGAAGATGGGTTTACAAAAAAAAGTTTGGACCGGATAGAAAAGTGGATAGACATAAATCTCGTCTTGTTGCTAAAGGTTTTTGACAAGTTGAAGGCATTTACTATACTAAAACCTTCTCCCATGTTGCCAAAATGAATTCTATCTGTCTTGTTCTTTCCCTTGCTGCCTCCTTTAAATGGGAAGTCCATCAGATGGATGTTAAATCTGCCTTCTTACATGGAGATTTGCATGAAGAAATCTACATGGAACAACCCCCTGGCTTTATCCAAAAAGACTCTAGCCTTGTTTTCCGCCTTAGGAAGTCTCTCTATGGTCTCAAACAAGATCCTCGGGCTTGGTATGCCAAAATGGATAAATTTCTCTTAGATAATGACTTTTATAGGTGCCATTCTAACAACACTGTCTACACCAAGAAGGTGGGTAATTCATTCACCATCCTTGTTATTTATGTTGATGATATTATCCTTACTGGTAGTGATCCAAACCATATAATCCATGTGAAGTCTAGCCTCAAAAATAAGTTTGAAATGATAGACTTAGGACACTTGCATTATTTCCTTGGTCTTCAAGTATTGCAATTCAAGGAAGGCATTACCCTCTCTCATTCCAAGTATGCCTGTGATCTTCTACACCACTTTCACATGGAAGATTGTAAGCCTAACCCTTCTCCCTTTCAGCCTAGAGTCAAGCTTTCAGTCAACTGTACTACCCCTGAAGTTGATGCTACCTTATACCGTCAACTTGTTGGTAAACTTTTGTATCTAACCCATACTTGTCCTGACTTTTCCTTTGCCATTGGTCTTTTCGCTCAGTTTATGCACCAGCCTCATGAAAGTCACTGGAAATCAGCTAAAATAATACTTCGATATATTCAAGGTACAGTTCAGTTCAGGATTCATTACAGTGCAAGAGCATGTCCCTTGTTGATTGGTTTCACTAATTCTGATTGGGCTGGTGACCCTGATGATTGGAAGTCCACTGCAGGATATGTATTCACTCTTGGTTCAAGACCTATTACTTGGTCTTATAAGAAACAAAGTGCCATCTCCCTTTCTTTAGCAGAATCAGAGTATCGTGGTGTAGTTGAAGCCAGCAAGGAAGCCATGTGGCTTCGTTAGATTATGTCTAAATTTGGTCTTCATTAGTAGCATCCAGCTACACTTTGGTATGATAATCAGAGTACCATTCAGCTATGTAAATATCCAGTTCAGCATCAGCATATGAAACACATTGAAATCCACATACACTTCATCAGAAATCTCATTCATGATCGTGTTCTTGAAGTGCAGTATTGTCCATCCAATGATAAAGTAGCCGATATCTTTATGAAGGCTCTCACAGAAGCAAATTTTACCAAACTTCAATCCATGCTTGGAGTTCAGGAAAGTTTTCATTAAGGGGGGATAGGCTCTAATGCCTCCTTCCTTCTCCTATTATGTCACTTTTGTAAATCCTTCAATCCTATCCCAATTTTTTCTTAAGGGGGGATGTTAGGATATTTCGACAAATAGGAAATAGGCTCCTTTTGTGTTACCTTTGTAAATCCTTCAATCCTATCCCAAGTTTTTCTTAAGGGGGGATGTTAGGATATTCCGACACATAGGAAATAGTTAAGAATAACTTTGTCTAGTGTAGAGTTAGGTAAAGTGTGTTTCTTTACCATGTACATTTGTAACTTATAATTTGACAGTCACAATTTGTAGTTATCCAACGGTTATCACTCACCTCGGTATTAACTGCACTTGATCTGTGGCTTAACACCCGATTGGTCCATGATTTCTATATAAAGAGCATGGAGGGTCATTTGTCCGGTAACCGTTTATGAGAGAAACATATGTAACTTTTCTTTTATATTAATAAATTATCTGGAGTGGGCGTGTTGGCTCAGGGCATGGAATGTTTCCCTCTTTGAGGGTTTTAACCACGTGATTATACTAGTGTACTAATTTGTGATCTATTTGTGAGCGGTGACCTTTGGCTCTTGATCTATTGAACTTACCTTGTAAATTCCTACAAGTATATAAAACATTCTCTTCTACAAGCCAACCTGATTCAAGAAGCACTAAAAGACACCATTCCAGATATTAGTTTCCTAAAGCAAACATTGAAAGAGAAATTAAACAGAAAATCTCTTGACATAGAAAATCTGACAAGGTTAAATATGGAGATTTATTGGTACTTGTTGATTAAGCCTCATAACCAATTGGTAATTTTGAGGTGCCTCTCCAATGCAAAAACTTAGCTTTTTCCAACACTGAATGATGCAATATTCATGGGATAGATGAGATTGCAGTCGATTCATTCTCCCCCCCCCCCTCAAACTCGTACATATGGTCAAATTATGCCAGCTCAAACAAGAACTAGAGAATGAATCTCGGAAACAGTCATGAGACTATTACAACTTATGAATTTTATTTTCCTAGTTTTTAGTTTTATAGTTGAGTAATATTAGAGACTTCTTTTACGAGTATTCTATTTTTGTAATATAAATGAATCCAAACTTGGGAAGTAGTTAGATTTAGTTTTAATATATGTTATCATTAGAATAAATCACTCTGCCAGTGTTGATTTTATTTCTTTTTCTACATATACAGGAAACTGGTCCCTTTATCCCCAATTGGACCCACCATTTCAATGGAAAAGGAGTTGTTTTAAACCCCCAACCAGGTGGAATCCCCAATATTCATGAAGTCACTTTCCAGCCTTCAACAAGTTCTGAAATTGAATTCTCCAAAAATAAATGAATTTTCTCTTTCTCTTAAGAATATATCAATCATATATTCTAGAAACTCGGTTCCATCATTACATTAATCAACACTCTCTTCAAAAATTTTCAATAAGAAACTCTCAACTTGGAAACCGTGTTTTTGAAATGATGGCATGTCAAAGAAGGCCCCTATTTCCATGGCCAAAAATGTCTTTGAATTAGTGTTCAATTCACGTTGGGGATGGAAGTTGAGAATGCACGTTGACAATGGATGTTGACGATGAATGCTGAGGATGCACGTTGAGGATGGAAGTTAAAGATGCCTATGGAGGATGCATGTTGAGGATGGAAGTTCAAGACGCACAATAAGGATAACAACAAACTAATTTTTTTAGATATTTATATGAATAATAAATCTTATAGTATATAATTTATATATAATAAAATTTATTCTACCAACATTTATATAATGGGATTTATAATTAACATTCAATTAATGAAGAATGCACTTTTAACAATTTTTAATATGATGGACATTTGGAGTAAAATACAAGGCATAAGCGTACAAATTTATGCAAATATTGCATGATCATATTTGAATGAATAATTTATTTACACTTGGGTACAATTTGTAAGTCTATTGGTCAAAATTCAAAAGTAACGAATTCAAGACTTGAATTCTTCTATCAAGAATAAAGTGAAAATGTACAAAATTAGGCTTATAAAAATGCCCGGTGAAGATTGTGTAGATGTAAAAAAAAAGGAAATAATCCTATGGGGTTTAAAAAATATGTATTTGTGACAAAAACCTCTTTCACATTCCTCAAATTCTATGTCAATTTCTTGCAATTGATTCGACAAAATGAAATTTTTTTCAGTTTTTAAACAATTTTGCCAAGCTTAGAAAAATTCCCTTAATACCCTCAATATTCTTTATTTGTCAGTGATTTTAGTTTAAAATTTTGTTTTCTACTATTTTCCACCTCACTATACACCTAGTTTTTCAAATTGGTCTAAAAAGGTGTATGTTAAGAAAAAACATCTAAGGGTTGTCTTGCATTCATGAGATGTCCCCTTAGTCTAATAAAAGTGCAATACCAACCATATTATGAAATCACTATTGTAAATAGATTGGGAATCGGATAGGTGCACATATTTGGAAAGATAATTCCTCTATTTATTTTTTATAACCTTCCCTCATATTCTCATAGTGGATCTATGAAAAGTGCACTTTTAACAATTTTTACTATGATTGACATTTAGTGTAAAATGCAAACCATAAACATACAAATGCGTGAAAATATTATGTGATCGTATTTAAATGAATGGTTGATTAAAACTTATGTACAATTTGTAAGTCTCTTGGTCAAAATTCAAAACTAATGACTATGTCCTTGAATTGTTCTGTAAAGAAAATTGTAAATATACAGAAATGGGCTTAGAAAAATGTTTGTTATAGACAATAAAGATGTGAGTAATTGAAAATAATCCTAAGGGTCTAAATAAAAATGTATTTGTGACAAAAACATCATTCAAATTCCTCAAATTTTGTGTCTAATTGTTGCATTAGATTTGACAATATGACATTTTTTAGTATTTAAGATAGTTTTACCCAACTCATAAAAACACCCACCATACCCTCATTCTTCCTTATTTTTTATTGATTTCATTTGAAAATCATGTGTTGTAATAATTTCCACCTCATTATACACTCTTTTATTCAATTTGGGATAAAATGGTGCCTATTAAGCAAAACCAGCTCAGGATTGTTTTATATTTATGATATGCCCCCTTATTTTATGAAAAATGAATGCTAGCCCCTATTATGAAATTCTTATAGTAAATGCCCAAATGTGGGTGAAGGTGGTGGCATGGGAGTAAAATGTAAGTTCCTCCAACCATTTAGTGTTTATGAAAGAGAGGAGAGATGCAATGCGAGGCTGGAACATGCCAACCCCACAACCATTTAGCTCCCCATCCTTGTCTAAGGTGGGTCATTCAAATAAGTATCCCTCATTTGGGAATAGGATAGGTATACATGTTGGGAAATAACATTAATGTTTTTATTTTTTATAACCTTCCTTTATCACCTCACAATGGCTCTATGAAAAGTGCATGTTTAACATTTTTTACTTTGATGGACATTTTTTGTCACATGAAAGCGATAGACATAAAAATGCACACAAATATTGCATGATAATATTCGCATGAATTATCTATATCAATACATAATTTGTAAGACTATTGTTCAAATTAAAAATTAATGACTAAGTTCTTTATTTTTTCTATAAAGAACACAATGTAAATATGCAAAATTGGAGATAAACAAATGTAGTGTGAATGCCATCAATAATTTAAACAATATTTGTTCCAAAAACTTAATAAGCAATTTTTAGGATATTTAGGAGACATAATATTTGTATCTCCTAAACATCCTATATTCTAGAAAATCTATAGTTTGATTTCAAACCTTGATATATAAAAGATAAATAATTTTCCATTCGGAAAGAAAAATCATCGGTAACATAAATGACTATATGTAACAATATATATATTATATAAATAGTGATTCATCATATATATTATACAACATATTGTCAGACATAATTCATCATATATTTACATCCCCAAATGGGGTGCACTGATGATCTTGCCCAGCTCATAAAAAATGGACAAGATCTCATATGTGATAACATAAATGATTGTATACCACATATTTCCTTAGATATTTAACCATATTAACAGCTCCAACATTCATATATCCAAATGGGGTGAACCAATCCTCATACCCAATTCATAACAATGATGGAAAATATCCCATTGGTTTCAATCCCATGAAAAATGCACCTACACATGCGAGTGCAGACTATTATACAATTAGTAAAATATAAATGTTGGAGCCACTCTCCCTTTAGAAGAGGTTTACTATCATCACTTGACTCTAAATATGGTTAATATATATTAGGAAATGTTGCCATGTATATCAAACAACCTCCTTAGTATTAGTGTGGCCACCTATGGTAAACTCTAGTGAATCATTTTTCTTCACAATCCCAAGAGGTAGATAATGCATTGAAATCATCTGAAAAGTAACCATGAAACTTTCATCTTAACAAAAAAATTCCACATATGCTTCATTAAGTATCATGTTCTGAGGGCTTATGTGGTTGAAATTTTTTTATGAAAGAAGATGAATATTATGTTGATGGATTTGATGTGGCTCGAGTACTTCAATATATGATGGTAATGCATTGTAACTTACATATTTTGTAGAGGTAGCTAATATAACACTTACAAATTTATCATCACCTTTTGTTGTAAGAAGTTGGAAAATTGTTTGATAATCATCTTTCATATCAATAAATCGACGAAATAAATATTATCCATTTTGGGTACTAGTTACCCACCTTTTGATAGAGTTCATAGTAAAGAAAACATTGACAATACCCACAATAAGAATAAAGATAATATTAGATATTGTTAAAATAGAGTTAAACCATTCGGAGATACCTTGATAGATGTGAGCCATGGTACCTTCTGATACTTTTAAAATAGACCTAAATTTTTATACAAAAATGTTGTAATATAAAGATGAAATATTGTAATATAAATTTCAATGCATCTTATTGTAATTCCAAAAACATTTTCCTAGACTTTCTAGAAGTTGTGAGCATTTTTATGAAGTGAAAGGCTACAATTTCAGTTCAGTCCCACTGAAGGACTAACATGTACATAAAAAATTTTCCTGATATGAAATGAAAAATGTGAATTAAATATATAGACATGTATGCTTACCATCAATGATTTCAATAGGGATCAATAATACTTGTGTTCTATAGAACACCTCACATGGATGGAAATTCAAACCTTTAGGTACATGATGCCCTCTACCAATAACATCCACACGATTTTCAAAAATTTCCGCCATTATTGACATCTACTGAACAATTCAAAACTTACATAATATATGGATTTTTCAATGACTCTTCTTTAGACATACTAGGAAAATATTCCTAATAAATAGGGAAAAAATGCCTACCTTTATGGTAAAATAAAATGGATATTTTTTATGTACCATAAGTCCATCCATTAGAATGAATTTGTTTTTTCCCAATATTGATAAAATAAACATCTCCCAATAAGGGAGTCACCTCTAAACTAGATCCCATGAAATATCATCGATTCATGACTAGAGTGCACATTTTTGTGTGGTATTCATCTGACCCACTCACAGATAATTATGATTTTATTTCATATAATGAAGAATGGTGCAACATAATCTTTCCTCTTTCTTCTTCATACACCATTTGAATAGGTATAACATCATCCATACTACATGTCAATGTGCCATTTCTACCAATAGTGTAAAGAATTGGATCATTACTACAAGGATCTAGGCATGTCAACTCTACAGTTCTTGTATAGGACTCATCAATAAATTTGTAGATAATGATCTCTTATAAATATCGTTCTCCTTTAAGGAGGGAAGAAATATAAAACATTGGATCCTTGCCCCTAACAAACCGTCTAGATGAGCAACTTAGAGTTTCATTTGTTTTATGGGACTCATCAATAAATTTGTAGAAAATGATATCTTCTAAATATTTTTCTTGTTTAAAAAGAGAAAATGTATGAAAAATTGGACCCTTTCCCTTGACAAACCATATAGATGAGTGGCATAGAATTTAATAAGGTTTTCCTGTATTATTAAGTTGGACCTTGAAATCATTACCTCTAGAATATACTTCAACATCACTCCAAGGATCATTTTTAGAAAATTTAGATAATCCTTCTAACTTTCATCGTTGTATGGATAATTGTTGCTTCTTTTGCATTTGTTTCTCTAATATTTCATATTATTCAGAAATTATTCAAAATGCTTCTTTAACAACTTATGGAGGCAATGAATTTCATTATTTATTTGGAAATGGATTAGAGTTTTTATTGAACATGATTGATTCTATAAAATTATCTAATCTATAGTAATGAAAATATACTAAAATGGGCTACACATGTTACACATGAGATCTCTAAATTGGAAACTAACATTTGGTATAGTAATAGATAAAAAAATATATATATTCTTCTGTTTCCGATTCTTGCGACCTTTATCTAGGTTCGTTGAAGAAAACTTCTCGAAAATCTCAGTTACTTTTATCATTTTATTTCCATTTTGCATCTCTTTTCTAGCCACGTTGACTATATTGTATGTAGAAATATCTTAGGACTCAAAAAAAATTATCAAACCATATCAAATTCTCTAGGTTGTATTCCTTGCTTGACCTCCTCTAAATATAACAGGCCTAAAAATGATATAATATCGGATGTGATTCCATATCAAACGAAAAGGGATTGAAACATGATGGCAATGATTGGTAAGAGACATTTAAATTTATTTATAGAATGATTATTTTTTCTTTAGATATTCTTCTATTTAGGATTATCATGACGTTTATCCAAATTTTTTGAAGAAAACCACTCAAAAATCTATCTTAAATTTATTTTTTAATCTCCGTTGTGCTTTTTATTTCTAACCACGTTGGATATATTTTGTCACAAAAATATTTTAGGACTCAATTTATGTATAAATTGTGTTTGACAGAAGGAGAATCGAAATAAATGATTTTATTAAGGGTTATTATAGTATTTATATCACGCATAAATAAATTACCCATTTCACTCCAATAACTTCTTTACCTTGTGGGAGGTCCACTAACTCCCATGGATCATTCTTTTCTACTTCTCCAGTATCTTCATTCATTGCATCAATCCTTCTTTCTTCTTTTATTTCATCTTCAAAATGGATTGGACCATCAACATCACAAAAAAATGCAATAAAATAAATTAGACCAGCATTATTATGATCTTCTTCTTGCACATAAATTTCACTGAAATTTCTAAATCTTGGTCTTCTTGGTGTGCTTGGAGTTCCACTTGAACTTGAGGGAGTTGCAGATCCCTGTGGTGTGCTTGGAGAAGCACTTCCTTGATTTCTTAAGGCTGTTATATTTCTTGCTTGTGGTGTGGTTTGTTATGCCTGTGTATGTGGAGGAGGAGCCACTGTGGAGGGAATTTTTTTCTGCAATTAATTCCTCTTGCTCTTCGTGAGATATACATGTCTTCACATTCACCATCTTGTCTAGACTTCCATCCCAAGATTCTTCTTCAATGAACTGCGCATCTCTGATGATTATAAATTACTTGGTTCATGGATTATAGAGTTCGTAGGCCTTGGACTCATCATTGTATCCAAAAAAAATACACTTATCCCCCTTGTTGTCTAACTTCTTCCTTAACTGATCCGAGACATGTGCATATGCCACACATCAAAATACTCTCATGTGACTGAAAAAATGCTTCGTTCCACTCCATGCTTCTTCTGAAACTTTGTTCATAATAGCTTTGGTTGGACATCTATTTAAAATAGAAGCTACACAATTTATAATTTCTATCCAATACTCATTTGGCAAATGCTTTTCCTTTAACATACTGTTGCACTAAAAACTGTCACCTTGACATTTTTCTGACTATATGAGCTCATTGTCACTCATAACTTCCTCCTTTGCAAGTCTTAAAACCTCTACTCCTCATGCCAAGCCCTAAAAATAGGAGAAAAACCCTAAAAAACTCCAAAACCCTGGGTACGCAGGTAATGTGAATCTTACCCGCATTCCTGGCTGGGGTACGCAGGTAATGTGAATATTACCTGCATTCTTGAACAAATTTTCTATGTGTAATGCCTGCGTACCCCTGTCAAAGTCAAAAGAGCAAGAAAGTAAAGTGAAAAAGCTGATTTTTGGTCAATTCTTGAAGCTTCTGAATGAGATTTTTTGGGGGTGAGTATGCTCTTGTAAGGTTCATGCATCCCACACCTTAAGGAGCTAACCCCTTGATGTGAGGATCCTATCCCTTTGAAGGAGGATTCTATCCCTTCATAGGTTGAACCCTAACATCCTCATCTGCACTATAAAAAGAGGCATTGGGTAGCCTCAAGGGGATTTCAAGCTTTAGTGTGTGATTGAGATGAAGTGCTGTTGAGATTTAGACTCCTTTCTGCTAAGCTTTTGTGAGGAAAGATGACATACCTCTATGTGCTCCTGGAGGAAGAGTGCAAGGCTTATCAAAGTAGAGGAAACTCCTCCTTTGGACCAAGGCCTGTTCAACATCAAGGCTAAGGTTGTAAGGTTCTTTTATTATTTCAAAGTTAATACAATCAAGTTTGTTTTTCTCAATAAATTGTCGTTCGATTGTTTATTCCAATAAGCTGTCATTTGATCGTTTATTTCACTGATTCCTTGATCACTATGATAGGTATGTTTTATAATTATTTGTTATACAGGTGCTATTTAATATTTTCTTGTTTGTGATTACAGGTCTTTGAAGACATCACTTTCAAGCGACGGAAGAACTATTGTTGCAACGGAATAACTACTGATGCGACGGAAGAACTACGGTTGTAAATAAGCATTTGGATCTAAGATAGGATTGAAACCTTTATAGAATTTACTTTTAAAACAAATATATTTAGAGAAAGATAAACTTAGTTGTTCATTTGTTGCTAGATTGTCTTCTGACACTAAGGAGATCGATCTTGTCCACAAGATCGATTTATCCGGTCAACAAATTGCTGACTCCGTTGGGGAAAGAACTTGTATTGATTTTCCTTTGTTTTGATTTGAGAAAATGTTTTTTTCTGATTTTTGATTGATTTGTACGGGCTTGGGTAACTTAGATTTACTTTTATTTGAAAAGTTTTGAAGTCTTTTTTGTTTTTCTTAAACTTTTCTAGGGACCGCACATTGTTGCAAACCCTGTTAAAAGTCTTGAAAAACTTAGATTTCTTCTTTCAGTTTAGTTTAGATTTGATTTAGGATTCCTAGTGTCTGCCCAAATCTGTATGTTTTCTGTTGAAAATCTCTTGTGAATGAGTTTCATAGCACTTTTGTTTTGAATGATTTTCTAGAAGTTTTGCATTTTTAGAGTGGTTTTCGCTTTGTCTCTGTAGTGACCCAAAGATTAGAAGCTTAAAAGTGTCTTAGATCACCTTGGTATCTTAAATTATCTTCTTGATGAGTCTGACTTGGTTGTGAAATTCATTCTTTTTGAGAAATAGATCTAGTTTCCTCTTTGCAAATCTTTGAACAAACTTTGTTACAAGTTCTGAATTTCATTTTTACAAAAGAAAACATATCTGGATGTTTTTTTATTTATTTTTCATTCTGGGAAAATGAATCCTTATTTTACTGAAAAAATAAGAAAAACATTCTCAAAAAAAAAAAATTAAATCTTTTGTTCAATTAGATTTTCAAAGTTTGTAGATCTCAAAATTATTTTTTCGTAGTTTTGAGTGCTTTTTAGAACTTGTAAATTTCTTTTGAAAGAAAAGTTGTTTTTTGTATTTTCGAGTTTCGAAAGAGAAAGGGATTTATTGTGAGCATTGATTATTTGTCTCATTTTGAGTTCTTATTGAAAAAACAAAAATATTTTCTTTTCATTTATTCTTAATGTTCAAAGAAAGAATTGTCTCTTAAAGAAATTGCATTCTCGAACTCTTTCTTTAGCTAGAATTTCATTGAAAGAAAAATGAATTGTTTATCATTTTAGGTGCATTTTTTAGTGTGTTTGGAAGTTGAGTCTTCACACCATCAAAGTTTCATTTCCATACCTATTGACTTAAAGAACAACCCATAAAAGCAACGCTTAAATAAAATTGATTTAGCAATATTTTCTATTTCTAGGGTTGTTATCACCAATATAGCTTAGGCTAGTATCTTGGAGTAGGGAGTAATTAAATCTCCAAGATAGTAAAAACAAAAAAGTAGATAAATCTTGTGATAGGAAATAAATCCAATTGTAATTAGTACAATCTGGAAGATTCTCTTAAAGGAGTTAATCATGAGATCATGTCTGAGCCTTTCAGACAATCAATTCTGTTTCATTGGGAAAGAGAGAAGATCTATGCACATTACAAATGGTAAATCTCGGATCAACCATTGTCGAGGAGCCTAGGGTCACTTGTTGGTAAACCTCGTATTGACCATGTCGAGGAGCCTTCAAGGGGATCAAGCTTTGTTACTCTGCCCTTGCGCGTGGAATTGGATCGTAGACTGTTCCCCCAGTTTTATTTGTTACTATTGGTAACCTTAGTGTCCATACACTTAAGATTATTTCCTAAGGTGACGGTGAAGGAAAGATCTCACTGTACCTGGAGCAGACGTTGATTAGACTCAGTTGGACTCTCTGGGGGGTTTTCTTCACGCGAGATGGTTTTTTTAAGAAACTTGTGCCAGTCTATTTCATTAAGCAGGTTGTCGGGGTAAATGTTCCAACCGCCCTTTCTGTATTAAACTTATACTAAGTTGGATTTCATCACCAAATAGTATTTTTAGTATGGGAAGTTAATATTTGTGCGTGGTTTGAACTCTTAGATTTTTTCTGTGTGTGATTCAGTTGTTTGTTCATTTAGAGACTTTAGGTGTTTTTATTGAAATTTTCTTTGTTTGCTTGTGATTGATTAATATTTAATCGTGGCAGAATTATCGAGACAGTCCCAGAGACTTTAGGGGAAGCCCCCTGAGTATACACTAAGTCAACTTGAAGGGCTACGTGCTCTAGTATCATCTAGTAGAAGTATAATTAGATCAAAAAAAGTCACAAGTTCATCTATACTTGTTCATCATGATCATCAAATACCCACAACACAGAATATTCAAGAGCCGATTTCAGTTTTTGAAGTTACTAGTAGTATTTCTCCTTCTAGTGAACTAGTTGAAGAACCTGAAATTTCTGAACCTAACACTAAACCTTCTATTTTTGAAACATCCTCAAGATTTATTACTCGAACTTCTAGTGATCCTGTTTCACCTATGGTAAGAAATATTGTTACTGAAGATCTTCCATCTGGCCTCATTTCTATTGAAGAACTTGCCAGTCTAGACGAAGAAGTAACTCTTCCTGAATCCCCACAGTCTTCGAATATTAGGGAGTGTGAATCCATTTTCTACAACCCTATTAGGAGTGATGCTTGGTATTTATCTTTGACAAACTTTTTATAAAACCCGGGTCTTGCTTTTTCACCACCTTGAATTTCTTTTCATCCTACAGCCAGAGGTTAATATCCTTCATCTATCATGTCAGGAGAGTCATCTATGTTTTCCCAAACACTAAAAAAGTTTTTATACGATGGTCTTTCTGTTCCTTCGATGTATCAGGCTCTCTCTGGTACTTTATCAGGAGCAACTCCTCAACCGACTGAACAAGTATTATCATCTGGTCTTAATGTAATTAAAACTGAAACGTCAAACGCAGAGAAAATATTTATGATGTCTGGTAATATTCCAAATGCTCAACCTCAGGGTGGTCAGTTACCGCCTGGTTGGAAACCTCAAGGCAGTCAGTTACCTCCTGGAGGGTAACCTCAAGGCAGTTAGTTACCGCCTGGGGGGAAACCTCAAGCCAATTAATTACTGCCTGGGGGGAAATTTTAGGGTAATTTTTTCCTAGGACAAACTGTAGAACAATATTATTTTGGAGAGCAACCTCAAGGATAGTACATACCTCAAGTTTATCAACTTTCAGGACAATATATACCCCAAGGTCAACCCCAGACTTAGTATATTCCTCAAGGTACTTACCAACCCCAGATTCACTACGCGCCTCAGGGTTATCAACCTCAAGGTGAGTACCCAACTCAAGGTTTTCAACCGCCTTCTAGTCAATCATTTGTACAAGCAGTTGGAAATTTACCACTTAATTATCAACCCTACATTAAACTAGGCTATGGTCCTTCATATGTACAACCTTTTATGGGAAAATACCTCGGAATGAACATGGTGTGGGATCCATCCCAAATTCAACAGACTATGCAACCTAATGTGCATTTACCTAGTCAACCTGGACAGCCTTTGCTTTCTGGTCCAACCCAGCAACCTATCCAGCCTACTGTTCAAATCCCTGCACCTAGTTCTGTTCAGCAGCCTGGGCCTAGTATACCTCAGACTCCGCCTCAAATTGCTGCAACTACTGCAACATCTGTTCAACCTATAACATCTGTTTCTCGAGTATTTGTAGCTCTGGTTTCTTCTATCCTTGCATCCATGGAAATTCCTCAAGTCTCTGTACCCCAGTCAGGACCTACAGTTCAAAATTTGGTCCAGATACTTACAGGACAAGCTGGTACAAGTACGATTGTCACGAATCAACTGCAATTCACATATCAACCGTACCAGGGACAGTATCAATTCAGTTCCGTTGCACAAAACCCAGTTTATCACTATCAATCGTATCTTGGCTATACTTATCAATAGCCTCAACAACCACAGTTTGGTGTGGTTAATCCTGGTTTCCCGGGAGGTTATACCATTCCTAATGCAAAACCGATTCCCAGTTATCCTGGGTATTCTCCTCCTGGAACTGCTCTTGTTACTCAAGGTTTTCGCGACCTTAACCGTTAGTTACCATTTATTGCAACTTTTGATTTAGCTAGTTTGTCACGCCTTACGAATGATCCAATTTACTATCATCCGTATTGGCCACCAATGCCACATAATTTGCCCAGTGATATACCGAGATTCTAGGGTAATTCAGGAGAGGATCCGTCAAATTATGTTATGACTTATCACCTCTAGTGTGCATCTAATTCAATAATTGACGATTCAATTCACTTATGTTTTTTTCAACGAACTCTTATTGGTCTTGCTACCAAATGGTACATTGAGTTACCACGAGGCTCTTTTAATAATTTCAATCAGTTAGCAATTGTTTTATCAGATACGACAATGGCACAGAACTATTGACTTCACTAAAACAATCCATGTCCACATATATTTCTAATAATATTCACGAATGGCGACGTAGAAGGCGTTTGGTGAAAGTTTTCATTTCGAATCAAATTTTGGCAGAATGGTTCATTAAATCATTATTACCCAAAATCACTGAAGATGTAGCTAAGGAGGAGTTGTTACTGAGGAGCAAGTCATTTCTCAAGCTCAGTACCTTGACCTTGTTTACACGTAGTCAAGTAATTTACATGAAAAAATCCTCGATCTTCCAAAGCATGGTCAAATAACTACAGCTCCTTCAAGATCTCATCCCACTGATGGTATGATTGGTTCAGTTAGTATTAAAATCAAGAAGAAATCTTCAAAGAATTCTTCTCCTATAATAACTTTACCTGATTCCCCGAAAGGAGAATCTTCCGCTGAAGTTTCTGCTGACATTCATGTCATAGAGACATCTATGGCCAAACCTAAATCTAGTGGTAAAAAGAAGGGGAAGAATAAAAAAAAACAAAATTCAAAAGATAAAATAGATAAAAATGAATCTAATGACGAAAAACGAAAACCTTGCTATCCTTGTTTCATTTGCAACGAGGATCATTTTACCAAAGAATGCCCGCATTGAGCGAAGGTTTCGAAGTTCATTAAAGGTTCTCAACAACCTGTTGTCTTGAAGGATCCTTTTCCTACTCAAGATGGTAAGATGAATGGTTCTACCTTGAATGCCTCAGAAGAACCCGTTATGATGATGTCTCATGTCAGGATTGTGACGCGATCATAATATTATGGTAGTAAAAGTCTTGTTGGTGGTAAAGAAGCAGAATCTTCTAATTCAAATGCATAAACTACACCTCCTCCTATTTCTGATCCACTACAGATCGAGAAACCCAATTCAGACTTAGCAATCAAACCGCCTGCTAAAGGTATACTTCGTAAATCAACTTTCAATCCACATGCAAGAGCTGCTCAGAATTACAACATTGTTGAGGACTTAGCTATTTCCCCTTCAGCAATGTCGGCTTTGAAAGTGCTGCAATCGTGCCCAGCACAACATAAATTAATGTTATCTGCCATAGGAGCTATCGATATTCAAGATTCGAACCTAATAATATTCGATTTAGAGAATAGTACACCCCGCCTACCTCATCAAATGGATTTCTAGATTCCAGTATTAGTAAAAAACAAACTCGTTTTTCAGACTGTGATTGATGAAGGGGCTTCTACATGTATTATGTCGATCTAGTGTTGGAAATCGATTGGTTCTCCTACACTAAATCAATATTCGACAATTATAAAGGATTTTGATGGTCGAGGGTTCCATCCTTTTGGTATTTTGCAGGATTTACCTATAGGGGTCAAAGGAAAAACCATAAATCTAGATGTGGAGGTGGTTGATGCCCCTCTAGATTACAACCTTCTCCTGGGTCGCAGTTGGTCTTATGCTATGACTGTTTTTGTTTCATCAGTCTTTCAGCTTATCAAGTTTCCACATGAAGGAAATATCATTACAATAGAGCAGCTCACTTATTTCTCATCCGATCCAGCCTCTACAGAAACTATCTAGCACATCGGTAAAATGACTATCCCTTACAAGGATGTTGGCGTAGGTTTGATTAAATATTCTGGTTTACTAGGAACTTTTTCCTTTCCTACTCCTAACGTATCACCTCCTATTGCAAATATTCATATGATTTCATTGAATACTGTTACTTTTGATGATCCTTGGATCGTACCTTCCGATTCTGAGGTGGATTCATTTGATGGCGTGATGCCTTTGAGTCCCTTTGAAATTTCATATCAGGCTATACAGTCACTTTCTGATCCTTCTTCAACCGAAATTGATCCAATGAATGTGATCCATGAGGAATCACTTTCTATATCTAGCTCAGCCACAACGACATTTCCCGATCTTCTTCATACTGATGAGCAGATTCGTGAACTTTTTTCTATTGATGATTTACCATGGGAAGATCTACATCACTGATCTTTGTTCTTACCTAAGAGGGATCATTTTGACGATGATTTCTCTTCTATTTTTACTGCTGAATATGTCAAAGAACCATAGAATCCATTGCAAAATCCTAATTCTGAGTTAAATTTGGAAAATATCTCTCGAACGACTCCTATTGAAATTTCAGTTAAGCCTGGAATAATTTTAAACATTCATATAGGTGCTTCCTCTATGGAAGATGAAATCCAAACTTATAAAGCCCTATTTCAATAATTTCATGATGTGTTTTCCTGGTCATATGAAGAAATTACAGGAATCGATCCTTCAATTGTTGCACATGAAATTAAGACCTACTCGGATGCAAAACCTGTCTAACAACACTTACGTGAGATACATCCGAGAAAATTTGCTGCTATCAAAGCCGAAGTTGAGAAATTACTTCATGAAAGTATCATTTATGCAATTCCTTTAACCGATTGGGTATCTAATATTTTTCCTGTTAACAAAAAAAAGGAATGATAAGAGTATGTATCGACTATAGGAAAATTAATCGAGATTGTCCTAAAGATAGCTATCCAACCCCCTATATCGATCAAATCATTGATGATTGTGCCAGTAGTGAAATGTTCTCCTTTATGGATGGCTTTTCCAGTTACAATCAAATAAACATACTCCCTGTTGATCAACCTAAAACATCAATCATTTGTCCATGGAGGACATTTGCTTATTGCAAACTACCTTTTTGCTTGAATAATGCTAGGGCAACTTTTCAAAGGCCTATGTCTTACACATTTCATGACATTAAGAACATTTTGCAGCCTTATCTCGATGATTTACCTACTCATTCATCGCGTAGAGCTGATCATCTCACTCATTTACGAGCTATCTTTATGAGATGTAGGCATTATCTAATTCAGCTGAATCCACACAACTGTGTTTTCTGTGTAGAATCAGGTCGCTTACTGGGATTTATTGTTTTGAAAGTAGGAATTCGCATTAATCTGTGGAAGGTTGAAGCTATTGTCAATCTACCTCCTCCTTCAACTTTACGCCAACTCCAAAGTTTGCAAGTGAAAGAAAACTTTTTACATTGTTTCATTCCTAACTACGCCGAGTTAACAAAGGGTTTTCCCAGGTTCTTAAAATAGAATGTTCCATTCTTTTGGGATGATATCACTGATCAATCTTTTGATGCACTCAAATACGCGTTGACCCATGCACCATTACTGCATTCTCCCAATTACAACCAAGACTATTTTTTGTACAACGTTGCCTCTCATTCCACCATTGGGATGGTTTTAGTTCAAGAATATGAATTCAACAATGAACATGTGATTTACTATCTTAGTCAAAATCTGCATCTGACTGAGATCAAATACACGCATGTGGAGAAATCGTCCTTGGCAGCTGTTCAAGCTGTCCAAAGATTTCGTCACTACATCTTATTACGCAAGACCACAGTAATTTCTGACTGTAACCTTATGATGTACATTTTGACCAAACAATTGCTAGGGGGCAAGTATTCCAAATGGATAGTTATCCTGCAGGAATTTGACTTGGAATTTGAAAAATCCAAGGCAAATAAATCTTTGGTTTTCGTAGAACTGATGTGTGATTTCCCGTCTACTGATATTGAAAATGCGGCGGAGCAACCCATTGCGGACGAATCCTTGTTTCTGATCAGTACTCTTGATCCTTGGTATGGAGATATTATTGTTTATCTCCAAACCTAATCTTTTCCACCTGATATCTCATGATCTCAGTGACAGAAAATACGTTTCCAATCCCAACAATACAATATTATTGGTGATACACTTTATCATCGTGGAGCGGATTCTATTTTCTGATGCTGTCTTACTCATGAAGAAGCTGAAAAAATTCTAAATGATTTCCATTCTGGAGCATGTGGTGGTCATATGTCTGGGTATGCCACAGCCCAAAATATATTTCATGCTAGTTATTTCTGGTCGTCCTTATTCAATGATTGTATCTATGCAGTCCGGAAATGCCACAATTGTCAGTTCTTTGATCGTAAAATGCGTGCACCACCTACTCCTCTTCACCCTATAATTGTTGTCGGTCCTTTTGCAAAGTGGGGTATCGACTTTATTACATGTAACCCTCACTCGACCGGGGGGGGCATGCGTATATTATCTTAGCAGTAGATTATTTTACTAAGTTGGCCGAGGTGATGCCTACATTTTCAGCAGACGGCAAGACTGCTGCAACTTTCGTGTTCAATCATATAATTGCTAGATTCAGTGTTCCTCAAGCCATTATTACAGATCATGGAAGTCATTTTCGAAATATCATGATGATTGGACTGACAGATCAACTTGGTCTACGCCACGATAGTTCTACTCCATATTACCCATAGGCTAATGGTCTAGTTGAAGCTATCAATAAATTTTTAGTCACTATGATTAAACGAATCATTGGTATTCATAAGTTGAATTGGCATTCCATGTTATTTTCAGCACTTTGGGCATATCAGACCTCAGTAAAACATCAACTGGTTTCACTTCTTTTCAACTGGTTTACGGTTTGGAAGCTGTGCTACCTATTGAATGCGAAATTTCATCATTCAAATTGGCCATAGAATTACTCCCAGCTACTTCTGAAGGGGAGAAACATTTTTTGTACGTAGTTTAGCTAGATGAGAATCCACGAATTGCTGCTCTACCAAATGAAGCTCATGCGAAACGAATGAAAGCTCAGTACAACAAAAATGTTACACCTCATAATTTTTCAGAAGGAGACCTCGTTTTAGTTTACAATCAAGCCAACGATGAGCTAGGGGTTGGAAAATTTGTACCTATGTGGCATGGTCCTTTCATTGTTAAGTGAAAGCTGGAAAAAGGGGCCTATGAGCTGATACATTTCGACGGTGTCCCTTTAGATAAACCCAGAAATGAGCTTTATCTGAAGAGATATTATGCTTAAATTTGGTGTGGATATTTTTTATTAGATTAGTTTCTTTACTATTGGTGTGTTTGAGATTAGGAAAGCATGCCTAGTTTAGAGTGTGCTCTTATCACTATTCCTGCTTATCTGAGTTTTACTCTTGATATTACAGATGTCGATGTCTCTTCATACATACATTGGTTTTGCTGATAGTGCTTATCATAGTACACGGAACATTTCTTCCACATATTGGGTTATCTATTCACCCTCTGACGAGTTAGTGTCTATACATGGGGTAAGCCTCGGTCAAACAACGAATAACATTGCAGAGTATAGTGTTGTGATTGAGTTATTATCTGAATCCATCTCATTTGGGATTCATAGTTTGATTGTTAGGTTGGACTCTGAACTCGTTGTATTACAGCTTAACAGGGTGTATGCCATTAGGAATCCAGTATTATTAAGGTTATTTTTGAGAGTTTGTCTCTTGGAACGTGAATTTGATTACATTGAATATCAGCATATTCCAAGACATTTAAATACATTAGCAGATGCAGTTGCTTCTAGTATGATAAATAGACATTTGCAATAATCAAAATACTAAATTAAAAAACATTCTATAACATGTACACAGATAGCCAGTAATAGTGATACATCATAGCATAGAAGTGTGTTTCAAACTATACATCGTCTTGTGTTGGACTATTTAAAATACAAAAAAATTAGGACTTAAAAAGTGTTGAAAATGATTTTTAATTGAATCATCCCATTGCTATCCTGGAGGAAAAGCCATGTCTTTTTCCCTGCGTAGTCCATCCCGATGTATGTAAAATCCTTAATGACAAAGATTTGGTTGTTCAACCAATGAAAATATGCCGAAAGAAATCTAACAATCTCAATGCCCTCAGCATGAGATTGGCAACACATAATGCTGCGCTCCTGTACAATCTAGTAACAGTGAAGACAATAACTTTGAACTCAGGATGGATGATAGTTTTGATATCTATCTATTTATCCTTGGGGTCTACTCAACCATTGCAAAACTCTTCTTTGAGACTAGCAACAGAATAGCCACCTGGTCTAGTCCTAAATAGAGATAAGTTTCCACCCCTCTTAGACAAACCAGTCAAAAAATATATGTCCTCCAGCTTGACTTCGAGCTGGTGGCCGCCAATCAAGAAACATTGGTCCTGTGTGTCCCACCTGTTCACTAGCCATATTAGGAGATCAACTTGGGCTCTCATATGGTAGAGAATTTATACAGATTACTTGGAGCTGACGATTTCTGATTCTGATGAACAAATTTTCCAGAATCTTCACAAGAAGTTTTTTTTTGTTATCCAAAAGCTCTCACTTTTTCACTCTGAATTCAAATAGTAAAAATGAAGTTAGAAAAGTCCTTTTTATAAGTTTTTTCGAATATATGAATTTTTAATTTGTTTATTTTTCACTTTAAAAAGGTAATTTGGAAAAAAATTTTACTTATCTTAAAGAGGTATGTGTAATTGTTTCGATTTTTTGTGTAGAATATTGGATTTTTCCGTAAAACTGATCAATTTTCAACAAAGAGCATACTTTTATCACTTTTTCGGACTCTTTCAAAAATTTACGAAAAATCGAAACATTGGAGTCCTCTTTTAAGCCCTTTTCAGACTCTCTAAACATGAAAATATTGCCAAGGACTTGATTATTCGAACTCGTTAAAATAAATGAATGATCGTCCTTTCAGTATAAGTTTACCCCTTTTACGGACTGAAATGGACTATTTACGAAAAAGGTATACGTTGACTAATTACGGTCAATAGAGTTCTCTCCCTCATTATTTTATCCTTTTTTGGGCTCGAGAGACTAAATTTACGAAAAAGTACACCCACGGAGTTTTTTTAAGTTTTTCTTCTGACTCCCTAAAATTGAAAAACACAGAGTTTCTCCTATATTGGACTCATTAAAATTTAAGAGTAAAGGATCTGTTCAATTTTTAAGCAGGAATGAACCACTCCTTCTTAGGGTTCGAATCTTAAACTAAGTTGGACTCATCCGAAGGATGAGCTTATAAACAAGAAAATGTTATCCTCCTCAAGCTTGTCAAAAATAAAGAGGTACTTGCCAAAAATGGTGGGGGAAAAGAGTGAAAAACAAACCTATTTGTTACATTTTGATTATTCAGAAAACCGTTAACCACTCTTGAACACAACACTTTTTTTCACTTGGGTTGGGAAAATCCCTTTCTTAACAGTTAATCAAACCATATTGAAATTCTTTAGCCAGTTTTTGGGTATTAGCTTTGGGTCAATTGTCACTAAACCATCTGCAGTGTCATTATGTGTTCAAGATGACAGTTCAAACAAACCATTGGTTTCTGAAATATTTTTCTTCCATTTTGACCATCCCTGAGTCAGTCCTTGCCAATATATTTCTTCAAAACTTGATCTATGATTTCGTGTTGTGGGCTTACCTACGATAGATCACTTTATATCGACAATAGCTCATTTTCTAGGAAGTTGATCTAGAAATTGTCAGTACCTTGAAATCTGCATGCCTCAATGGTAGGTTTCTCACCTTCAATGATAGGTTTCATCATTGACCTTCGATTGAATGATTCTGTGACATGTTCGACTTCAGCTCATTTATTCACATTTCATGGATTCTACTGAGTACTTTGAGAGCCATTGACATTACTGGTGGTTACTCTCACACTTGTTAATAGTTTACATTATTGACTCGTAGTCAAGTGGTTTCTACCATGTTCGACTTCGACACATTTATTCACACAGATAGAATTGTACTGGTTCGAGAAACAAAAATCAACACCCTAGATCTAGTTTCTACCATCCAGGATGTGAGGAATTTTGTTATTCATTTATACAATGGAATATTCATAAACAGATGGCTGCTTCCATACTATGTCTACACATGTCTATACTGTTGATGTATTGAAAATCATTCCCCTATCAGAACAGTTTAAATCAGTTTTCTAGTTAGTTTTGATTTGAGTATGGGAATGCCTACCTCAGCGATGATATGTTTACATATATATGTTTTGCATTAAATGTTTTTACATGTTACGAATCAGGTGTCCACAGGATGATCCTTGAAATGATAAAGTACTTCACTCCTCATAAATGACAGACTTCATCTTCATCTATTCCAGACTTCACACTTTAGGGGGGAATTTGTTACACTAAAAACTATCACCTTAACATTCTGCTGAATGTATGAGCTCATTGTCACTCATACCTACCTCCTCTGCAAGTTAACAACCTCTACTCCTCATGTCAAGCCCTAAAAACAGGAGAAAAACCCTAAAAAACTCCAAAACCCTAGGTACGTAGGTAATGTGAAGCTTACCTACATTCCTGGCTGAGGTACGCAGGTAATGTGAAGCTTACCTACATTCCAGAATGCAATTTCTCTGTGTAATGCCTGCGTACCCCTGTTGAAGTAAAAAGGGAAAGAGAGTAAAGTGAAAAAGCTGATTTTTGGTCAATCCTAGAAGCTTCTCGATGAGATTTTTTGAGGGTGACTATGCTCTTGTAAGGTTCATGCATCCCACACCTTAAGGAGCTAGCCCCTTGATGTGAGGAGCCTATCCCTTTGAACGAGGATTCTATCCCTTCATAGGTGGAACTCTAACCTCCTCATCTGCACTATAAAAAGAGGCATTGGGTAGCCTCAAGGGGAGTTCAAGCTTTAGTGTGTGATTGAGGTGAAGTGTTGTTGAGATTTAGAATTATTTCTGCTAAGCTTTTGTGAGGAAATATCACATACCTCTATGTGCTCCTGGAGGAAGAGTGCAAGGTTTATCAAAGTAGAGGAAACTTCTACTTCGGACCCTGGGAAGGCTTGTTCAACATCAAGGCTAAGGTTGTAAGGTTCTTCTATTATTTCAAAGTTAATACAATTAAGTTTTTTTTTCTCAATAAATTGTCATTCGATTGTTTATTTCAATAAACTATTGTTTGATCATTTATTTCTGTTAAACACCATGTTGAAGCACACACATGGTGTATGAGGAAGAAGAATACACACACACAAGAAAAACACACAATGAAGGATAAGCGTGAGGATTTCTTATTTTCCATTATACAAAGATGTACATTTATAGTACAATGGTGTGACTCTTGGTTTCACATTCCAAGGTCACTTGGACTCCATTGTGACTTTTCGCATTCCACACCTACCCATGTAGGATTAGGTATTCCAACATCCCCCCTTAATCCGAAGGGGTATGTGTGAGTCCAAGAAAAGAGTTGTAATACAAATCTGCAAAGTATACATGGCAGCACTTGGGCTGAATCAACTCTCTGAAATGTTGGAAAAAAGAGGTGGTTTTAGGATGACCACAAACAATGGAACGCAATACTTGTTGCAGTTCCCGGAACTCTTCCAAAACTGGCAAGAAGCTGAAGGCTTCTGCTAGAGGAATTGTCCCTCATAAAAAAGGGAGACCTTCGACCTAAAAGAAGGGAGGTCTACGACCTGTGGTGGTTTTAGGTTGTCCACCAACCGAAAATGATGGTTTTAGGTTATCCACCAACCAAAGATGATGGTTTTAGGTTATCCACCAACCGAAAATGATGGTTTTAGGTTATCCACCAACCGAAGGTATGCTCATGGGTATCCGTGTCTCTGGCTACATCTCTGAATCCGGAATGACGAATTGTGGCTCAGGCTCGCTTGAACTGCTGGCTACAACTCTGAACATGGAATGAGAGATTGTGGCTCGGGCTCGCTTGATCTGTCGTCGAAGCTTGTACATGACCACCATTTTCCCCCCTGTCAGGGACAAGGTGAGATGATGGCGAAAACTCAACTGCAAGTTTGTTCAATATCAGTGAACAAGTTCTAACATGTGTCGTAAACATCTTCTTGGCTGCTGATGCCCATTGCCAAGAAGCGATCCATCAAGATGAATCTTGGTTCTTGCGAGAGGCTTGTTTCTGAAGCATCTGTCTGAAGAATGGGTGTGCCGACCACAGTGCTTGCATGGATGAAGATCAAAACAGTGATCTTTCATGTGGCCAACTCGATCACAGTGTTGGCATTTCTCAATCTGTTGTGGAAGTGGAACAGAGTCTGGAACAGCTGCAGGTGAACTTTCATACAAGAATCCGGCGCTCTGAAATCTGATGGGCTTTGTGTAGTCTGGAATATGAAAGGACACATCCTTGTCATATCCAAGACCAGTTCTGTGGTTGTTGTGGACAAGCTCTTCCCAAGGTCTGATGATGGGCTTAGGAAGTGCAGGCTGAGATGCTGCATCTGCATGCACATCTACTCTAGTACAAGGAACTGAATGTGGATCAACTGAAACGTTACTGACATGCTGCTGATGGGAGTCAATCTCAATCTTCTGAACAGAAACAGGTTCAGAATGCTGACTCTTTTGCTGAAGTTCTTCTTGTTGGAGCTGAGATTCCAACTGCAAAAACTCAATCTTTTCATGTGCATCTAGCAAACAACTCTGAATGTTACATAGAGCATCCTTGCCTATTTTTATCATATCATGAACATTTGAATGAATGAGGTCATTCAACAACACTAATACCTCATTGATTTTGGCCATTTCAACAACTTAGGCTCAAAAAATGAAGGGTGTCGGCTTCAACCGAAAATGCACCCGTTTACAATGTGATGCAACAACAAATACAAATGAATCCAAAGAATTTTCAAAGTACAAAGTGTGCTCTTCAAATGATGGAGGGCAATCAACAATGACTTACATCAACAACTCAACTTCACTGATTCCAACTATGAATGAAGAGGCAAATTCACTCACAATGTGAGTTCAATACAAAATCTCTGCAAAATATTTGAATGTGCAGCAAAAACAACTTGTGCAAGAGGCCTTTAAGGCAGCTGAAAACTTTCTTCAAATAACTGGTTTGCAATGATGGCAAACTTGTCTTCAAATGTGAAATTCTTCAAAAAATCAACCTTTCAAATCAATGCCACAAATCACAATATAAATCTGCAAATTCAGTCCATGTGTTCCTCATATGCCATTTTTCATTTTCTGTTGTTCATAACTCTCTTTCTCTCCTCTCTCTCTGCTGTTTTTTTTTTTTTTTTTTTTTTTAATTAAAAAAAATTGGGAATAATTAAAAATAAGGGAAAGAGGATCAATTAATGGGGGAGAGGGGAATTTAAAATTAGGGAATGGGGGGTATTTTATGAAAGGGGAGAGGGGTATTTTAATTAGGGAAAGTAAATTAAAAAGGAATTGTAATGAGGGGTGCATATATTGTATGGAGGGAGAGTTATTATGTGAAAAGGTGGGGGGGGGGGGGGGGTAGTTTATTAAAAAGGAAGAAATTTAAAAAATTTAGAAGTCGAATTAAAAAGTGGGGGGCGGACTTTTAATTGGGGGGAGGGGCATATATAAATATAAAAATCGATTTTGAAAGGCAACGGTGGTATTACATAGTTTGGATGGCGGATTTTACAATGGAAATGGGTGGTATTAATATATGAAGCGGTATTTATAAAGTCTGGTGATATTGTAAATGAGCAGCGGGCGTGTATGTATAGGGAGTGCCCAGCCGTGGATTTTAGTGAGCGATTTATAAAACGCAGAGTTATGAGAGAAGGGCGCGTGAGTGTATAGGTAAGTTAGAGCGTAAGGGATCGGGTTTGTGTGCAGGTTGTAAGTAAAGGGCAGACGTTGTGAGGAATCTGCGTTGAGATGGAATGGCGTTAAGATGCTGCGTAGAGAGAGGCGGGAGCTCGAGTGTCAATTGCGGATGGGGTAGGGCGGAGTTTAATAATAGGAAGGCCGAAAGGCGTTATTAATATAAAGGGTGTATGGTAAAATGGGAGGGGAGTGTATATCAAACAAGATTTAAAAATTTTAGAATGCTTTGAAAGCCGAGCTGAAAGGGAGGTGAAGGGCGGAAGCAGGGCCGAGGGGGAGCGGGTTTGAGTGCGCTTGAGTGGAGGGCAGCTTTGTGTATAATGAAAGCGTCGTGGGTAGTGCTCGTTGAGAGCGGCCAAGTAAGGGAAGAGCAGTGCGCAGAAGGGGAAGGGTGTAATGGGAGTCGGGTTAGTTGAGAGGGCCGGGTATGAGGATTTGGGATGTGCGTTGGTTATGCAGAGTGAATGTAGCAGATAGGCAGTGAGTAAGGCGCAGGAAGAGGGGCGGGGTAGGCAGTCGGAGATGGAGGGTAGGAACCCGCGTGGTTTGTAGTGTATGGAAGAGTGGAGCCGTATAGAGTGAAGGGAGCCGTGTATTGCGGTTTGAAGTCGTAGCAGTCGTGAGGCATGGCAAGGTATGTGAGCGAATGTGTGTTTGCAGGGTTTGGAGAATGGTGGGGAGATATGAATCGATTTTTTTTTTTTTTTTTTTTAAATGTTAAAAGAGCAGAGAGAAAAAGATTCAGAGATTTTTATACTGCAGGTAGAAGACTTTTCACGAAATATAGCAGCAAGCTCAGAAATTTTCAATGAAAACTTAGAATTCTTTCAGTGGCTGAGCAGCAGAAATGCAGAATTTTCCAAACAATTTCAACACTAAAACCCAGAAATTTTTCCAATAGCTGAGCAGCTGAAAAACTCAAAATTATTTTCCATGAAAAAGCCAGAAACTTCTAGTTCAGAAACCCTCTTTTAAACAGTGTTTTCCAGCAACTCTTCAATGCATAAATTAATGGAAATTGCAGGAAAAATGAGAATGAAAACCTTCAGATGGGCAGTGCTGCCTTTCTCAAAACCAATTTTGAATGCTTCTTATTCTTCAAATTCTGAATGCTGCTCTTTCTTCTGAATGCTGCTCCTTCTCCAAAACCACTTTCTGAATGTGGCAAAAAGACTGCTGCAGAAAGTCTCTTCAAATCACCTCTGAATGACAGCAAAAACACTGCTGCAAAATCACTGAGTGCTGCAAAAATGTCAAGAATTTTTGCAGATATGCAAGGCCATAAACACAAATGGCTCACTCAAAGTGGAGCAGGGCCAGAAATCGCCCGCTCTGATACCATGTTAAACACCATGTTGAAGCACACACATGGTGTATGAGGAAGAAGAATACACACACACAAGAGAAACACACAATGAAGGATAAGCGTGAGGCTTTCTTATTTTCCATTATACAAAGATGTACATTTATAGTACAATGGTGTGACTCTTGGTTTCACATTCCAAGGTCACTTGGACTCCATTGTGACTTTTCGCATTCCACACCTACCCATGAGGATTAGGTGTTCCAACAATTTCATAGATTCCTTGATCACTATGATAGGTATGTTTTATAATTATTTGTTATACAGGTGCTATTTAATATTTTCTTTTTTGTGATTACAGGTCTTTGAAGATGACACTTTCAAGCAACTAAAAAGACAACACTTTCAAGCGACGGAAGAACTATTGTTGCGACGAAAGAACTATTGATGCAAGGGAAGAACTACGGTTGAAAATAAGTGTTTGGATATAAGGTAGGATCGACACCTTTATAACATTTACTTGTAAAATGAATATATTTAGAGAAAGATAAACTTAGCTATTCGTTTGTTGCTATATTGTCTTCTGACACTAGGGAGATCGATCTTGTCCGCAAGATCGATTTATCCGATTAACACATACTTCTGACCATGTCCATGATGGTCCTATTCTTTCTTTTTGCAACACCATTTTACCGTGGTGTATACCTTGTGGTAAAATGCTTGTGTATGCCGTGCTCCCTACAGAAACGTAGGATGTATTTGGAGATATACTCTCCACCTATGTCATTTCTCAACACTTTTATGTAGTGCCCAGTTTGCTTCTCAACAAGAGATTTGAAGTGGTAGAATTGTTCAAAAACTTCACTCTTCTATTTCAGAAAATAAACCCATGTCTTCCTTGTATAATAATCTATAAATGTCAATACATAATGACTTCCAGCTAATGATGGAATTTGCATTGGTCCACATAAATCTGAGTGGACTATCTCTGAGGGTGCCTTTGCCCTTATACTCTTTCCTACTGGAAAGGATTCTCAATGTTGTTTACCCAAGATGCAGCCTTCACATAGGTTTTTTGGTTTCTCTATGAGTGGTAGTCCTCTTACCATTCCTTTTATATGCAAAAAATTCAAACCTCCTAAATTGAGATGTCAACATCTGAAATTCCATAACCAGTTTTCATCTTTCACTTCTTCTTGAAATACCTCTTGTGTTACAGCTAAAACGTTTCCTCCTTCCTTCAAGTATATTCTGATCTTGAGAGGAAACATCTTACTGCCTGTCATATGCACTTCTACAATGACCCTTTTACTTGAAGGTATGTCCATTATTGTACACACATCATTCTTAAAAAACACATTGTATCCCTTATTCACAAGATGTCCAATTATTAGAAGGTTACATTTTAGGCCAGGTTCATAATATACATCTTGCACAAACTTCTTTTTTTCCTTCCTTTTCAGTATTGCTACTCTTCCTTTCCCCATGATAGAGACATTGCTATGAGTCCCTGTCATCACTTCATATTTCACATTCTCATCCAGATTGGTAAACATTGCTATGTTTCCAATCATATGGCTAGTACAACCTGAATCAAAGAACCATAAAACTTCCTGTTTTTCTTGTGCTACATTACAAGTTAAAAGCACATTTCCTTGGTCCTGATTTTCTCTTGTAAAATTTACACTAGGTCTATAACCCATATCATTTTTTTTCTTTCCACATTCACTGGCATAATGCCCATAATTTTTACAATAATGACATCGACTTGAGATTTATCATACCTCTATCCTTGTGCTTGATTTTGGCTTGAGCCTTAGCTTTGATTCTAGTTTCTTCCCCTTCCACTTATGCTCGCAGGGCTGCTTCTTCCACCTCTATGTGGGCTTCTTCCTCTTCCTCAGTAGTTTGATCTTCCTTGACATTTACCTCGACAAAAATACAATTTTGTCTTGAAATCATGCTCCAATGAGGAGTCTATTGTTCTATTTAATCTATGTTCATGAGACATCAGTCATGCACAAAGCTCATCTACTAAAAATTATAAGAGATCCTTTGTCTCTTCTATGGCCACTACTATGGCATCAAATATCCATGGTAGACTTCTTAATATTTTTTCCACTATTATCCTTTACTCAAGTTTCTCTCCATGGAACCTTATCTAGGTAACCAACTCAATCACATGTGTGAAGAATGAGTATATGTTATCAGACTCTTCCATACAGAGAGTTTCAAAATCTCTCCTAAGCATTTGCAATTTTGTTGTCATCACCTTCTCCATGCCTTGATAGGATGTCTTGAGAATATCCCATGCATCCTTGGACTTCATTTCTACCGCAACTCTTGGGAAAATACTCTCATGTACTGCTCGGAAGATATAGAAGAGGGATTTGGAGTCCTTCTTCCTATTATCTTTCAAAAAGTCTCTTTCTACTTTTTTCAAAGCATTAAGAGTTGTTGCATCTACTAGTTCTTGGAAACCATGTTCCACCAGCTCCCATATATCTTGTGAAATAAACAGGTCCCTCATTGTAATGGCCCAATAATCATAGTTTTTACCATTGAACTATGGTAATTGTGGATTTTTCAGGCTTGTTCCTATTGTTTCCATTCTGATTGTGTAAGCAAACAATCTCCTTGACTATGTAAAAAAAAAATCCTTCTCACTGCTGTAGAATTACGCTTCTCAAACCAATCTTATAGATTCTTCAGTAAAGAGAGATTGTTCTCTTACTGAGAGCCTAGACCCACATTGATACCATGTTGAAAATATTGAATAAAAAAACATAGACGGATGCTTCCCCCAACAACACAGAGACAACAAATAATGTAGAAATAAAAATTCATACATAGACACAGCGCATACAAAGGAGAAGAGAAATTTTTTTGCTTCTATTCAACTCAGTGAAGAAAATGAAAAACATATTTCTTGTACAAAATCGCTGAAGCCTGAAAACCTATTGCTATCAATGCTGATTTAATGTTGAATGAACTTTCGACAACCAAACGTCCTTCTACTGTAAAAAAAAACCTATTTCTACATTGAAACGACACACAGACTATGTTTCAGTTTATACATGAAACAACGTACAAATGCATTCAAAACACAAAACTAGTGAACCTAAAATCTCATTTGTTCTAGCTACAAAAACACATCGCATCCACGCCCTTATCGCATTTCGGTGATATCAAAATTTAACTCACGGGTGATTTAATGGGAAACATAAAATTGTGCAATTATGATATGTAGCGGTGATATTGCATCACAAGACAAATAAATTGCGGGCACCAGAGGTAAACTTAAAATGATGCGAATGCAATGTATGGTACCACTATCACATCTCAACGCAAGTAACATAGCTTTTCAAAGTGGCGAAAAGGTAAAGTGTAGAAGTTGCGATGTGCGTTTTTGTGGGCGGTAAACAACAGTAAGTGTGGTAAACAAAATGAGAATGGATTTAGCAGAAAAAAAATTTTGTTTCATGTGGTAAGGATAAGGTGGGTCCCCCCAGATCACATCGGTGGGGATTTAACATTGGTGAAGCATTAAGGCCAAATGCTAAGAATTGTGAAGTGCGGGTGGCGAAGTGGAAAAGCACAGTAAGTGTGAAATCTAAAAAACAAATGAAATGCCAGTTTGTAAGGTAATTAAAGTGATTGCAAAGTGTGGTGGAGGTAAGTGGGTCCCACCGATATCGCATCGATGGAAACATAACATTGCGAAAGTCTTAAGGTTTAAAACATAAAGTTGCGGACAACGCCTGCAAGGAAAAAGGTAAGTAATGTGGTGGTTGAAGAAATGAATGCAGAGGATGGTCGTGGGTACTCCATTCTGATCTTTTGCATGAAACGCCTCTAATTTGAAAACTGAGGCTTGTCTTTCTCTGCTACCAAATTGATGAAGTGTGGGTTTTTGCCACTGTCTCATTCATGGCAGTGGTTGGGAGTTAATTCCAACACCAGTTTGGTTATGTCAACATATTGAGAGAATATATATTTCAAAAAAATAACTATGATCTCTCTGGTTGTTCAAAACCACTCAATAATGCAACAACCAAGTAATCAAAATCATCAAATTTTTTATATTTGATAAAAAAATATAACAAATTTGGCAGGATCACAATGCTATAGTTATTGCAATATTCAACCTTTTTCAATTTATTTCAACTCACTAAATCTACAAAAATCATATTTTGGATGTCAATCCCTTCAATTTAGTGTAAGTATTGATGCCAATACAACAAATTTTGGTAACTTGAGAACTACGAAGATCATATTTGATGTTTTATAAAAACAAAAGAGAGGTCAACAACAAGAGATTCAATGGTTTTGACAATAAAAAATCATTAAACCTAAATCTATGAGGATTAGAGAACATTGGTTATTAAGATGTTCAAACCTTTCAAATTTGATTCAATATAGAAAATAAATCATCAATACACAAGTGCTAGCGATCAAACCCTTTAATTTGTTGAAATTTTTCTAATTAAATACATAAAATATTGATAACCCAAGTATTTCATATATCAAGATGATATTTTCTTCGACCAAAAAGGCCAAATATGAGGGATGAAAGTACTGAGATGATCAAAACTCAACAAACTCCAAATATACCGAAATTCCCCTAACTATTTTGAATACAACAACAAATCTCAATATCCCATGTGACCTGAAATACCAAAAAATCCTTTTGAGTGGTTTCCATAGAAGGACCAAATCTTAAGACCCCAAGGTTCTATAGCACCAAAAATACTTCAAATTTTAGGATGACACCAAAGTATGAATACCCCAAACGTTCTAGAAAACCCATATCCCTATGTATTCTGGGCACAAATGCCAAACTTCGTGAGCCAGTTCCCCTGAGAGATGTTTTTTTTTTCTTCTTTTTTTGTAGGGAAATAATACCAAATAACAAATACCGAATGGCTCTAGACCACTAGAAAATATATAACACTCAAATGAAACACAAAACCGTAGTACCCTAGGAAACTTGAACAAAGGAATTTTATCATCAGAAAGAAGAGAAAGCCTTAAATACCAACTTCTCACATAATAAACCCAAATTGACACATTACAGCCAATTTAACCTGTAAAATCTCCCAAAAAACAACCCCAAAACAAAAAAGGATAACTATGACCAAACTCTGAAATTTCCTTAACTATGTTTCTCATAATCAATAAATCAAGTCAACCCAATGAATAACCTTTGAAACTCTACCGACATTCCCTTCACCACTAAATCCACTCAATCCCTCTGATAATTTACCTCTTAATGCAAATAAATTCTATAGAAATAAAAAACAATTAAAAATTTATCCCCTTAAAACTCTATCAGATTGAATGCGAAAACAATGTCAAACCAATAATACAAAAAAAATTACCCTGAATTCCAAGAATGAGTTCAACAAAACGCCAAATCCATTGGCTTCTGAAATTTCTTCATCTTTTTAAACTAGAAGACACTCGATCAAAATCTCCTATTATGTGAATACACCATAAAATCGATCAAGATGATGGCAACAAAATCCAAAAAATTAACGATACGGGGTTTGTTTTATAACCCTAACAAAAAACCCTCACAAAATATTGAGGAAGACAGGGGTGACCAAATTAGCATCTAAAGATACGATTGGAAACACCGTTCAAAGAGTTGTTTTTTAATGTCAGATTCAAGACTAGAAGTACATATTGGTTATCAAGTGAAAATATCAGTAGATGTTGCTAATGAATCCAGGTGCTGAGATAATTCGTTGTATTTTTTTTTATCTTAATTATGATAATTAAAACTTTTAAGTTAAGATAATTAAAATAATTTAATTTTTTAAAACATAATATTAATTTCATCTTTAAAAAGCGTGTTTTTTTTTTTCAGAAGAAAAAAACACTGATTATATTAATATATAAAACAGTACATTGACCAAAATAATCTTAGCTGTAAAGATCTGCAGCGAGAAATCCACCATATACTGGCCAAAAGAAAATGCTCACTTATAGGAGAAGGAGCAGAAATGTGTTTGGTTGGCCTCCTCATAGCGGGAATATATTCCTTCCCATACAATATGACCATCAATCAGAAAGAAAACAAAGATATTGTGAAGGATGGCTTGTACAAAAAGACAAAGGACCTTCGGAAAATGACCATTGTGAAAAAGATTGATGACTGATAAATGACAATGGTAAAAGAAAATAAGCATGATAGAAAAATATATCAGATCGCCCATGATCTGCCCCGCAAGAATAGAAATGTCTTCCCAGAGTCAAAAGCGCATAGCAGATACATAATCCTTTGAGAAAACAGACTCTCTTGAGAAAAGTTGACTTGCGTACAAACTGTCCAAATATATCAGATGATTGACATGCTAGAAAGACTGTAGTGGCTCGCTTGAAAAGAATAAAATCAGGCTCGCTTGAATCAAAAAAATCGGCTCGCTTGATGAGAAGTGTGAGACACATAATACGATTAAATCGTATCACTAGCTCTCATGTAGAAAAGTTGGCAGGCACGGGAGATATGAGTCCTTACAACAGCATTGAGAATATATCATGATGCCCCTCATAATATATATGTCAGCCTCGCTTGTAAATGCCCAGCACGAATGATATCAATGAGCCGGCTCTGTTAATTGAACTGAAATGGATTTCGATGATAAATATGAAACAGGCTCAGATGTTGTATTTTGACCATATCAGCTTGAAGAAAATAAATTGACATTCTGGATATATGCCAGCAGTGAACAAAATTGCCATCCTAATAAAACTATAACAGGCTCGCTTGAAGTAGTATGTATAAAGACTCTCACACCATGTTTATACATGTGACAGAGGCACAAAATCATATAATATGACTATAACTGGCATCCATATTACGACTAGACCCATCTGCTAGGACCTCTATCCAAAACCATTAACCAAGGCCAAAAACCTGTGTACCCTCTACAGCGCCATAGTAGACCGCAAAATAAACTGAGAAAACAAAAACTGTCATAAACAAGAACTAATCCTTACCCTGTTATGGAATTGGGATTGTAGTTTGCCAATGGATTAGTCCATCTCTGAAGAGCTGGACGTGCATAGACCCAAAATCAGATGCCAAACCTTTCCTGGACAATCCATCTGCTCTGGTATTGCTTTCTCTGAAAATGTGCTTAATAGGAGGATGGTTAAGAATGACCCAGAAACTTCGAATCCTGTGTAACCAGCCCAGAAGATCAGGCCGCAACATTTTCATAGTCCTATTGACCCATCCGATTACCACCTGTGAATCTCCATATACATGTACATCCTGAATCTGTAATAGGACAGCTAAACGTAGACCACCCCACAGAGCAATTAATTTCGCCTTATTGTTGGATCCCAATCCAGCATTCCAATGAATATGAACCCTTTCACGCTGAGATATTTTAATCCAAGCGCCACACCCCATGAGCCCATCCACACATGCGCCATCGAAATAGATCGCCGGAATTGCCATAACATGAGGTCTGATGCGAATGGAGCAATCTATGATAGTAGCACATGTACGAGGGCGATCTTCCATCCAACCAAGGATAAAAGAATAAACTTGATGTATCCGAAAAGGCACCTCTTCAAATATCAATCTGTTTCTTCCCAGCCACACTTCCCAAATGAAGAAGAAAGGCAGTGATTTAAAATTACCTTTCAGGCTGTCCCAATCCATGGCAGCAGTCAGAAAATCAGTAGGAGACCATGCTGGACCCATAAAATGTAAAGAGAAAAGCCGCCATAACCGCATAATAACTGGACAACGGAAGAAAAGATGGTCGATTGATTCTAGTTTCTCACAGCAAATGTGGCATCTAAAAGGCCCCAGGAAGCCTCTCCTACACAAATTTTCCCCCGTAAGAATCCTGCCCTTCCATACCAGCCAACCAAATAGGATGATTTTAGTGGGGATTTTCCTCTTCCAAAAAGTAAAGAACGACTCTGTCATCTGATCCGTGTAGGAGGCTAAATTCAGGACACTATATATATCTTTGACTACTGGAGCACCCTCATGTATGGATCCATCCCAAACAATAGAGTCCCCGCCAGCATCCCAACTGAACCCCGCAGCCCTGAATGCATCCCTAAGCGCCTCCCATTCCTCCGAAACAGACTCAAGCAACCCAAGTTGGAGCGCAGATTTAAATTCCGGCGAGTCGAAAGACCATATCCTAACTGTCTGAGAGATGAAATTTATACCTCTGTGTGCCAGGCAATGTATAAGCTGCAGAGAAGGAGAATCGGTTGTCGGCAACCCAATAATTTTCTTATAAGTAAACGGGATGTCTCCCCCGTCCCTAAACTACCAAGCTAGCCGATCCGAAACATGAAAAAAAATCATCTTGAAACTTCTCCAGATCGCCGATATGTGCCTTGTGGAAGGAAAGTTTGAACATAGAATTTGTTTCATTAGATCCCCCCGAATATATTTACACTTAATTACATCCTGCCAAATACCCGAACCGCATACAGCCTTCCAGAAGGATTTTATAAGCAGAGCTTTGTTGAAAATCCTGGGATTGAGAATTCCCCATCCGTCATGATGTTTTGATCTACACAGGCTGGACATTTTGCAAAGATGTATTTTTTGCGGCATGTAAGCCCCGCCCCATAAGAATTTTGCCATAATACTATTCAGGCTTTTAATAATACCATCTGGTATGTAAAACAAATGGCCCCAGTATACGAGCGTCTGAGATAAAACCGCTTGGACGAGAATGAGCCTACCCCCCAATGAAAGCCACCTGTGTGTCCAGCCATTAATCTTCCGCCTGAATTTATCTAACATCCAGGTCCAATCCTGTATCTTATAACCACAGGGCTTAATCCTGAAACCTAAATAAGTAAAACCGCCCATAGCCTCCTTTAACTCAATCCCCATGAACTCTGCTATGAATTCGATCTCCATTCTGTCACCATATTCATATATAATAAATGATTTAGCTTTGTTTATTGTAAGACCTTTGGCAGCTGCAAAGTGATTAAACATTAGATGGATGAAGAACCAATCGTTCCTCTTCAAATATCCAAACAGCAAAATATCGTCCACGAATAAGGAATGTGTGCAAGTAACTTCATTGGAGAAAGAGAACCCCTCAATGCATCCCCTTCGCTCCGCATTATGCATAATTCCAGAGAAGCTGTCCATGACGAGGATAAAAATCAGCGGGGAGAGCGCACAGCCCTGTCTCAGGCCACGCTCTGCAGCAAAAAAGGGTGTAGGGATGCCATTTATAATGACAGCAAATCGAACTGTAGAAATACAGGTCATTATCCATCTTATAATCTTTATGGGAAGTCCAATCTTCATGAGAACTAACCGAATGTATGACCAGTCTATTGAATCATAAGCCTTATGGAGGTCTATTTTCATCAAAATAGCATTCCTTTTCTCGGAGTGGATAGAGTGAAGAACCTCTTGTGCAATTGCCACTGCTTCATGAATGGACCGCCCCTTTAGGATACCAAATTTCTCTTTTGAAATGTAATCAGACAAAATACCTTTTAGGCGCTCAGCAATTATCTTGGAAGTTATTTTGTAAAGGATGTTGCAGAGAGCAATCGGCCTAAAGTCCGCAAATGATTGAGCGTCGTCCACTTTAGGAATTAGAACGATGAAAGTAGAATTGATATTTGCAGGCATCACCCCTCTCAATCTGATATGTTCTATAACTTGTGTCAACTCTGATCCCATCAAATCAAAGAAATGTATATAAAATTCCGAGGGCCACCCATCAGGCCCCGGACTCTTATCTGAGGAAAAAGCTTTGAGAATTTTCAAGACCTCATTCTGAGAAATTTTGATATCTAAGGCCATTATGGCATCATCATCAAGTACTCTATGGACATGCTCCAACAACCAGACCTGGGCCGCATTGTCAATGCCACCTTGAATCGAGTAGAATGCAGAAAAATGAGCATACACTTCATTCTGAATCTCTTGTTGGGAATAATCTACTGAGCCATCCCCCCTTTTAATACTCCAGATGGCGTTCCTATTCCTCCGACCATTTGCATACTTGTGAAAAAACTTAGTGTTCCGATCTCCTTCTGCCATCCAAGATATTCTACTCTTCAGCTTCCAAGTAATCTCCTCAATCCTGAGGATCTCCCTTTTCCTTTCCCCAAGACTAATAAGCTCTTGTAATATATTCTGATCAGGGTAATGATTAATAAAAGAGGATATTATCCTCTCCATCTGAAACTGAATGTCCTTGAATTCCTTCTTAAGCTTCATCTTTTTTTCACGGTCCCATAACTTGGAAGCATCCTTTACTTTCTGGAGTCTAAAGTGAAAATAGTCCCAGTCGTCAGAGAACGGCCTTTCATATTTAGCGCACCAAATGCCATCAACCATATCCGTGTATTCAACATCCTCTAGCCAAATTCTATTAAACTTGAACGGACGCCCACCAACCACCACATTATCCGGCCAGGATAAAGATATTGGAAAGTGGTCTGATATATCAGAAACTATAATCAGAGATCTAACATTCTCGAAAATGTCCAGCACCTGCTCATTCACTAACACCTGGTCCAGCCTCTTCCCAATATAGTTCTCACCCTCACGTTTGTTAGACCATGTTGGCGCCACAGGATGCGGTCTAATGTCCTTCAGACCATGTGAATAGAACATATCATTTAAGAAGCCAGCGAGTGGATCCATACGAGCAGCCTTGCCCCATATCTCATCCATATTGAGAGATGAGTTAAAGTCACCCATCACTATAAGATTTGGGAGAGATAAAATACCTGAAGCCTGCATTCTATTCCAGAAAGACACTCTGTTAGCATATGGAGCATAAATATTGATGAGATTAAAATTACCTGCCAGCCCTCTAAGACTTCCATTTAGAAGCATTCCGCCAAAAAAACTAAATGGTTTGAATGTAGCCCGATTAGGATTCCATATGGCCAACAATCCTCTGGATCGACCATTTGAACTAATCGCCGCAGCCGGCCAGCCCTTTCTTATGTTCAGAAACATATTAATAGCCTTCGTCCGATTGGACATAGTCTCTTGTCCCAGAAAAACTATAGGGTTCCTGTCATTCAAAAATTCCTTGAGGCAATGACTTTTGGGGGCATCGCCCAAACCCCGCAAATTCAGAGATATGATGTGATTCATGATAGTGATTTCCGTGGGCGGCATGCTCTAAGCGCCCCTGTTGGACCATCGGGCCCATCGTAACCAGCAATAGGAACATCACACAGACCCCTTTCATCATCCGCAAATAGCGATACAGCCTTGAACTTCCCTTTATTCATTCTACATGCCGCCTTTGCCTTCTTCTTGAGCGAACATATAGCGGTCGATAAACCATACGAATTTTTTGTTGGACTGGGGATAGGCTTATCAAAAACCGTTAAGGCAGCCAGGTCTAAATTGGAGTTCCCTAACAGTGAATCTATGTTGCTTCCAATTGAGTTCCTAGGGGAATCAGATAGATAAATGGGGCCAGATTTTTCTGGATAGGTGTGTGTAGAACCCAATTTATACCCACTGGGCGCCCTGTCATCTAACATTAAACCTGTGCCAGAAGATTCCCCCCTATTTACTGTCGACTTATACAATGGCAATTCATTCTCAGGAGAATTCAATTCTTCAGATTGACTAGGTTCCAAATTTTGTAATACATCCTTATAGGATCTAGACTCCCGCCCTATTGGATTGCCCAACATATTGCAGGGACTGGCATAACTGTCTGAAAAGGCTTCAATTGGAGATAAAGAAGGACAAGGGACCGGGTCATCCCTATCCACCGGGTTATTGATAGCATTTAGAGGGCAAGGATTAGGCAAATTATCAATTTCAGGCTGAAGCACCCTATACAACTTGCGACCCACAGAAGGGTGACCTGCAATATTAGGCGGAACCATGGAATCGGATATGACCGATTCGAATTGTTTTTCAACACTCTTGTAATGCTCAACATCATTGAAATCGATGGGAGACATACCTATTTTTTCCTTGCGCGAGTTACCCACCCCATCATTGCACCTTCGATCTTCGCCGACAGCCACATTACCCTGCCGCGCCATTTGAATACGAAGTCTGAAGGGACAATTATCCCTAAGGTGACCAGTCTTATGGCAGATCAGGCACCTAAAGGGGATGCCCCAAAAATCAATACGCTGGTGATGCTTTGTATTACTCCACAGCAAATCAACGTCTCCCGGCAAATCACCCTTATAATTAATCTCGACCAAAATCCACGCTATCCTCTTGTCAGCAGATCCTACAATGCTAGGATCAATATATTTGGTGGCCCCGATTGAATTGCCGATAGTGCGCAATGCCTTGATAGTCCAGAACTCTAAGGGTAAGCCAGGGAGCTTAACCCACACCAACTTGCTCCGAGGGGCCTCCAGCACCGGATTAAAGCCTATATACCACGGGATAATCTGAAGAAAACATCTTCCCCTAACCCAAGTACAGTCAATAACCTTGTGGACATCCTTTTCATGCATGAAATGGACGCTAAACCATCCATTTATGAGCTTACTAACAATAGGAGAATATCCAATAATGGGCTTCCATTTCTTATGGACCCAGGAAGCAGAATCATAATCCTCCGAATCTGGAAATACCCATCGGCATACTATGGCCCTACGGTGTAAACTCGTCACCCTAATACAAAGGTCCTCATAGTCCAGAGGAACTTCTTTGACCTCCATCCTTTGCTTGAATACCTTCCTCTTGCAACGACGATTTCTTCTTTGGAAATGACCTCTTGAGCGAAACTTAGAATAACCATTTACATCTGTAATATCAACAATACCCTGTTTAATGATGGCATCATCCATCAAAAACTCAGCCAATCTAATGCCATCGCTTCCCTGCACCCTGTCAGCCATATTCGCCGCAAATCTTTGCCGGATATGATGGTGATATCAAATCACAAACGGCTTCATTCTAACCTATACATAGTGCCGCCAACTTCAGGGAATGTCAGCCCTGTCCTGGATGCTTGTGGAAGCTAAATGATAGATAAACTTGTACCCTTCATCCAACGTGAATCTGGAATAAGATATCCCAATCAAATACCCCATCCTGACAAACATACCCACCCCCGTCACCCATACTATATAAAATGCTTATAGACCTACGTTTACATCAGCAAGTCCATAAATGGACGAGCCATCTTATGTAATAGTGAGTCTACGACACAATCTACCAATTTCGCTGGAAAATGGATCCTTCCCTTCAAGTTATCATCTACGTCAGTCCCAGAAAATGTTGAAAAGGTTTTAGAGTTTTAAATTGTTGCCAAAAGTATCCTGAATTATTTCATTCGATTAGCTAGTGTCGTGTCTATAAGAATAACCTTGATTTGTTTGTGCTGTTGATAACTTTACTCTTCTCAGCCCAACCTTTCTGGCCAAAAAACCATATTCGAACATACTTATGATCAAGATCTATGCTAGAGTGGATAAAATCGAAACGGTAATGGAATTCCTTATTACATTTCACAATAAGGGTTTCAAGCTCAATATACAAGTTTATATATATTTTTTTAATAGCTCGAGGAAAGTTCAAAATGACTGACACCACTGAGTCTTTATTGAAAGATATGAAATGATGGGATTGAGAAAAATAAATTTACATGTAATACTATGATTAATACACTCTGTAAGCAGGGAAGGTGCATAATGCTAAGAAATTATCCATTTAAATTCATCAGGTTCATTGGTATTTCAATTCATTCACTCACACATCCTTCATTCTTGGTTACTATAGGAACTAGAATTTGGATTAAGCTAGGTCTTTCAACAAATGCAAGAAGGCTGGGAACAAAATTCAACCAATTTTATTACTCTCATTAATGGTCTATGAAAACATGGTAAAATAGAGTCGATTTTTTGAATTCTAGGTGAGATAGTAGATGATGGATGCACACACACGATTCATACTAATATTATACCTATAACTATTATTTGTAATATCAGGAGGTTACAAGATGCATTGACTTCTATTATTGTCATTAATGGTCTATGCATTGAAGGTAAAATATAGGTCACCTTTCGAATGATAGGTAAGATAGTTGATGATGGATTCAAGCACACCATTAATACTTATACCATGATTATCACCATCCTCTTTAATATAGGAAGTTGCAAGAGATCAACCACAAATCTATTGATTTTTTCACTAACTTCAACAACAACTAAAGGAACATCTCCATATGAAAAAACAAAAAACAAAGTTAATTCCAAGTGCGACACCATTTACAATGTGTTTAAAGTTGAAATTGAATAAAATTTTGGACATTTTCATACACTGAACGACCAACTTGTATCACTTGAAAACCATTGGAAAACAACTATAAGAAATCAATAAATTCTGAAAAAATCGGCATAGATTTAAAGGATTAAAAAAACATCCATGTATATGACCAACTTTCAAAAAAGAGGCACATGAAAATGTATTTTCCTTGGATACGGATGTAGATACCTATGTCGGCCTAGATGCCAAATAATATATAATATAAGTTCCATCTCTATAACTTTATCGAACTGGAAATATTCTTGCAAAGGAAAGATTGGATTATAAAATCAAAATTCCCATATTATGCAACAAGAAAACCTACCTCTTTCTATGGAGGTGCATCATTTTTTCCATCTCTAGTGGTCCGCATAGTATGGCCACTTTTTCTCAATGCTTGCACCAACTGAATCATGTGTGTAAGTGGGGATCTTCCCATTAGCCGCAGACAAAGAAAATGGTGTTCCTTTGATTAGAAATTTATTTTAGAATATTTTGTTGTAGGCATATTTTTTTTCATTTTTACCCTTGTGTGTGTGTATTTTTAGGGAAGTATTGGTACAAACATGTTCACACAATTTGTTTCCACAATTTTCAGTCCTTTTGTCTCAATGTAGTTGGAAAAAACTCTACCTTCAATGACAGTTGGCTCTTTTGCATTAGAGAAATTTTGAGGTCTAAAATGGTACTCTTAAGGAAATAATAAAATAAGATTATATTACACCATCAAATTTTCGAGGGGAAAAAAAAAACTAATTTTTCAACTTGTATTTTCAACTTATATCCCTATGTATTTACTCAAATTTTAATTTGGAACACTCATTGGATGTAGAATTTGATTTCTCATCCAGGGAGTACCCATGTTGCATACTTTCTATAGAATCTGCTACATGAAAAATTAAAAATACATGAACATTGTGATTGCAATCACGTTTTTTCCATGTATTTTTCATTTGTTGTGTAGTAGGGTCAATCGAAAGTATGCAACATGGGTACTCCTTGGATGAGGAATTAAATTTTGCATCCAACGAGTACTCCCACTCAAAATGTGAGTAGAACCTTAGGGAGATAAGTTGAAAAAATTATTTTATTATTTTATTATTTTTAATCTTTTTTTTTTAACCCAAAAAATGGTCGATCATCCCCCATGGTTGACATCATGATCTTGAATCCTTTTGTTTCTTATAAATTTTATTTTGTTTGTACATTTTTCTTAGGAGGCCCATTTTCAACCTCAAAAGTTCTCTAATGGTAAGTTGTCTTTCGTAGCGTATGCTGGATTCAATAGTTGTAACTTTTGTTGTGTCAATATTATCATTTGTCATCATGAAAACCAATAAAAAATAATCAATAATGGAACAAAATTAAGGTGGAACAAGACAAATAACCAATGCAATACATTTTAAGCAAGCCTGTTCATTGAAAATCATAAATAATAGGAATTTGAAAAGATAAAGTGATATATGAACTTTTGTTGCATTTTCATGCCACAAAATATACATGATCTTATGCAAACCATATTCTACCATGAGTCCCTATATATGGAATACCATGAAATCTCCCCTGCCCTGGTTTACATTTGAATGCTTATTTTTTCACTCACTTTCCTAATGGTAATATTTCGTGCAATAATAACATTTCACAATTGACCTATCTATCGATATTCTACCTCTCTCGCTCTAATTTTCAGAGTGTATTGGCTAAGTTGATTTTGTTGATTATTTTGGTGGAGTTGTTACCTCTTCTTGAACATTACCACATCCACTTTGGCTTTTTCCTCTATTTCCTCTACCTTTGCCTCTATCAATGCATGCATAACTCTTGAATAAATGTAATAAGGACTTATCCTCCATAGCGATTCTTGATTCATGAGATAAAAGAGATCCTAGAAATTCCTGTACCATCACTTTGGAAAGATATTTGGACTCCTCATGGTAATAAAAACCATATCAAACATCTTAGGTACGCTCCTAAGAACTGTAACATCCCTAGTTAAAAATCCATGTACAAATAATAACCATGGTTGATGGGACACATATTCCAAGCTGAATGGTGGGAAAAACATCTTAGCGGGTGTTCATTTAAGTTATTATGGCTAAAGGAAATTGACAAAGGAAAAGGCTTTGGAAAGGCATGATGAATTAAATGGAATTTTATTTATGAAAATAATGTAAAATAGGAGAAAAGGGAGGTGAAAGGTCAAAGGTTGCATGTGAGGATGTAAATTAAGGAAAATAATGGACAATTAAGAAGATAGAGGCCTCATTAATAAAAAGGCATATGAGGATCAATTGGTAAGCTTTGGCCAGTTTAGTTTTGAAGCTCACATTATTCTATCTCTCTCTCATACTCTGGGATACTAGGGTTTTCTTGGATCACTCTCGAAGAGTGTGGCATACTTGGATATTTGGAGCAAGAAGGAAAAGGAAGAGCAAGAGAGCACGAGCGAATATCGGGATCAACATCTACAATGGGTTATGAGTGCATGTACCGAGTTGCATGTAATTTGTCCTCACTAGATGTGGCATGCATGTTGTGTGCATGTGGATTTTCCTAGCCTTGCCATTTCCTAGATAGCCACGATATTGTGTGTTTATTTGCATTTATTGTTTTCTAGTTGGTTCTCATGATTCCTTTGGTTGTTGGGTTGAGTTATTAGTTCCTAGAATGCGACAGAAAAATATTGGGTTGAGTTACTAGTCCTAAAGCCTTGGTCGGAAAAACACTCTTCAATCCTAGGTGTGTTGAGTTACTAGTCCTAGATCCTTGGTTGGAAAAACACTCTAGAGCCCAGAAATGGTTGGGGTTGAGTTACTAGTCCTGGAGCCTTGGTTGGAACAAACACTTTGGAGCGTTGGAGCATCTTCGGGGGATACCAATCTGTGATGGTTAGTGATGTCTGAGCATGAGGTGAAATCATTTGTTTGGGGTTGATACAGTTTGGTCTCTAGAGCGCTAGTTTGGCGTCGATTGATTTGTTTGATAAAGTCCCACATTCATGCTTGGAATATGGCATGATGTTGATTGGTTGAAGACTTGGTTCAACCAATATATGGCTGGGTGGTAACATGGAATCCTAATCTCTGATTTTTTTTTACATTCAGTAATGAAGAGCTCATTATTTTGGTTTTTGGTATGCAAATGTATTGGGTTATGTATGGATTTATTTTTTGCTATATCCATTGTATTTTTGTTGTTATTATGTCGGTTATAAGCATGCATTTCATCAAAGATGATGTATGGATCTATATATGTTTTTACCTGTAAATGAATGTACAATGTATCTATGGTGAAATAGATTATATTTGAACTTATGATGTAATTGAGCAACGCTTCTTAGCGATTATCAGATAAGTATTATACCCCCATGTTTAGTTATGCTATTAACACTTGTAGATGTAATGTTTGTGACATGTTTGAAAAAATTATTTTCATTGTTTGATGGGTTTAAATGAGTTCTTGATGATATGATTTCTTCAATGTATTTTTTTTAATATTATTTATCCTCTCCTAAAGTTATAGGAAGTTTTAGGCAGTGACTTGGTCTAAGGTGTTGAAAATGTGGCACAAATATTGGAGTTGCAGGGCCATAACTATTTGTTTGGGGCCATAGATGCTACCTTTCCAAGGCTCGCGCACAACTAAGGGTCTATAGTTGCTCCCTTGTCCTTATATGCCCACGGCTAAGGCTAAATCAGGTCAAAATTTAGTCCCCTGTTAATTTTCAGGGGTTTGGGAGGGTGGTTTACCTCGTGGAGATGTTTTTGATGCTATGTAAGGTGTGTTTGTCATGTTTCTATCCGTTCCACTTCCTTAAGGTAATTTAGGAGGTTTAATCTCATATTGGTATCCTCTCATCACATGTTTACCCCAATTGGACTATTACTTGGGTAGATGTGGGAAGAGAGTGTTACAGAGTTCTATCATAGCATGGTTCAAATCTCAAACTCAGTGGGTGGTGTGTTGATCATTCATTTATGTTGATTGCATATGTGTTTAGTATTCTTCTGGTCTATATGTTCTTGTTGAGTCCATGTTGTGTTCTCCGTGATGGAAGTTGTGTTGCAAATGAAGTGTTGATGATATCGTTGTCAACTGTTGGGAAAAATACTGAGAGGGCGGGGTGAATCAGTATTTGGGACTTTATCAAACTTTTTACTTTTTCACTCTCTAAAACCCATACGCTACTTTTCTGAACCAAACTAGCGTATATACGCGGATATACTTCATAAAACTCACGTATACACAAAGATCTAATTATGCCATTAATTCTTCACTTATATCATTCCATCATTCAATCATTAGATGTTCAATAAACAGTAAACATGTGCAGTAAGAACAGAATAAACCATCACACATAAGCATCACACATGAACACCAGTATTTTAGGTGGAAACCCAAGTCGGGAGAAAACCACTGCTGCAGTTGCTCAGCCTTCAATATTTTATTATAGAGAAAACATCTCATTAACAAATGCCGCGTAGCTCTCCTACCAAAGATGCGTGTGCACCCACCGCGCTCGTTTACCAGCCTCTCCGGAAGGGAGACGACCCCTCGCTTCCGTTACCGCCCTCTCCCCGGGAAGGGAGCTACGACCCCCGATCTCATTTACCCCGCTTACCCGCCACTCCGGAAGGGAGCTACAACCCCCCGACCGAAGGCTACAACCACTACAACCCTCAAGACTCTAAAGACCACGTTTCATCAATTTTCACACCGGATCCAAAGCTTCCTTTAGAAACACAACTTACAGCCACGTTTCATCATATTTTCAGACTGGACCCACTCCACACATTTAAGCTCAATCAAACATCAAACTGATACATTGACAGATAACAGTAAACCAACAGAACAGATCAGATATCTCATACCACAAACTTCAGCAAACCTTATTTTTGCATACGCGCTTTCCTTTCACTGATACCGCGTATATACGCGCCTTCGACCATAAAAACCTATGTATACTTCTATACAAATTACAGAGCTAATTTTACTTCCCATACGCGCTTTCTCTTCAACAAACCCGCATATATACGCGCTTACTCTGCGGCAAACTAGCGTATAGTTCTTCAGACATTTAGGTCATTACAATTCTTCAGAACAGATACATCACACAGATTTAACCCTTTACTTCAAACAGATGTTCGCCTCATCTCATATCTAATCATTCCATAAACAGATCTAGAAGATACAAATACATTTCAGATCTAGATTCCCTTCTTCATCATTTTCTTCATTGGTGCATCATGCATTCAGATATATCATTCAACTATAACCCTTTCCATTCAAATATACTTCAGAGAGAAGTATTCATTCAAGCTCAGACTTCTTGCCCACATACTCATCCTTTGCACAATGAATTTCTTCTCCTTATATAGGTTTACCCTTTTTCAATACCATGAGCCAAAACCACATTACTTCCGATGGTATTCCTGGACAGGGTCACATAGACGAATCATTACTCAATACAATGGGTCAATACCATGGTGGTTACCCCTGGTTTTGCACTTTATGAGCGCTTTTTTCCCATACGCGACTTGGCACATATTTTCCCGCGTGCATATGTGACTTATCCTAGACAACTCCGCGTATGCCTTGAGACATACTCTTTTCATCATAGATCTAGCACATACTGAATTCCTTTCTTCATTACCTTCTTTACTCACTGTAGATACATCAGATTTACATCATTTAACAAGTTCATCAAGACATATTTTATCAAGCACTACTTCATCAAATAGGTTGCCATCATCTTCGACAAGTGGGTTGCCATTCAAAGACAACACTCTATCAAGTGGGTTGTCATCAAGGACAACACTCAGCATCATATTGCCAACAAACATCATATCACATCAGATTTACATCATTTACCAAGTTCATCAAGTCAAGAATAACTTCATCAGGTGGATTGCCATCAAGGACAACACAAGTCAACAATCTCATGTCTTCATCTTCATTCAGTGGGTTGCCATCAAGGACAACACTCTGCATCATATTGTCAACAATCTCCCCCTTTGGACTTGATGGAAACCATGATGGTGTTTGATCACCACAACAGATAGATACATTGAATATAACCATTATTCAAACACCATGATACTCTCCCCCTATTCAAACACCATGATTCTCTCCCCCTTTGACATCAAAGGCAAGCATGGGAGAAAACCAACACACTCTCCCTTTCTCTTCATGTAGAAGAAGGGCGCTCGTAGATCCGAGGGGTGACCGACCATTGTGTTCCTCCTGTTCATGTCAAATTTCATCCATTTGTCTCAATGAAGTACATGACTTTATGACCTTCCTATCACCAAGGACCCATACTTACATCAAAGATCCAACCAAGTGGATTTACATATGAGACTCAAATACCCAACCAAGTGGGTTTACACATTTCAATTAAACTACCCAACCAAGTGGGTTTACAAATTTGACCAAATTTTACCCAACGATGCAATTTACAAATCCTTACATGATCGAATATTACAATTTTACATCATGGGTCTCAACAAGACCTTTTCATCAAATTACAAATATGAATTTTATGACCAATACCAGAAAGACTTCAAGAAAAAGAACATATTTCAGAATCATCATAATGCCAACAATGCATTATACTCAGTAAGGCTGATGCTCCCCCTGAATCTGTGCATCCAAGCAACCTTTCCATATGACTAAGGCTCCCCCTTAGTTTATGCATCCTGAACACTTTCAACCAATCATCAAGGCATCTTTATCAAAACATCAGAGATCGAAACAATATTGTAAGAGCTGGAACACCACCAGAGATACCAAACAGTATCAGAGATACCAAACAGCACTGCAGCTGTGCTCAAGAAAGCTGAACCCAAACAGAAATTTGTCAGCAACCAGACATACGCGGTTTTATGTGCATGAACTCATGAACTCGCGTATATACGCGACTGTGTTTTAGGAAATACGCGTATCCAATACCATCTTCTATATTTTAACCAGATCTGATTCTCTGTGAGGCAAAGACAGTGTTCAAATTCTTTTTGAGATGTTTGAATGCTTCCCTAGAATACAGATAGATAGAACAGTGTAGTTGTGTCTTCAAGCGTCATTCAACGGTTGTAGCATAAGCACATTAGAAACCAAGCCTTCAGATTCTTTGCAACATCAATACATTCTTTCCAAGAGAAATTATCATACCATAACAACATCTTCAAATATGTGTCAAGCAATCATCCATGTGGTCCAATATCACTATGATCTTTAAGATTTAACATGATGTAATACATGTAGGAAAAAGGTCTCAACCATAGTAACAAAATCTGCATGATCTATTCTTATCTCTGAATCATAAGACTTCCAATTCATCCAACAAACATAAACTTCAAGAACAAGAAATGTGGCTCATCCATGATCTTCAACATAAGAAACCATGTATCATTTCATTAGCATGAGTATAACCAAAATAATGCTAACAGTACAATCATTAGCAGTCAGACTGATGCTCCCCCTGAACCTCTGCTCCTGATATTCAGTTGTCATCCCAATTCTCTTATCATTAAAGCATACACGACTGTGTCTACTGGAACTCACGTGTATACGCGAATTTTTTTCAACGAACCCGCGTATGGAAAGTGAAGCATAGAAATTTTCACATTCCTTCATCTCCCCCTGAACTTGTACTTCCTGTACTTGTCTTCTTTACATCAGATGTACTGTCAGAAATAAACATAACCAGAATTATTAAATCAACCATGAGAATCATCATACATTGCTCCCCCTGTGATGATACATCCCCATAATGTATCTCACATCACTTCTGCAGTAATTCAGAGAAGTAAGCTTCAGAAGATGATGACTGCAGTAGGGTCAATATTCCCTACGTTTCTGACCGGTCCTCCTCCTTTTTCCAAATTTGCTTGAACTTTCTAACTGTGTGCTGGAAGTTATCCAATTTCTCATATCTGTTCATCCTGCATTCCTTTTCCACATGACCATACTTATTACAAGCATAACATCTCATGTGACCAGAGAAGTAAGCATAAGGATCATAGTGGGTTTCTTTGTTCTTCCTCCTATTGCAATCAGCTGCTTTGTGACCATACTTGTTGCATGTAAAACAATATCCCTTGAAGCTACCAGAGTACCTTTCTGAGTAGAATCTATTTGTTTGTGGCTGAATTGTTCTGTTTATGCAATTTGCTGCAACATGCCCATAATTATGACATTTAAAACATTCAACGTTCTTGAATGAATTCCTTTGAGAATTCATGATTGTCGGTTGACCTTTTGTTTCTTTCAACTCTTCAGGTTTGGCATTGACTTTCTTTGAATCTTTAGCACTTCCTTGTGAACTAGATTCTCCTTTAACAGTTTCATGAAAACCAAGACCAAGTTTGATAGCAGGAGACCTTTTATTACTCATAATATTGTCCAAAATCTTAGTACTATCTTGAAATCTCAAAAGTTTAACCTTTTCTTCTAATTTACCTTTGAGAATGTTTACCTCCACCTCCAAGACTTGGCATTGCTTTTTCATGATTTCTTCTTTCCTTCTTCCGTCTTCTACTTGGCTATTCATATTTATAATCTCTTCTTTCAACCCATTTTCTTGCTCTTCAAAAGTTTGTAAGAGTTCTTCATTCTTCTTCTTCGACGCTTCGAGATTTACTTTCAGAGATATATTTTCTGCTTCAAGTCCTGCATTCTTCTTATTTGATTTATCCAGGTCTTCTTGAGCCTAATGATTTCTACTTCAAGTCCTTCCCTTTTTCAAATGATTTTAGAGGTTCCTCATTCTTCTTACTTGATGCTTCAAGATCTTTTCTTGTAGAGAGATGATTCCAGTTTTCAAGACTCATTCTTCCTTTGATATTTCGAGATCCGCATTTACACTTAGATCGTTGATTTATGCTTCTAGTCTTTTCATTCGATTGGATGAATAAGCATGAAACCTTTGATACTTGTCTATACATTCACTTTAGATGATTTTTTCTGAACTTCAACTTTAATCTACAAACTTTCTGATAGATCCATAATTGCTATTTACACTATCTTTACCTTGCTCGTACAAGAGAGTAAAATACAAGAGCAAGTTGATCAATACATGTTTCATCTTCTTCAATTTCTCGCTATACATGATTTATGAGGTATCTTCTTCTCGAGTAACCTTTCTTCTTTTGTTTCTTTGCCATGAGCACTAGCAGATCTTGGGTAGAATCTTCTTCATCCTCATTTGACATTTCATCATTATCTTCACTTGTATAATAGCTCTTTCCCTTTTCAAATTGTTTCCCTTTATCATGATTTTCTTCATAAGGACATTCAGCAGCATAATGACCAACTCTTCCACAATTAAAAAATTTGAAGGGAAGCTTACCTTTGAATCTTCCAGTACCTGGTTGGGGTCTTCTCACAAACTTTGCTTCTTCTTCTTCTGATATGTAACTTGATTCCTTGACAACTTCCTTTTCTTTTCCTTTTGCAGATGCTCTCAAAGCAAATTTTCTTGATTTGAGAAGGACTCCTCCTCTTGCCTCATTTCCAAAGCAAATGTGGATACCATTATACAACACAGTAAGAGTTTGCAGTATCTTGCCTTTCTTCAATAGGCCGAAACTTTAGACAAATTTTGAAGTCAAGGATCTTAAGACTTTTTCGACCAGAGTAGTATCGGTTATGGTTTCACCCAAATTTCTCATTCAATTTACAATATCATCTAGATGTAAAAAGAAACTAGAAATACTTTCATCACTATGCATCCTTAAATTTTCATATTCAATTCTGAGAGTTTGGAGTTTTTCACTTTACTCAGATTCTTCATAGCCTGCACGATTTGTCCTATATTTCTTTGTCAATCTCATACATCACTTTATCAAATTCGTTCGGGACACGGTGTATCTATAATAAGACATTCATCGCTTTGGCATTGATTTCATACTTCTTTCTTTCAGCCGCATCAGTAGGAATACTTGCCGGATATTGATAGCCTTCTTCCACGATTGCCCATACTTCTGCACCAAGAATTTGCAGATATGCTTTTGTTCGTACCTTCCTAAATATCAGATTGCTTCCATTGAATAGAGGTGGCTTTAGAGACATTACTCCTTCATGACTTCCCATTGCGACGGATCTCCTTCAAGCGATCAAGCTTCTGCAGAAAGACCGGCTCTGATACCAATTGTTGGGAAAAATACTGAGAGGGGGGGTGAATCAGTATTTAGGACTTTATCAAAATTTTTACTTTTTCACTCTCTAAAACCCATACGCCACTTTTCTGAAGCCAACTAGCGTATACACGCGGATATGCTTTATAAAACTCGCGTATACATAGAGATCTAATTATGCTATTAATTCTTCACTTATATCATTCCATCATTCATTCATTAGATTTTCAATAAACAGTAAACATGTGCAGTAAGAATAGAATAAACCATCACACATAAGCATCACACATGAACACAGAGGGAGTTAGTCGAGGAGAGTTCACACCGCCAGAAGCAGCCAAATTTCTTCAATATTTTATTATAGAGAAAACAACACATACTCAATGTGCCGGCGCAGCCCTCCTACAAAGATGCACGTCCACTCGCGTTGTTTACTCAGGGGCCCTCTTCTCGAGCTGGGAGCTACGACCTCTCGCTCTGTTTACCATCCTCTCCCAAGGGCTACGACCCCCCGATCTTCGTTTAATACACCGAGCAGAAGTACCCCCTGACTGAAGGCTACAACCCTCAGCTCCTCTATGGACCACGTTTCATCAATTTTCACACTGGATCCAAAGCTTCCTTTAGAACACAACTTGTAGGCCACGTTTCATCATATTTTCAAACTGGACCCACTCCACACATTTAAGCTCAATCAAACATCAAACTGATACATTGACAGATAGCAGTAAACCAACAGAACAGATCAGATATCTCATACCACGAACTTCAGCAAACCCTAGTTTTTCATACGCGCTTTCCTTTCACTGATACCGCGTATATACGCGCCTTCGACCATACAAACCTGCGTATACTTCTGTACAAATTACAGAGCTAATTCTACTTCCCATACGTGCTTTCTCTTCAGGAAACCCGCGTATATACGCGCTTACTCTACGGCAAACTAGCGTATAGTTCTTCAGACATTTAGGTCATTGCAATTCTTCAGAACAGATACATCACACAGATTTAACCCTTTACTTCAGACAGATTTTCGGCTCATCTCAGATCTAATCATTCCATAAACAGATCTAGAAGATACAAATACATTTCAGATCTAGATTCCCTTCTTCATCATTTTCTTCATTGGTGCATCATGCATTCAGATCTATCATTCAACTATAACACTTTCCATTTAGATATACTTCAGAGAGAAGTATTCATTCAAGCTCAGACTTCTTTCCCACATACTCATCCTTTGCACAATGAATTTCTTCTCCTTATATAGGTTTACCCTTTTTCAATGCCATGAGCCAAAACCACATTACTTTCGATGGTATTCCTGGACGGGGTCACATAGACGAATCATTACTCAATACAATGGGTCAATACCATGGTGGTTACCCCTGGTTTTGCACTTTATGAGCTCTTTTTTCCCATACAGGACTTGGCACGTATTTTCCCGCGTGCATACGCGACTTATCCTAGACAACTCTGCGTATGCCTTGAGACATACTCTTTTCATCATAGATCTAGCACATACTGAATTCCTTTCTTCATTACCTTCTTTACTCACTGTAGATACATCAGATTTACATCATTTAACAAGTTCATCAAGACATATTTTATCAAGCACTACTTCATCAAGTAGGTTACCATCATCTTCATCAAGTGGGTTGTCATTCAAGGACAACACTCTATCAAGTGGGTTCATCAAGGACAACACTCAGCATCATAAAACATCATTTCACATCAGATTTATATCATTTACCAAGTTCATCAAGTCAAGAATAACTTCATCAGGTGGATTTCCATCAAGGACAACATATGTCAACAATCTCATGTCTTCATCTTCATTAAGTGGGTTGCCATCAAGGACAACACTCTGCATCATATTGCCAACATCAACATGTTGGCATGAGTGTATGACAGGTTATGTGTTGCTTATGCTTGTGTATTGTTCAAGCACACTTGCATACATATTGTTACATATTGTACATGAATTTCTTGCTTCTGTTAGGGTTACATATTGGTCATCTTGTGGTGTTATTCGTGTATGCTTGCTTGTGTGATGTCATACGTTGAACATGCATTGGTCGTTCATGATTTCTTATACATGTCAAGTGGGTGCATATGGTCAAGATAAATTGGTTGGATTGAGGTTGTTATGCATAAGGTCATTGTATGAAATTAGGTCATCATTATGATATTATTATGTTATGATGCTAATGTGTTGGCTAATATAGAGTAGGAGATGCAACAATGGACTTTGGAGTAACAACATATGATCATACAAGGTTGTATGCTTGGAATACAGGTATGTGATTCATGTTTGTTTTAAGCATTAGGTTTACTTTATGTTTGTCATTCTATTGTTATTATGGTTACATATGTGATAAATTCTAGTTGGTCAGTGTAGTCATATGCATTATGGTTTTGTGTATGGCTTTCATTCTATTGATGTTGTGGTTGCATACATTATAGATGCTAGTTGATTAATGTGGTTATACGTACATGTATTAGATAGTCATGAAAGATACAAACCTACGGTGGCATGCATTTCTATTGTTTTTTTATGATAGATAACTTATATTTTTTTGATGATCATGTTATGGGTTAACTTGTCTTAGGTGTATGATAGTTAGCTTGATGATTAGGTTACATGTTGTTGATGACAATGGTATATAACTTGTTTTTGTTACATGCTAGTGACTTCAGGATTAGGGTTATTTCATTAACATATTGATGTTACATGTATTATGCTAATTTGTATGGGCCTGTATAGATGGTTAAGGTTATGATGTTATATGTATTATGCTAATTTATATTGGCCTATGTAGATGGTTAGGGTTATGAAATTCAGGTATGAGTTGGTTGTGACTAATTTTCCATATGTGATTGAATTCATGACTGAAAATTGGTTATGATCTTATGATGTGAATATGTTAGTTAATTATTCTTATGGATATCATGACCTTATTTAGGTTTGATTTGATGTGTTGTGAATTTATATTGTGCTAATCTAGATTTATTGTGGTGAAAATATAGCCTCCCTTGAGATACATTAACGTATGGGCTTTCTTATGTCATCTACTTTGTACTCGAATGCTTGATTATGTCATGTATTTGGTGTTTAAGTGTTTGTGTCTATTATGTCATCTATTTACTGTTGAATGTTTGATTATTCACATGTTATGATCATGTTTCTATAATATTGCATGAATTAATGATATTTTTTTAAGATGATTGTACTAACACATATGTGTTGAGACAATTGATATGTACTTGAGTGTTACTATGCGTTAGTTGAAGTACTATGATTTTGATTGTTGGTTGATTATGACATGGTTTTAGAATTGGTAAATGTTGTCTCCAAATTCATATATATGTTGTATTGATATTTGTGACATGTGACTGACATGTGCATGTTCAGTTACAAGGTCATGTGATTGGCTCGACAAGGTAAGGTAACTAGCTTGTTGTTATGTTTATTTATGCACTGATAATTATGTGTTTACGGTAGGATGATGTAGGGGATTGCATAGAAAAAGAGACTGCCATAAAATTTTGAAGAAGGCTCAGGTTGAATTTTCCTTTGGAAGTTTTGGGAAGCTATTGGGGATTGGGTCATGGAGTTTTTTGCAAAGTCTTGTCCTTTTGGTCCTTTTGATTTTTTTGTTCTTGATTTTCATTCTTCTTTATGTCTGGTGCATAGCTATGACACTTTTTTTGTGGTGTCATATTTTTATTTGTTTTCACAGTTTTATTATTGTTTTTTATTTTTCTTTCCTTTGTTTGAAAGTCTAGGAATTGGTTGGGAAAGAGGAAAGTTAACTAATCTGAGAGAGCGTTTTGTGGTACCCTACAGGTAATGAAAGACACATATGAAGCTTGGTACATGAGAAGGCACAGTCAAATTTAAGACTATGAAAATTGGTTGGATTGGTTGGGTCCATTGTGGTAAATGGATAGTGGCAGTACATATATGAGAAAGGTAACAAAAAGGTAAAGTAAATGGATTTTTTCATCAGGTGCCTTGGCTAAAGTTGGGAACTATTATTCTCAACGATGTTCATGGTGTGTATGGATAGAGGAAGTTCTCTTAACTTATACCTTATGATATCTAGCAATTGTGTTGTGATCATGATAATGTTGATTTTTATATATGTATACATGTATGTATGTATGTATGTATGTATGTATGTATGTATGTTATGCTTGACAGGGTCGTCGTGGGTCATGATTGTTTAATGATGATGTTTATATGTATATATGTGTGTGTATATGTCATTTTCTGATAGGATCATGATTGTTTTATGCTAATGATTATATATATGTGTATGTATCTATGTATCTACATCACTGTATGGCAGGGTTTTCAAGGATCATTATTGTGGAGGAATTATTTCTTATGCAGGTGAATGACATCAAGAGGTTCATGGCTATCAGTAATAAAGTGACAAAGTAGCCTTGAAAAATCTATGATGTTAGTGTCATGTGGATATGATTTAATGTTATATTCTTGTAATATTCTTATGTTTATGTTATGGATGCGTGATGCTGAGTGGTACAACAATGAAGTGAACGCAGTGTGATGCGTTATGTTATGATAAGAATGGATAGTGGAAAGACACTAGAAGCGAGGTTGCTTGTGGGTTCAATGTGTTTCTATGGGTGTGTAGTACTATTTTTGTGTATATGTTGAGCATGTTGTGTGTACTTATGGTGATGTGTACATGTAACATATGTATTTTTGTGTTGATATGATGATTTTATGCCTATTGTATATATATGGTGTTATGTATATATTACATATTAAGTGCTAGGTATATATGGTTCTATGTACATGTTGGATATGTGGTGTTGGGTACATACCGTACTGTACACATGTTGGATATGTGGTGTTCTGTGTATAGGGTGTTGTGCGCATATTAGATATATGTGTTGGCAATATGATGCAAAATGTTGTCCTTGATGGCAACCCACTGAATGAAGATGAAGACAAGAGATAGTTGACTTGTATTGTCCTTGAATGGCAAGATGATGGCAACTTACTTGATGAAGTTGTGCTTGATAGAACATGTCTTGATGAACTAAATCTGATGTATCTACAGTGAGTACAGAAGGCAATGAAGAAAGGAATTCAGCATGTGATAGATCTATGATAAAAAGAGTATGTCTCTAGGCATACGCGGATTTGTCTAGGGGAAGTCGCGTATGCACGCGGGAAACAACGTTCCAAGTCGCGTATGGGAAAAAGCGCTCATAAAGTGCAAAACCAGGGGTAACCACCTGGTATTGTTTTGGCTCATGGTATTGAAAAATGGGCCCATGGTATTGAAGGCTCATGGTATTGTTTTGGCTCATGGTATTGAAAAAGGGGCCCGTGGTATTGAAAAAGGATAAACCTATATAAGGAGAAGAAATTCATTGTGCAAATCATGAGTGTGGAAGCAAGATGTCTGAGCTTGAATGAATACTTCTCTGTGAAGTATATCTGAAGTAAAAGGGTAAATATTTGATGATAGATCTGAATCTATGATGCACCTATGAAGAAATGATGAAGCGAGAGATCTAGATCTGAATTGTACTTGTATCTGCTAGATCTGTTTATGGAAGATTTAGATCTAAGATGAGGCGAACATCTGTCTGAAGTAAAAGGGTAAATCCAACTCACATCTGACCAAGAGATATACAAGTATGCTGCTGAAGATCTATACGCGCCAGCTTCAATCAAGGGAGAGCCTGTGATATACATGGCTTCGGCCATGAAAAAGCGCCTGAGCAATGCAATGGACTGACATGTACGTATATACGCGGTATATATGAACAATAATGCGTATATACAGTGACATCAAGAGCAGCCAGATAAACCAGGGTTTGTTGTGTCCAGGTGTTATGTCGTCCGATCTATTCTCACGGCGCATCGATATCTGTCAGTGAGTTATATGTATATGTTTCATGGTTGACTGTGCTTAAAAGTATGGAAAGGGTCCAGTTTGAAAATACGATGAAATGTGGCCTGCAAGTGGTGTCCTAAAGGAAGCTTTGGATCCAATGTGAAAATTGATGAAACGTGGTCCATAGAGGTGCCGAGGGTTGTAGCCTTTCGGGGTTGTGGCCCTTCCGTGAGGCTGGTAAATGAGATCGTGGGGTCAGGAAGCTCCTCGGGGAGAGGCCGGTAAACGCAGTCGTGCTTGGAGCTCCTCCAGAGAGGTCGTAACCAGCCAGTGGGTGCCTGTGCTAAGAGGGAGTCCAGACTCAAGACATATGTTGTAAGATGTTTTCTCTATAATAAAATATTGAACGCTCAGCAACCGCAGCCTGCTTTTCTCCCGACTTGGGTTTCACCCAAAATCCCGGTGTCTATGTGATGCTTATGTGTGATGGTTTATTCTCTGCTCTTACCGCACATTTTTACCGTTTATAGAACATCTAATGAATGAATGATGAATGATATAAGTTGAAGGATCAATGGCATAGTTAATTCTCTGTGCATACGCTAGGTTTTATGGCAGATATTCCATGGTACACACTTTCTATTTGGTCAAGAAAGTAGCGTATGGGTTTTAGAGCATGAAAAATTAAAAAATTTTTGAATATGCAGTAAATACTGATTCACCCCCCCCCCCCCCCCCTCTCAGTATTTTTCCCAACAATTGGTATCAGAGGAGGTTCCTCTGCAGAAGCTTGATCGCTTGAAGGAGATCCGTCGCAATGGGAAGCCAAGAAGGAGTGATGTCTATAAAGCCACCTCTATTCAATGGAAGCAATCTGATATTCTGGAAGGTACGAACAAAATCATATCTACAAAGTTTTGGTGCAGATGTATGGGCAATCGTGGAAGAAGGTTATCAATACCCGACAAGTATTCCTATTGATGCAGCAGAAAGGAAGAAGTATGAAATCAATGCCAAAGCAGTAAATGTCTTATTAGGAAGCATGACTGAACCAGAATTTGCTAAAGTGATGCAGCTACATTTAGCAAAATAAATATGGGACAAAATCATTCTAAGCTATGAAGGAGACACAAAGGTAAAAAGTGCAAAACTCCAAACTCTTAGAATTGAATATGAAAATTTGAAGATGCATAGTGATGAGAGTATTGCCCATTTCGTCTTACGTCTGGATGATATTGTAAATCGAATGAGAAATTTGGGTGAAACCATAACTGATACTACTTTGGTGGAAAAATTCTTAAGATCCTTGACTTCAAAATTTGACTCTAAAGTTTCAGCTATTGAAGGAAGGCAAGATCTGCAAACTCTTACTATTGTTCAATTACATGGTATTCTAACTGCTTTTGAAATGAGACAAGGAGGTCCGTCTCTAATCAAAGAAGCTGCTTTTAAGGTATCTGCAAGAGGAAAAGAAAAGGAAGTTGTCAAAGAATCCAGGTATATATCTGACGAAGAAGAAGCGAATTTTGTGAGAAAGCTCCAACTAGGTACTGGAAGATTCAAAGGTAAGCTTTCTTTCAAATGTTTTGAGTGTGGAAAAGTTGGTCATTATGCTGCAAAATGTCCTTATAAAGAAACATCTGCTAAAGGAAAAGAAGTAGCAAGAAGTAATAAGAACCGATCTAGCTCTAAGAAAAGTTACTATACTAATGAAGAAAGTGATGGGTCATCTGATAGTGAGAAAGAATGTGAAGAAGATCTTAGACTTCTCATGGCATTTGAACAAAAATAAGAAAATGATACTTTTATGGATGCTCTAGAGGAAAATGATTTTCTTGAAGAAAACAATCAACTCAAACTACGCTTAGAAGAATATAAAATTCTCTTAGAAGAACAGAAGATAATCAGAGAGACCATTGAAAAGCAGTTTGAAGAAGCAAAGAAACACATTGAGAAATTAGAATATGAAGTGGTAAGTCAAAGAAAAGAAGTTGAGAAAGTAAAGACTTTGAATCTTAGATTTGCTAAGGGATCTGAAACCTTAGATGAGATTATCAAGGTACAACGTTCTCCTCTTATAAAGACAGGACTTGGATATACTGGAGAATATTCTCAAGCTTCAGCACCAAATTATCTAAAAGCAGCTACAGGTGGTTTACTACATTCAGCCACTCAGCAAGGGAACAAAGGATCTTTACAGGTAAAGCATGATCATCTCAAATCAAGGAACACTAACAGGGAGATCTTTCAAAGAAGCTACAACCAATAGGTAAATTCAAATAGAAGATTTCATGATCGCAGAAATTTCTACTTCAATGGACAATGTTTCTCATGTCACAATTTTGGTCATAAAGCTGTTCAATGTGTTGCATATAAAACCATCATGACAAGAGAAGCAAGAAAGAAAAATATGAATATTGAACCAAAGAAGAACACCTATAACACCTTTTCTCCTCTTCAAAACGAAGTTGAATGTACTTATTGCAATAAATTTGGTCATGAAGAATCTAAATGCAGGAGCAAGGTCCAGCCAAAAGAACATGTTCCCTCAAGCTCTAAAGTGTGGAAAAAGAAAGAAATACCGGTTGAAAATTGTGGGATAGCTTTGTTTGCAGAAGGTGAAGAAAATCAATGGTACATTGATAGTGGGTGCTCAAGACACATGACAGGTGACAAAAGCAAACTCCTTACTTATAATTCTCTAGAAAAGGAAAAGAAAGTTACATTTGGAAATGATACTCCTGCTGTAATTAAAGGAAAAGGATCAGTGTTTCTAAAAGAAAAGGTGAAGGCTAATGATGTCATGTATGTGGATGGATTAAGGCATAACCTGTTAAGTGTAAGTCAAATGTGTGATCAAGGAACAGAAGTGGTCTTTAGCTCAAAAGAATGTGTGGTTCGTGATCTTGATACAGGTAAAATTATTATAAAAGGGAAAAGAAATCCAAGCAACCTGTATGTACTGAACTGCAAAGATCAATGCTACTTGAGCAAGTCTTCAGAAAATTGGCTATGGCATAGAAGGCTGGGGCATCTGAGCTTCTCTCAAATCAACAAAGCAAGCAGACTTCAAGCTGTTCGTGGTCTTCCCAATATTAATCTACCAGAAAGTATCATATGTAAATCTTGTCAATTCGGTAAGCAGACCAGAGTACGATTTAATGCCAAAGAAGGATCATCAAGTGAGCCTCCTGAACTCATTCATACTGACATATGTGGACCTATGAGGAAAAATTCACCACGTGGGGAAGAATAATATATCATATTTATTGATGATTACTCTAGAATGTGTTGGATCGGGTTCATTAAACACAAAGATGAAGCATTTGAAAAATTTCAGATCTTCAAAGCATTGGTAGAAAATGAATTAGATCTAAAAATCAAGTGTCTTAGATCTGATCGAGGAGGATAATATACATCAAATGAATTCCTTGAATTTTGTGAACAACATGGCATAAAAGACAGTTCTCTGTAGCAGGCACTCCACAACAAAATGGCGTAGCAGAAAGAATGAATAGAACAATTCAACAAATGGCTAGAGCTATGCTTGATGATTCTGGAACTCCTGACATGTTCTGGGGTGAAGCAGCACATACAGCAGCTAACATTTTCAACAAGGCTCATGTTCGGGTAAACAGTGACAAAACTCCATATGAACTCTGGTACGGTAGTTCTCCCTCTGTGAAGCATTTTAGAATTTTTGGAAGTAAATGCTTTATCAAAAATAATGATGAAAAGCTTGGCAAGTTTGAACCTAGATCAGATGAAGGGATATTTCTTGGTTACTCATCTACAAGAAAAGCATACAAATGTTACAATAAAAGGCTTCTAAAGATTGTTGAATGTATTGATGTTGTTATTGATGAGTCTCCTACAGCTCCTAAAGAAGAAAAAAAAACTAAGGGGGAGCCTTAGTCATATGGAAAGGTTGCTTGGATGCACAGATTCAGGGGGAGCATTAGCATTGCTGAGTATAATGCATTGTTGGCTTTATGATGGTTCTGAAATATGTTCTCTTTCTTGAGGACTTTCTGGTGTTGGTCATAAATGGTCTTATTTGTAATTTGATGAAAAGGTCTTGTTGAGACCCATGATGTAAAATTGTAATATTCAGTCATGTAATGAATTGTCAAATTTGTAAACCCACTTGGTTGGGTAGCTGAGTCAAATTTTGTAAACCCACTTGGTTGGGTAGTTGAATTGAAATGTGTAAACCCACTTGGTTGGGTATTTGAGTCTCATATGTAAATCCACTTGGTTGGATATTTGATGTAAGTATGAGTCCTTGGTGATAGGAAGTTCATAGAGTCATGTACTTCATTGGAAAACATGTTTGAAGATTCAGCATGAACTCAGGGGGAGCTTGGCCACTTCAGTATATATTAGATCTGCAAAACGCTTCTTCCACATGCGGAGAAAAGGGGGAGAGTATGTTGGTTTTGATCCACCCTTTTCCCTTGATGTCAAAGGGGGAGAGTGACATGGTGTTTGACTGAAGAGAAATAATGGTGTCAAAGAATGGGGAGAGTGACATGATGTCATTGTATTCTTAATGTAACTATCTGTTGTGGTGATCAAACACCATCGTGGTTGCCATCAAGTCCAAAGGGGGATATTGTTGGCAATATGATGCAGAATGTTGTCCTTGATGGCAACCCACTGAATGAAGATGAAGACAAGAGATAGTTGACTTGTGTTGTCCTTGAATGGCAAGATGATGGCAACTTACTTGATGAAGTTGTGCTTGATAGAACATGTCTTGATGAACTAAATCTGATGTATCTACAGTGAGTACAGAAGGCAATGAAGAAAGGAATTCAGCATGTGATAGATCTATGATAAAAAGAGTATGTCTCTAGGCATATGCGGATTTTTCTAGGGGAAGTCGTGTATGCACGCGGGAAACAACGTTCCAAGTCGCGTATGGGAAAAAGCGCTCATAAAGTGCAAAACCAGGGGTAACCACCATGGTATTGTTTTGGCTCATGGTATTGAAAAAGGGGCCCGTGGTATTGAAGGCTCATGGTATTGTTTTGGCTCATGGTATTGAAAAAGGGGCCCGTGGTATTGAAAAAAGATAAACCTATATAAGGAGAAGAAATTCATTGTGCAAATCATGAGTGTGGGAGCAAGATGTCTGAGCTTGAATGAATACTTCTCTGTGAAGTATATCTGTATGGAAAGGGTAAAGATTTGATGATAGATCTGAATCTATGATGCACCTATGAAGAAATGATGAAGCGGGAGATCTAGATCTGAATTGTACTTGTATCTGCTAGATCTGTTTATGGAAGATTTAGATCTAAGATGAGGCGAACATCTGTCTGAAGTAAAAGGGTAAATCTGAACTGAATATCTGATCTGAAGAGATATGCTACTCTATAATGGTTGAAGATCTATATGCTAGTTCGCCGAAGGGAAAGCGCGTATATACGCGGCTTCGCTGAAGAAAAAGCGCGTATGCGCAATGAAATTGGATCTGTAATATGTAAAGAAGTATACGCTGGTATATATGAACAGAAGCGCGTATATACGTGACATCAGTGAAAGGGAAGCGCGTATGCAAACTAGGGTTTGCTGTAGTCTGTGGTAAGAAATGTCTGATCTATTCTGCTGGTTTACTGATATCTGTCAGTGAGTTATATGTATCTGTTTAATGGTTGACTGTGCTTAAAAGTATGGAAAGGGTCCAGTCTGAAAATATGATGAAACGTGGCCTGCAAGTGGTGTCCTAAAGGAAGCTTTGGATCCAGTATGAAAATTGATGAAACGTGGTCCATAGAGGTGCTGAGGGTTGTAGCCTTCAGTCAGGGGGTTGTAGCTCCCTTCCAGGTGAGGCTGGTAAACGAGATCATGGGGTCGTAGCTCCCTTCCAGGAGAGGCTGGTAAACGAGTCAGGGGGTTGGAGCTCCCTTCCAGGAGAGGCTGGTAAACGAGCGCAGGTGGGTGCCTGCGTGCTGGTCAAGTCTGCGCCAGCACATATGTTGTAAGATGTTTTCTCTATAATAAAATATTGAAGGCTGAGCAACTGCAGCGGTGGTTTTCTCCCGACTTAGGTTTCCACCTAAAATCCTGGTGTTCATGTGTGATGCTTATGTGTGATGGTTTATTCTGTTCTTACTGCACTTGTTTACTGTTTATAGAACATCTAATGAATGAATGATGGAATGATATAAGTGAAGGATCAATGGCATAATTAATTCTGTGTGTATACGCGAGTTTTATGAAGGATATACGCGTACATACGCTAGTTGGCTTCAGCAAAGTAGCGTATGGGTTTTAGAGCATGAAAAAGTAAAAAGTTTTGAATATGTAGTAAATACTGATTCACCCCCCCCTCTCAGTATTTTTCCCAACAATATGGTATTGTGTATGTATGGTGCTATGTACATGTTGAATATACAATTCTATATACATATGGTGTTGTGTATATGATGTACATATGGTGCTATGTAGACATGGTGTTGTAAGCATGCTTGTATATGTGGTGTTTTGTGCATGTGGTGTTGTGTGCAGGTGGTGTCCTGTACATGTCGTGCATGTGGCGTTGTGTACATGTGGTGTCGTGTACATGTCGTGTATGTGGTTTTGGGTACATGTTGTATAATGTACATGTTGCACAGGTGGTGTGGTCTACATTTGGCATTGTGTACATGTTGTGCAGGTGGTGTCGTGTATATGTGATATTGTGCACATGTCGTGAAGGTAGTGTTTTGTACAGGTGGTACTGTGTACATGTTGTGCATATGGTACTAGTATACATGTGGCAATGTGTGCATGTCGTACATGTTTTTTTGAGGGCATGCGATACTATGTATGTACATGGTGTAATCATGGTATCATGACGTGTATTTTTTGTGTTGTAATATGTATATGTATATGTATGGTGTTGTGTGTAAAATGGATGTAGGTTTATATGTGTGTACATGTATGGTGTGTACATTGGGTATAGGCATATATATTGCATTGTGTTGTACACCGGGTGTCGGTGTATGTATTGTGTGGTGTTGTATGCCTTGTGTGGATGTATTTGTTGTACAGTCTGTGTATGTATACATGGTTGAAGAGAAGGCATTGGGTTCTTGCTGGGTGTGGCAACCAATTTGGTGTGTGTGAAGAATGAAGAAAGGTAGAAGTAAGGACCAATGAAGGATAAGTATCAATATCTTATTGCATTTTTACTATGCATGTGGTATATGATTCAAACTTATGATGGTTACATGTGATTTGTGATGATGGTTTATGGTGATTTCATGTGATTCATGATTTTAATGTATGATGGTTTCATTTTGAGCTAACTAGATGTAATATGTTTATACACGATGATTTGATTAAATAGCTAGTTTGACTTGTGTGACAAGAAGTAAAAAAAATTTGAAAGTGTACCTTATTGACGGGCTACCAATGAGGTACGATTTTAATTTATTTCAATTTATTTTGATTCTAATTGAGATTATGTGCTTGGTACAAGAAAGCATGTAATTCTCATGTTGTGTGGTTGAAATTGATTGTAGAATTAACATGAACAACGAAAGGAATTGAAATAGGAAGTATTATGCTAGTAAAGCACTTTAGGAGTAGGGCCATTGTGGGACATTAGTACCCAATAGTGTCCATTGATTTCCATGAGCATGATATGACCGATATGATTTTTTTGAGGCAGGTATATTCCTTGGTTTCTTGATATTTGGATGTGAGGAAGTCTTTCCAAGGGATGGACTGCTCGGGATGGGGGTGCCAGTGAAACTTGGAAGGTGTGTGACTACATGGAAGGTGGTTACCGAATTGCCCTAGGGATTGCGTAGTGGAGAAGGGAAGGTTGTGGATATATTTTTTATGGTCATTAGAATTTCCAGATGGAATCATATGCACATTGGTAGTGTTCCGTGAAATAATGAGTCGGTGACTTCTCACTGAGCGTAGAGTGGCTCATGATTGTAGCATTGGACATTGGATGCAGATTTGAATTTATTAGTGGCTTGTAGACTTCCTAGGAAGGAGGTGAATCTTGGTATTACTTTGAGGATGGAAGTGTGAGCCTTTGGATTCCCTTGTTTCTAATACGGGCATCATATACTTCTATTTTCTGGTTAAGAAAATGTGTATATCTATATATGTGTATATTATTGTAAATATTGTATCAACCTGGATTTATTAAGATACAAAGATAATACAGTTATTTGTTGGGTGAAGAAAATGGGCATGAGAATATTTGGTTGTTATTGTAAATACCGTAATGATTTTTGTTATAAATCTCCAGTAAACGGTATGATTGTAATGTTTTAGCAGATGGTCATTGTAAATACTACAACAAGCTATGTTATAAAGATCCATAGGCAAAATCTTATTTTTTTAGCAGTTTCTTGGTTTTTAGGTGTCATTGAACACTGAGGATGGTGTTCACTCAAGGGGGTGGTTCTCTAACATCCATAGTTAAAAATCGATGTAAAAATAATAACCAAGGTCGATGAGACACATATTCCAAGTTGAGTGGTGGGAAAAACATCCTTTTGGGTGTTCATTTTGGTTATTATGGCTAAGGGAAAATGGAAAATGCAAATGAAAAGTATTTTGAAAGGCATGAAACATTAATTGACATTATCTTTATGAAAATAATGGAAAATAGGAGAAAAGGGAGGTGAGAGGTCAGAAGTTGCATGTGAGGAGGAAAATGAAGAAAATAGAGGCCTCATTAATAAAAAGGTTTTTGGGGATCAACTAGTAAGCTTTAGTCAGTACATTTTTGGGGCTTTCATTATTCTCTCCCTCTCTCATAATCTAGGATACTTAGAGTTTTCAGTTTTGGAGCTCTCATTATTTTATCTCTCTCTCATACTCTGGGATACTTAGAGTTTTCTTGGAGCACTCTCAGAGAGTGTGGCATACTTGGAGATTTGGAGTAAGGATGAAAAGGAAGAGCAAAAATTCACAAGAGGACATCAAGATCAACAAATACAATGGGTTATGAGTGCAAGTGTCGATTTGAATGTATGTTTTCCTCACTATATGTGGCATGCATTATGCATGAATGTGGACTTTTCTAGCCTTTCCATTTCAAGGATAGCCATGGTGTTGTGTTTTTATTTCCATTGATTGTTTTCTGGTTGGTTCTCATGATTACTTTAGTTTTTTGGTTGAGTTATTAGTTCCTAGAGCCTTGCCTAGATAAATGTGCTAGAGCTTGGCGGACAACTATTGGGCTAATTTACTAGTCCTGGAGCCTTGGTTGGAAAAACACTCTGGAGCCCTAGGTGGATTTAGTTACTAGACCTGGAGCCTTGCCTAGAAAACCACTCTAGAGCCTAGTAATGACTGGGATTGAGTTTCTAGTCCTTGAGCCTTTGTTGAAACAAACACTCTAGAGCCCAGGAGCAGCTTCGGTTGAGTCCAATCCGTGATTGTTAGCGATGTCTGACTGTGAGGTAGGATCACTAGTTTGGTGTTGAGACGGTTTGGTCTCTAGAGCCTTGGTTTGGTGTTTATTGATGTGTTTGATAAAGTGCCCCATTCATGCTTGTAATATGGCACGAGGGTGATTGGTTGAAGTAAGACTTGGCTCAGCCAATATATGGTCCAGTGGAACTTGGAAGTCCCATATTTTATTGGTTTTTACATTAGGTAATGAAGATCTTACTCCTATGGTATTCGATATGAAAATGTATTGGATTATGTATGGATTTTTTTAATTTTATATCCATTGTATTTTTGTTGTTATTATGCTAGTTATAAGCAAGTATTTGATAAGTGATGATGTATGGATCTATCGATGTTTTTTCCTATAAATGATTGCATAATGTATCTTTTTCAAATAGACTATGCTATAACTTATGATATAAGGGAGCAATGCTTCTTATCAAATCTAAGTTAAGAATTAGACACCCTTTTTTAATTATGTCATTTACACCTGTAGATGAAATGTTTGTGACATGTTTCAAAAAGCACATGTCATGGTTGGTTGGGTGGGGTCAGATGACTTCTTGATGATGTGATTGGTTCCATGTATTTTTTTAATGTTATTTATCCTCTCTCAAAGTTACAATAATTTTTTTGGCAGTGACCTGGGCTCAGGGGCTGAAAATGTGGCACAGATCTTGGAGCTGCAGGCACAAATTTGATTGTTTGGGGCCCTGGACACTACCTTTCCAAGGCTCTCCCATGGATAGCCCACGAGTAAGTGTCTATAGCCACTCCCTTGCCCTTATTCTCCTGTGGATAAGTCAGAAGTGGGTCAAAATTTAGTCCCCCTTCAAGTTTTAGGGGTCTAGGAGGGTGGTTTACCTCCTGGAGGTGTTGTTGATGTTGTGTAAGGTGTGTTTGTTGTGTTTCCATTGGCTTGACTTCCTTAATGTCATTTAGGAGGTTTATTCTCATATTAGTATCCTCTCATCACATGTTTAACCTGTTTGGCTGGCTACTTGGGTAGATGTGGGAAGAGGGTGTTACGAGAACTTTCTCCACAATTTTTTTATCTTCAACCGTCTCTCAATCAGTCCCAAGGTTGTTCATAAATCCCATCACTCTATTCATGAAATGGTAATTTTTTTATCTCTCCTTCATCTTCAATTCTTAAAACTCTTTCTTGAGGGTTCTAATCTTCACATAATTCACTTTATCATTATCATGATATGAAAATGCCAGCATATCCTATTCTTGTTTTGCATTGGATGCTCCCAATATCTTGGTAAAAGTTTCCATCTACTAAATTTTTTATTGAAAACTTTCCCTTTTTCTCCTTTTCCTTTATTTCTTCAAATTTGTCTTTATGGTTATTGGATATGCCGTGAAAAGTTTCTTGATATGGCTCTCTGAAGCCATCTTCAACTGCTTCCCAACATTCATGTTCCTGCAAGGAGTTCTTCAATATCATGGACCAAAAATCATAGCTTTTGCCAATAAGAACTAGTCCTCGTGTCTGCCTAAGGTACCTTTTATTATCCATTAAAAAATGTTGTAATGCCAAATATTTTATCACAACTACACCCTTCCTTTTTTTTAATACTCAATTACTCATTTATTCAATAAAACTTTCTTTTACAAAGTAAAAATATGTCCAAAACCTATTTTACTAATAAATAAAACACCTTAAAACCAATATTTTCCAATCATCACTGTACCAATCAAAAAAATTATATATTTATATCAATCACCATAAAAATTTATATGAAACTCCTTTTCATTAATAAAACCTTATTTTAAAACAATATTTCTTGACCCTTGATGAAAAAAATTTTACCATAATCCATGAAACATTCAATCAAATTCAATAGCACTCTCGACTTAATCCAAATAGACTATGAATATAAAGTAAGAAAAAATAATAAATTTTTTTATATTCACAAATATTCCAAGGCAATAATTTTCAATAGTCATACCAATTGGTGTACTAGACTAATAAAAATACGGTAGTCAACCATAAATGTACCTCTAATAGAAAACGATGGTGGCTCATCTTAATAGGGTTGCATATGGTTCAAGGAAATGACAGTTGCATCTTAGATTATATTCCAAAAATATTATTTAGGCCTAGTGTAACTATGCACATATTGATGACAATAGAATATCTTCTCTCACATACCAAAAAGATTTCACAACTCTACTCATGGTAATGTTTCAGTGAACAATAACCTTGTTTCTTTAATGACAATGGTAATAGTGGCCTATTCACCTCCCAATCACAACCTTGCCTTAAATTTTTTATATATTACTTTTTATGTTGTTCTATTTTATTTGTGAATAGGCTTCAGCCTAATTTAATACCATGAAAATTATTTACATAGAGGTAGAGAGGAAATGAGGAAAATTTCTTGGGGAATTCCATGTCGTTCTCATCATCAAATATGTTTTACATAGACCATGAATTTTCTAGAAGCACCTGAAATTAACTGTCTAAAGATATCTAGTATTTTCATGAATATTCTATAAATATTATGACTAGAAGTGTCTAAATGTATAAGTATTATCCTTCATGGGTGATCTCGCTAGAAAAAATTATTACGTCTTGGGAATAAAGGAGTGTCAAGTGCTATAACTATGTGATATCCATGCAAGTTCTAACAATATTACTTAGCCTACTATTTTAAATAACTCACTAAGGAGGCTCCACTATGCTGTTAGATGTATTATTTGACTACCTAAGTACTATAGAGTGGTCTCCTGAAGTGTTTTTCTCAGTGTATTATAGCAACACTATAGTCAATTATCTTATCTAGAGTTGGTTTCGGATATACATAGAAGAGTTCCTATATATTCAATTTCATGTGGAAGTGAGATTCAATATACATGGAATGGCTAACGTGGTACTACTTAAACATGTAGTAATAAGTGTTATAGGTGTCTTCAACAAGGTGAAACCTTATGTAATTCCTCTCTCATTGAGTGTTTACTATCGAAGGATAGTTCATTCTATTATTTAAATACAATTGGACATGTATGTTTGTAGCATAGTGTGTGTTTTTGTTTCTTGGTGAACTATGAATATGTTTATATGTATTACCCTTCATATGTGATCTCACTAAAAAAATTTGTTGGGTCTTGATGATAAGGGACTGCCAAGTTCTATAACTCTTTGATATTCAAGTGGGATCTGACAATAGTACTCAACCAAATATCTTAGTGAACCAATTGAGGAGGCTTAATTATGCCCTTATATGTACTATTCAACTACCCAGGTACTAGAGAGTGGTCTCTTGAAGTTTTTTTCTTCATGTAGTATAGAAATGAGATAGTCAATTAACTTATGTAGAGTTGGTTGCAGAATACCTGGGAACCTCCTATATATTCAATGACATGTAGAAGTCAGATTATATAGACATGTATTGTTTGATGTGGTACTACTTGAAGTACTACTACTAGTTGTTACATTGGTTATCAATAAGGTGAAACCATGTGTAGTTATTCCCTAATTGTAGTTTTAATTTTTGAATGATAGCTCAATGTGTTACTTAAAGACAATTGCACATGTTTTTTCTTTTTATGATCTTGATAACCTTGAAGAAGATCTCTTAAAATAGATATACAATAACTTGTACAAGGTAGGGTTTGAGACAAAAAAAATCAAAATAATCACAATTTGTTCTATATTTCTTAGATTGGATATTATGACCCTGGTTATAAAATTCACAACCTTTTATGATTTAATAACACTAGTTTAATTGAAAATGTGCTCTTTATCAAAAGATATTTAATTTATGAATTAATTTTTTTCTTTTAGAAATAAACCCTAGAAAAATAAACAACATAAAATTGTGGATAATTTCACGTCCCCAAATATATTTGGAATGATAGATTTTTGAAATTATGTATTTACTATAGGAATTTAGTTCATGATTTAAATTCTTTAAATTATACATACAAAGTTTCATAAATTTTCATGAATTCTCTCATCCACCCTTTTCCGTAAAATATCCATGAAAATAAAGAAACTTCTTCCACTTTGTGTGTGGCCACTTAATTCCCATGAAAGAAATTGGATACTAATTATAGTGTAATTTATATGAAATATGTTGTAGAATGAAGACCATTTCTAATAATAGAATATAGAGGTATTTTCACTCGCCTCTTCAGGGGGGAAACATTCAATTGCAATTCTCTAAATACAATAATATGTATTGAAAAAAAACTACATAGCCTTCTACTCAATGTATTTTTATCCATAGGGAATATTGTCTAGCTATAGGACATATCCTTATACTCAATGTATTTTTATCCCTAGGGAATATTGAATACCTATAGGACTACTTCTAATGTGATCCTACTAACTAATTTGGGAGTTTTATTAAAAAAGAGGGTTTGTTTTACAATGATTATTTAATGGACCACACATATTAATAATATATATAAATAAGAGGTTTAGTGTAGGACGCTCACAATGATGTTGGGTATGGAACCTGATTATCTTGTTTATTTTGCATCACAGCGTTGGACCCCTGTACCTTAATGGGGCAGCAACACCGCCCGTAATTAAATGCTGCCTAGGGGGTCCAAGGGGGGTGGCTGCGACTTTATGGAGCCTCCCCTAGTAGGGGGTTTCGGGAGCAGCACCCCCGAAGCTAAAAACAGATGTAAAATTGCCTTGTAAAAGTATAGTTATTTCTAGTCAATATGGGTCATTCATTAGGCAGATGATCTGACTGTAGAAGTTATGTTTAGTTTAGGGTTTTTTCCCTAGAAGGAAACCCCTTGCTTTTATGAGGGTATTGTATTGCGATTGTGTATTGTATGTGTATTCTCGAAGCGAGAAACAAATAGGGAGATTGTGAGAGAGAACAGAGGATATTACAACATATCTGTTGTAGGTTGTATCTCTTCATTTTGCTGGATAATAGAAAGGAAGGACTGGCTGTTCGGGGTGGACGTAGCCCAAACTGGGTGAACCACATATATCTATGTCTCCTTGGTTTTATGTGTTTTGTGTGCTTGTGTTTTTCGCATATTTTATATCTTGCATTGCTTTCTAATATTTAATTTTTTAACAATTGGTATCAGAGCCGAAGGTCTATTTGGCTGATAAACTCGCGAGAAATAATGGTTCCTGGTTCGAGTGGGAGAAATGGCATAAGATGGTAACTTTAGGGTCAAGAAATTTAACGGCCAAAACTTCCCACTGTGGAAGATGTAGATGGAATATTATCTATATCAGAAATATCTATACCTACCATTGAGCGGAAAAACAAATAAAACGATGAATATGAAAGACGAAGAATGGGATATTCTCGATAGAAAGGCGATCAAAACAGTACGGTTGCGCGTCATGGCATCGATAGCCTTCAATATTTCAAAGGAAACAATAACAGAGGGTTTGATTAAGGTGTTGGCGAAACTATATGAAAAACCCTCGGCCTAAAACAAGGTATATATTATGAAAAGTTTATTTAATATGAAGATGTCAGAAGGTGGATCTATTGCAGACCATTTAAATGATTTTAATACAGTTACCAGTCAGTTAATTTCTGTAGGGTTAAACTTTGATGATGAAGTTAGGGCTCTTTTATTTCTGTGCTCATTTCTAGAAAGATGGAATGGTTTAGTTATGGCCATTAGTAACTCTATCTCTGGATCTAGTACTTTAAAGTTTGATGATGTTGTCGGTGCTATCCTTAGCGAGGAAATGCAAGGGAAAATATCCGGTGAGACATCGGTATATGCTTTGAGTGCAGAGTCTAGGGGAAGAAGAATGGAAAGAGGAAAGAGCTTGGGATATCACAGTAAATCAAGGAAAGGCATATCCAAGTCCTGATCATGGATAGTGTGCTAGAAATGTGGAAAGAAAGGACACCTAAAGAAAGACTGTAGATCTCGGAAGGGAAAAGAAGGAGATGCACAACAAGAAAACAATCATGAAGAAAATGTGACAGGTGATGTGTTACAAGATGCTTTGATTCTTTCTTTTGAGAATGTTACTAATTCTTGGGTAGTAGATTCAGGGGCCTCATTCCATGCCACACTAGATAATAAATATTTTCATGACTATATTCAAGGAGATTTTGGAGAATTCAGTTTCGGTGATGATAAACCCTGTAAAATTGTTGGAATGAGTAAAGATCTTGTAAAACAACAAAATGGAAACCAATGGCTATTAAAGGAGGTAAGGCATGTTACAGATATGAAAAAAAACCTGATTTCAACAGGGCAATTAGATAGTGACGGTTGCGTGACAACTTTCACAGATAAAACATGGAAGGTCACCAAAGGAGCCCTGGTAATAGCAAAAGGCGAAAAGGTCGGTACATTGTATTTATGCAATGGTATTTCTAAATTTGTTAATGCTTTAACTTCCAAAGGAGCCGATGCAGCATTATGGCATCATAGGCTCAGACACATGAGTGAGAAGGGGATGAAGATTCTTCACTCAAGAAATTTTTTGCCGAGTTTGAAGAATGTTGATATGGATTTATGTGAGAATTGCATTTATGGAAATCAGAAGAGAGTCAGATTTCTCAGAGTTTGGGAAGAAAAGAAGAGCGAAAAATTAGAGCCCGTGCATACAGATGTATGTGGACCTACTCAGGTATCATGTCTTGTTGGCTCTCGTTATTATGTTACTTTTATTGATGATGCAACTATAAAAACTTGGATTTTTTGTATTTAGAATAAATCTGATGTATTTGATACTTTCAATAAATGGAAAGCATTGGTTGAGATTGAGATAGGAAAGAAGTTGAAGTGTCTCAGATCAGACAATGGAGGTGAATATTGCAGCAAAGAGTTTGATAGGTATTGTTCAAAGCATGGAATTCACAGAGAGAAGATAGTTCCAAGAACACCACAAGAAAATGGTGTGTCAGAAAGAATTAACAGAACAATCATGGAGCATGCAAGGTGCATGGGATTGCATGCAGGATTTCCTTTACAATTTTGGGCAGATGCTGTAGATACTACTATTTATCTAATAAACAGAGGGCCTTCAAGTTCCTTGGATGGTGGTATTCCATAGGAAGCATGTACAGGTAAAAAGGTAAACTACTCTTTTTTAAAGACTTTTGGTTGCTAGGCCGTTGTCCATATTAATAAATAAAATATAACAAAGCTTGAGGAAAAATAAAAGAAATTCACCTTTATTGGATATGTTGTTAATGATTTTGGTTATCGCTTATATGATTATGAAAAACACAAAATCATTAGGAGAAGAGATGTAATATTCAATGAAAAGGTCTTGTATAAGAATCAGTTGCAGGAAAGAAACAGGAAAAAGAAAATAGACAATACACAGTTCTTGATGAGATCACAGAAAAGGTAAAGGTGCCTGAAAATAGCAATAATAAATAGCCACAACAATAAAAACCACCACAAAAACAACAGGAACCTCAAACACCTGAAAATGGTGTTAGAAGATCTACCAGGATAAGTAGACCCTCTAAACAATACTCTGCTTCATTATATTATTTGTTTTTGAATGATTCTGGTGAACCTGAATGTTATGAAGAAGCAATGAAGGTTGAAAGCAGGAAGAAGTGGGAGCTAGTCATGGAAGAAGAGATGGACTCCTTAATTCATAACCAGACTTGGGACTTAGTCAGGTTGCCTGGAAATAAAACTAGATTGCAGAATAAATGGGTTTACAGGTTGAAGGAAGAAGATGGAGGAAAACATAGGTACAAAGCTATACTCGTGGTGAAGGGGTTTTCACAAAAGAGAGGTATTGATTTTGATGAAATATTTTCTCCTGTTGTTAAGATGACCTCAATCAGAACTATTTAAAGTCTTATAGCAGCGGAAGATTTACATCTTAAACAGTTAGATGTAAAGACAACATTTCTCCATGAATATTTGGAGGAAGAGATCTATATGGAGCAGCCAGAAGGATATTAGGTCAAAGGGAGAGAAAAACTAGTGTGTAAGTTAAAGAAGAGCTTGTATGGCTTAAAAAAGGCTCCAAGGTAGTGGTATCTAAAATTTGACAAGTTTATGTCTGAACAAGGTTATACTGGATGTCACTCTGATCATTTTGTTTATCTAAAAATGAAAAATGATGGTAGCTATATTATATTGTTATTGTATGTAGATGACATGCTTTTTGTAGGGTCTAACATGCAGGAAACAAATGTGCTCAAAAGAAAATTGGAAAATTCATTTGCAATGAAGGATTTGGGAGTTGCAAAACAAATCCTTGGTATGAGAATAACTAGAGACAGGAAAAATTGTAAATTAACACTGTCTCAGAATGAGTACATACAAAAGGTGTTGAAAAGATTTAATTTGTAGAATGCAAAACCAGTTAGTACACATTTTGCTAGCCATTTCAAACTTAGTAAGGAGATGTGCCCCAAGACCCAAGAAGAAATGGAATATATGTATAAAGTTCCATATGCATTAGTAGTTGGAAGCTTAATTTATGCAATGGTCTGCACAAGGCCTGATATTGCACATGCACTGGGAGTTGTAAGCAGGTACATGAACAATCCAGGAAAAGAACATTGGATGGCAGTAAAATGGATTCTCAGATATTTGAGAGGTACCAAAAATCAAGCATTATGATTTGGTGGTTCAAACACTTCTCTACAGGGATATGTTCACTAGAGAATTTGGCGTGTTTAATCTGAGTTCAGGGAGAAATAAGGAGTAGAAGTAGATTAGATTTCCTGCTTTCAAAAGAATAAAATGTTGTGAATAGAGTTTGCCAATCCAAGTGCACTCTGATGAAGAAAAAATGCTAGATCTGTAGGATTAGGTAGGTAGCAAGCTTGTTGACAAAGGTCCATGGTTTTCATGGTTGAGGCAACTAATCAGCCTCCCAGAAATCAAGTCTGAATTCTTGATGCCTTCAAGAAGGCACCATCCCCAAGTGGAGCCACTGTTAGCCACCTATAATATTTTGTTATACCAAAAAGTTGGCTAAGATCTTTTTTGAGCCTCCAAGGAACAAATTTTATCACTAAAAATTGTTGGCTCTTGAAGACTCCTTGTAGGCCTCATGCCTCTGTCAAAAATCTTCATCACTTTCCCTATTAATTCTGCTGATTTCCTGTAAGAAACTGCTGAAGAAACCATCATTTTCCCCTTTCTCCCACTCATAACTAACCTTCATTTACTCCCCCTTTTTCTCCATGTTATTTCCCTACTTTTCATAAGTTTCTCCTTCCATTCATGAAAATCCTCCTAACATGGTTTAAAAATTCTTTTTTGAGCTGTGCCGAAACCCCCAAATTCATTTAAAACCTTGAAATTTTTCATAAAAAACAAAGTTTCATTGCTATGGACCTAAGCCCCTTGGGCTAAGCCCTAAACCACTTCCCCACCATACGCTTTGGGTCTGGAACCACTTGCTAATACGTTAAGGTGCTAATCGCATCGGAAAGAATCAAAGACGCAAGTCTTTGCCATACTCCAAAGTTCCGATTGCGATTAGCCTTGCTGCTTAAGACCCCCGATCACATTATTTTCATATAACCCTGAGCCCGCCCTCGGTGCTTAAACCTTGTGAATATTTCATTTCCGACCCATTTTTCCATTGTAAATTACAAAAACCCTCTTTTCTAAAGTTTTGATTTAATGAGCCAAAGTCACATGTTAAAAATAAAATGGTTAGATCAAAAAGACCGATCGCGCAATCGTAATTGGGGAAATTTCAATGGGTTGATTGAAAAGACCAGGCCCGCAGTTCCGATTGCGATTAGGCCCTTATTATATATAAAGCCCCGGGCCCATCAATTTTCATATATTCGAAGGCCCCACAGGTGGGCGCCTATCCTTTGTATATATTTTATTTCTGCCCTGATCCATTAAACCTTCGTTTATATTAAAAACTTGGGGTTTTGATATGTTATAAGGGTTTTTGCTGGTTCTTTCTAAAAACTAATCTCCACCGTTGATCATAAGCCGATCAAACAGCCAGTGCTTAATTGCATCGGAGTTTTCCATCGCATGCATTTACTTTTCCCCCGATTGCTGTTCCTCCGATTCACTCCCCTCCATTGATCTAATCCTCGGATCCAACGGCTATCGCTTAATTGCCTCTCCCCTCCCGATTGCGCAATCGCATTGGAGTTTTTTGTTTAAATCGCACTCTTTCCATCATCCCTCCGATTGCGACTACCCCGATTCATTTCCCACCGTTGATCTGAATCTCAGATCGACGGTCTGCGCTAAATCGCATCGCATGTTTCAAATCGGTGCATTTGCTCGCTACCCCCGATTAAGACCCTCCGATTAGATCTGGACCGTCCACATGTCCAGATCGGACGGTCCAAAACTACTCCTCCTTATTCTTCTCCCGCTATCCTTTTTTCCTTTCTATGCAGATCTCCACCGTTGGTTGCCTTCATCCGACGGATGCGCTCCTCCCCCGCCATCTGAAGCAGTTTAAACCTACTTCCGCAGGATTTCTTAACTATTTTTGTGTTTTGCAGGCATTTTAATGGTTTTCCATTGTATAATGAAAGAAATACGAGGGTTGGGAAAGACGTTTCCTGCGCCTTCGAGCTATTAAAGAGAACCATCTGCGGGGTTTTGCTCCATTGTTTTCTCAATGCTTCATGGGCATTGATGCCTTTAAAAGCCCAGTGCGGCCTGCACATCGACAAGACACTGTTTTAATTCAAAAATAGTTAAAGAGTATCAGTTTGAAGACAGAGCATAGCAGATGAAGATTGAAGACGATTTTTATGGGGATTACGGCTAAGACTGTTATCAAAAGCCTAATCCCCAATCTAAAACACAGTTTAAAGGGAAAACCTAAAGTGTTTCATCAGACAGAAAGCCTCCACCGCCACATCTGAGGCAAATTGATTCCTCAGCTACCACCGAGCCACCTGTCGCCTCAAACCTTTCAAAACAGAGGCCGAAGTTATTGAAGAAAATCAGATATTCGCCTCCAGCGCAGCTAGGGAGTTACTTCTGCAAGGAAATCAATGCAGAAAATATCTGCAGAGTTACTCCAAACATTACATAAAACCTCAAAGTCAAATAAAGCTCCCACCGAGCTTAATCCATAAATGTAAAATAGTTAATACAGTGTTCCACCTGTGAACTTCTTCATCGAGCCCCTCAAAGGGCCGAGAAGTCTTGAACCTATATTAATTATCCTGAGAGATATTTTCTCAGATCACCTCCTCATTCTTCTATAAATACCTTAGAAGAAGACAACAAATCGTTGGTTGCAGAACCTTGAAATACACTTGAGCTCGAGACTTCTATTTGTACATAGTGTTCACTGGCCCTTGAAGCTCTATTTGTGCTAGAGTAGTTAGGTTGAATAGTGAAGATGATTGCTGAACTGAAACATTGGACTTGAAGATTGTAACTGGTTTGAAAACAATATCAAAGCTGTTTCTTGGGATCCTGGTCTTTATCACTGGTGAAGTGCTTCTTTCTTTGTTAATCGTTTTCCTTCTATGTATGCCATATTGTTCATTTTCCCTCTGTAAAGAAGAGTTTAAATAGGGTTAGGATTTTCTGTATAGCAGTAACCTTCTCTGGCTGAGAAATCTTTATCTTAATGTTTTCTTCAGATTTGTTTATTTAAGAATGATTCAATACAGTTTAAACAGTTAGGAATGTTGGCGTTCCCTCGTCCTTCTATTTTCTCAAACATTGTTCTCGAATGTTATTTCCATTATTTGCTATTAAAGTTAGACTAGAGAAGATATGGTTTGCCCTGATTCCTAGATTCTTTTCTCCAAAGGCAGATTCTGAAAGTTTCCCTTGGTGTTGATTGAAAGCAGACTAGGTTTAAAAGTACTTTATCTGATCTTAAGTTACACTCTGTTTTTCTTATGTGTTTTCATACTTTCTGAAGGTAATTATGTGGATTACTGGATTGTTTGTCAATTAAGCTGCTTTAATAAGAACTTACCCAAGAAGTCTATGGTTAGCCCTGTCCTTGGTTGGTTTTAAAACAGTTACTTAAGAGGCTTTTCTTGTTTGGACTGACTATAAATCCTCTGAGAAATTATTATCGGTTTCCACCCCTCCAACATTTTAATGTTTCCATTTCATCATTTTAATCTCAATAATCTTGTGGTATAGATGACTTTCCCCTTGGATCACACTTGATGTTGTTGTTAAATTAAAGCCCAGATATGACTCCATAGCCCAATGGACTAAAAACCAGCGTTATATCTATCTATCTGCCAAAACTGTTCTATTTGCTTGCAACTTCTCACTTTTGAAACTTTTTGCACTTAGGACTTTCCCCTCAAGTAACATTTCATGCTCAACCATCCAAAACAAAACAAAACCCTTGGCCTTCATAACTAGCCTAATATCATTACCTTAAGCTTTTCAAAGACAATATCCATCTTTCCACATATTGGAGAGATCCCTCTCCGGATTCAGGAGGGCTAGATCCTAGAATCCCAAAGTTTGGTTGAAATGATGTTAACTCTCTGATTGGACTCTCCCAATCTTGCTAATAAATTACAGAGACCTAACATGCCTGTGTCAAGAAAACAACATGATTATCTTTATGTAGTTGTGGATAGATTCAGTAAAATGTGTATACTTATGCCGTGTAAGAAAACCATTACTACTGAACAAACTGCTGAAATTTATTTTCAACATGTATGGGTTCATTTTTGTTTCGAACTTCTATTGTTAGTGACAGGGATTCCAGGTTCGTTGGGAATTTTTGGTCCAATATTTGGAAGATGATGGACACAAAGTTGAAAAAGAGTACTGCTTTTCATCCGCAAACTGATGGCCAAACTGAGGTGGTGAACAGAACCATTGTGCATCCATTGAGAGGATATTGCAGCAAGCATCCCAAGTTGTGGGATGAAAAATTTCATTACATTCAGCACGCTTACAACCGGGCCAAGCACTCTTCTACAAATACTTCACCTTTTGAAGCTTGCTTTCGATATTTGTCGAAATCGCCATTAGACTTCATCTATGAGAAGGATGTTGCAATTGATGGGCATAGTGATATTGACAAGGCTTGAAAGCTCATTGAGAAAATTCATATGATTCATCAACACTTTCAAGAAAAACTAGAGAAGATTCAAAGAAAGTACAAGGAGAGGCATGACAAACATAGAGTTGATCACACATTTGAAGAAGGAGATGAAGTATGGTTGTAGATAAGCAAAGAAAGGATGCAAGGAGAAGGTAAAAATCTCAAGCCTATTAGTGATAGTCCATTCAATATTACTAAACAAGTTGGTAATAATGCATTTCAACTTGACTTTCCTTCGTATATAAAAATGTATTCCATTGTCAATGTGGAGAATTTACATTTGTATGAGCGTCCATTGATTGATGATCAAGGGAGTGATATTCAACTGCCATCAATAGAATATTTCTCTCTAGAATTTTTGGATGAGCTCAAGGAGGATGCCATCCTTGACAGGAGGACACACACTTCTAAAATGGGAAGTGTCTATTATCTTCAGGTTGGGCTTAAGGGAAGCAAACCAAGTAAGGCAAGATGGATGGAAGTGGAAAAGGTGAGGGAGATGTTCCCTCATCTTTTGAACATGTGATTAAAGTATTTTGGGGTCCAAAAGCTTCCCAATGGGGAGGTGTGATCAGGATATCATGTCTTATGCACAAAAATTAAAGTGCTCGAAATAGGTCCAAAACTAAGCAATCGAAAAGGTCTCGTCATTTCGATTCTGGTGTCGCAAACGGTTCGAAAAACCGATGTCATGGAAGGAAGATATCGCCTTCTGTTTGTTTTCCCAAACAACAAAATTTTGGTGACTCGATTCCCAGTCAACATGTAGGTACAGTCAGAAGTTATATACTTGGAATATTCCATTTTTATTTAGCCAACAAAATAATGCCACGTGGAACAATATGGGCCATTGAATTTATATGGTACAAAGTTGATTTGGCCATTGGATGGATTTTTGAAGCACTGTTAGATGAGTGACACGTGGTAAGCCCACAGGATGCCACGTGTCCCTAGATTTATATGGTAAAATTTTTATGGAGCTCCGAAGGTTCGAACACTCGACCTCCTACCTACAACAAAGTCATTTCACCAACTCGCCTACACGTTAATTATTAGTAGTAGAGGGGCAGAAGAATTATTTATAGTTTAATGGTTTTGCATTTGGGGGTGTGGGGAGGCTAGCCTTGAAGGTCCAGCCCCCCCTTCCATGCGCCCAAGCATTATAACCTTTGAATTTAACCAACAACTATCCAACAACTCCGGTGGTAAATGTATAAGTCATTCACATGTGTTTACAACCCGCAGAATAAAAGTTTTAAAACTGGTGACTATTGAAACCATAACCACTGGCGGAAAGGTTTCAAAGGTTGTTCACATGCAGGAGTGGCATCAAATTCTATGGGTTGTGGAATATTGCCACTCTGAATTCAAAACCATTTGATGGAGTTTTAAACCGTAACAAGTGGAGGTTATGGCAGGGTGACCACCCCAACACTAAATTTAATGTTTAACTTAACCATCCAGCTATATTTAGAGTGCACCCCTATTTTTAGGTCATTGTATTAAATTTAACTGAAGTTAACTGTCTGTCTCCACATTTAGTGGAGCTTTTTCTAGCTGTCATTGGGGAAAATGCATTGGGAGGTCACTTGTCGACCAATTTTGGTGAAACAAGAGTCTACCTAAACTAATTTTAGAATTATGGAGCCATTATTGTAGAGAAAAAAGCCATTAGAGGCCTGAAAACTTATGTAATTTAGATTTTTGAGCATAATGACAAAGAGGAACATGCCATTGGGAGCTGGACCAGCAGATGTAGCCCAAGAGGGGTGAAATGCTTCATCATTCCTATTATGTAAAACTTATGTGTGAATGTTTTTCTATGTTATGAACTGTTGTTCGGTGTTTTTAAGGCTTATTACATGTTTAAAGTTCACTAATTCATTTAATTTTCATGGTTAAAACTCTAATTCCTTAAGAAAACTTATGGAGACAATTTTTACATGTTTATTTAACTGGAAGGACACTTAGCACAACAGAACAAATACACTCCTTTTAGATCAGTTTCCATCTGTAATATTCCTACTTAGCCTAAGCTAAGAGGAATATTCATTTTTGTTTTACTTTCCGTTGCATGAATAAATGAATAAAGGAGGACATGTAAAACTCCTGAAAAGGCTGAATAAATCAATTCCCATGTGAACAAAGATAAATCGGGGCCATGTAAATAAATCACTTGCGGGTGTGAAAGGGGTTTGAGCTCTGAGACTGGGTCAACCTTGACCAAATCTATAGTGCTGTCTAGATTCAATGTATCTCATGAAGGGACAACACAGTTCTAGAAGGAGGCCCCTCATGTGAAATGAGCTAACTCATCAAGGTGGTTTAGGGTTTGCAAAGGTTTTCATCTTATAAAAGGAAGGGGAAGGAAGCAAGAGAAGTTTTTGATTGATTATATTTCTAAGTATCTTGTATGCTTAGACAAATAATATTCTCTGTTGTTTAGTAGAGGATTGTGTTGCTTAGCACTTGGAGTTCCTATGCAGGGATTTCACCTCTTCCTTTGAGGATTCTTGGAGGAGTATTTGCTGATTTGATCCACTATCGGGCTTGAGGCAAAGCTCTACTTCCAATTACAGTGCAGATCCAGTGAGGTTTTCTCTACTTTTGCAAGCTGCAACAAGTGGGATTCCAGATCTGCAGAGATCTAGCTCGTTTTGGGAGCCTCTTTTCATGGAGTGTGTCTTTTAACCTCCTGGAAGAGTGCCTCTCTTGTTTGTGCTTCAGATCTGTATCTTCACAGCTGGCCATATATGTTATTCAAGCTACAACACATTTTTCATTAAGGAAATTCTTTATTTCCATATGAGATTCTTCAGGGTCTTTTGATCCCAATTTTGATAAGATATCTCTGGTGATGGGATTTTCCTTTCACTTTGGTGATCCATGTATTAGCTTGCTAATTCATGTTCTGTTTAGATCTGATCTATTGTAATGTAAAGTCATATTCAGAAATTACTGTAGCATTTTACAGATCTGTAACTTAAAACTCAGATCTACTCTTGTTTACGCATGATTTGGTCAAAACCCCAAGGGGATCTTGTAAATAAGACTATCTAGTTTCCATATCTGAAATGGATCTGATGTTTTGTCCACAAATCTATCCTAGATCTGAGTTGTAATATTCATTTGTTGCATCTCTTTAAAATAATGTTATTGAGCCATTTCTGCAGTTATATATGTGTTGTAGCCTTCTTTTTCGAATATTTCTTGCTCTATTGTCTCTTGCATTCTACTTATGATTCTCAGAGTTAGAGATTCAAGGATCACTTGAGTTTCCAAGATTTTTGTCACCTCAAATACAGAAGAAGACCAAGGTAGCAGTATAGAGATGGTGGGTTCTTCCATAATCAGGATAGACACCACTCTATGATAAAATTCTTTTTGCCCAAATTTGATGGATCATCCTCCAGTTTTTCCAAGGCATGGGTAGAAAAGCTCGATATTTACTTTTAGTTGAAAAAAATCCTAGATATTGAAGCCATTAAGATTGCAGTGCCGCACTTTGAAGGTGAAGCACACAATTGGTGGTTCCATGGGTTGTCTAAATTGGGACATATCAATGTGACTACTTATTCTGAGTTTACTAGAAGACTGGTGGAGAGGTTTGACAGGAAGGATCCTAAAGCACCCTTCATAACTCTTGAAAAGCTGAAGCAATCAGGGGATGTGGAGACTTATATCTCTGAGTTTATGAGATTATCAGTCATGGTACTTGATCTATCTATAGCAAGGAGAGTCTACATGTTCAATGATGGCCTGGAGGAACCTTTGCATGGGTTGGTTAAATCTACCAAGACCATCACTTTGCATGATTCCATTGAGAGGGATAGAGACCTCCAAGATGCCTTGCCAAAATCAAAGGCAACTTTTCAGAGCAAGGCCCCTCACTTTCCTAAGGGGAAGGAAGGAAAAGCTGCTCCTCCCAAGGAGAGCTCTTTGAAGAAGCCTCTTGATATTGATCTCAAGAGGGAATTAAGGAAAAATAAGCTATGTTTCACTTGCCAAGAGTCATGGGCATCGGGACATAGATGTGCTGCGGGGAAAGCACACTACATAGAAGTCTTCTCATATTTTAAGGAGGAAGATGAAGATGATGAACCTAGGAGGGGTCACAACACTGATGATGATGAGGAAGATCAAACACCATCCAGAGATGGGAAGGGAGCCTTTGCTCCAATAAGTGGGACTCTTCCCTCTTTGAGAGGAGTGCCTAAGTACTTGACCCTAAGAGTACAAGGTTTAGTCATGAATTAGAAAGTATCTGTCCTGATTGAAAATGGGGCAACCCACAACTTTATTGATGCTCATCTTGTGCAAAAGAGAGCAATCCTCACTGATACTTTTGAGGGATTTTATGTTTTGGTCCTAGGAGATAGGACCATGCATTGCATGCAATATTTTCCATCACTCTCTATCATTATGGGATCCTACACTCTGGTGGATCACTTCTTTGTAGTTGACATACCAGACACCAACATCATTTTGGGTGTCCAATCGTTGATTACCTTAGGGAAGGTTACCACTGATTGGAAAGCTTTGCAGATGAAGTGGGTGGACTTGAAGAGTGGGAAATCACAAATGATTCAAGGCATGCTCACTTTTCCTTCACCTAGTACTTCCACACAAACAACAGAGATGGATTTGCGTAGTGGAAGCAGGGATCTCACAGTCCCTTCTCTCATGTTCATGAGGATGGTGCAAGGGAAATTATTATCTAATGACAAGCCACCTGGAATGCCATCAGATTCAGATCTTGTGGGGAAGGCTCCAAAAAGTTTTGCTCCAAATCTAGATCAAGGAAGGATTGGAGCAATGAGAGATAGCGTTGGAGGGCTTGCGAAAACCCAAGTATGAGGGAGATCTTCTTCCTGCATCACTATCTCCCTCTCTATTTTCTGAATCTGCGCTGTGGGAGGAGAAGAATGGGAGGATTAGCCTTCCAACAAATGTTTTTTGTATGTGTAATGTCAAAAATGAGATCAGAAACATGACAAGCACTTCCATGGATGTATCAGCAACGCTGTCATTGTTGAGCAGTGTGGATATTTATTGGAAATCTCAACTGCTTGTAGAATATTCCAAATATCTTCACATAGGTATGATATTAGATGGCATGTAGCAAGAGGAGGGCTACTTAGTCCAAGGGGGAGTCATATATTATCATGGTAAGGTCTTCTTGGCTAGAGCTTCCAAGCTCAAGCAAAATATCTTACAAGGAGCACATGAATAATTCTTCCTTAGCCATATGTATTCAATGAAGATCTATACCCTGATCATGAGGAGTTTTGATTGGGAAAGCACGAGAGAGGAATTAAATCAACACTTTCAAGAGTGCATTAGCTATGGAGGATTGGGGCAACCAATGGACTCTTTGCAAGAGTCATCTCAGCCAGCTCTTCCTTTGCTTGAAAGGAGGAAAATGTTCATGCACAACTCCATGTGTATGAAGGACTATGATGGTAAAAGGACTTACATGCCAAGAAAGTTGTATTTTTTGATTTGTCACATTATTTTACCATGTTTTTGTAGGCTAAGACTCCTAAAGGGGATGAGAGATCATGTGGATCTCATAGCTTTTTGGGGGCCAATAGAAATTTTGAACTTGGCCACTCCCTTGTTGTGCAAAGGGAGATTCATTTTCATGATGGGTGCTTCCCAAAGGCACCAAACTTATGTAACATATTCAACCATGTTAAGGCAACTCATGTAGCAAATGTGTGGTGGGAATTCCACTTGCCACACCTAGATCTAATGAAGACAAGAGGTGCACTGCGCTGGCATCACATGTGGGATTCTGAACCACCTCCTCAAGTTCAGATTTCAGTTTTCATATATGTAGTCTTGCTTCCATACTTGGATGATATAGTTGTATTGTTTATGGGGTTTTATGGATAGAGGATGGGCAGTGTGTATGTACCACATGGTTTAGAACTTCTACCCATACTTCATGTTACATGTTTTAGATGTAGCATTGCTTCAGCCATGTTTATTTCTGTTGAGTTTTTCACTCCTGGTCGGATGGACTATGCACATATTATGTTGACCTTCAAGGAATAATTCATGATGTATTGGCTTGTTGAGGACTTGGCTTATGATGATTACTTGATCCTTGATGATGCCATTAATGGAAGAGGAGAAGTGCTACAACTCTTACCCTATCAGTTGCTTGAGGACAAGCAACATTTTGGAGGGGAGGACTGTAATGTTCCTACTTAGCCTAAGCTAAAAGGAATATTCGTTTTTGTTTTAATTTCTATTGCATGAATAAATGAATAAAGGAGGACAAGTAAAACTCTTGAAAAGACTGAATAAATCAATGCCCATGTGAACAAAGATAAATAAGGGCCATGTAAATAAATCACTTGTAGGTGTGAAAGGGGTTTGAGCTGTGAGACTGGGTCAACCTTGACCAAATCTACAACGCTATCTAGGTTCAATGTATCTCATGAAGGGACAACGAAGTTCTAGAAGGAGGCCCCTCATGTGAAAGGAGCTAACTCATCGAGGTGGTTTAGTGTTTTCAAAGGTTTTCATCTTATAAAAGGAGGGGGAAGGCATCAAGAGAAGTTGTTGATTGATTATATTTGTGAGTATCTTGTCTGCTTAGACAAATACTATTATATTTTTTTTAGTAGAGGATTGTGTTGCTTAGCACTTGGAGTTCCTATGCAGGGATTTCACCTCTTCCTTTGAGGATTCTTGGAGGAGTATTTTCTAATTTGATCCACTATCAATATTGAGGCCAAGCTCTACTTCCAATTGCAGCGTAGATCCAGTGAGGGTTTGTCTGGTTTTGCAAGGTGCAACAAGTGGGATTCTAGATCTGCAGAGATCTAGCTTCTTTTGGGAGCCTCTTCTCATGGAGTGTGTCTTTTAACCTCCTGGAAGAGTGCCTCTCCTGTTTGTGCTTCATATCTATATATTGGCAGCTGACCATATATGTTATTCAAGCTACAACATAGTTTTTATTAAGGAACTGTGTTATTTCCAATTTTGATCCCAATTTTGATAAGAGATCTCCAGTGATGGGCTTTGATCCCAATTTTGATAAGAGATCTCCAGTGATGGGCTTTGCCTTTCACTTTGGTGATCCATGGATTAACTCGTTGATCCATGTTCTATTTAGATCAGATCTACTGTAATGTAAAGTCATATTCAGAAATCACTGCAACATTTTACAGATCTTCAACTTAAAACTCAGATCTACTCTTGTTTATGCATGATTTGGTCAAAACCCCAAGGGGATCTTGTATATAAGACTATCTAGTTTCCAGATCTGAAATGGATATGATGTTTTGTCCACAGATATATCCTAGATCCGAGTTGTAATATTCATCTACTGCAGCTCTTTAAAATAACATTGTTGATCCATTTCTGCAGTTATATATGTGTTGTAGCCTTCTTTTCTGAAGATTTCTTGCTCTATTGTCTCCTGCATTCTATTGTATATTGAAAGAGCTTCATTATAATTATGATTTTCTGTTTTATACTCATAATTTAATCATATTTTATGGCCTCCTACTCATACTATCCAAGACTGCGTTATTCCTGAAGAAGTTTGTTGTGCATAGCTGCAGCCCCTCTTGTAGGGTGTTTTTCAGGTAGACTAGGTGGTGGGAGATCTGTTTACCACACCTAGTTTGATTTTTTTTTGCTCCCATTTTGGATCTAGTCCCCAGATATGCTCATCTAAGGGATCCAAGGGTTTTAAACTTATTCTGTGCATCAACCTCGCAGGAGTGCATTATTTCAACAGGTTTTATGTGCTATTCCAGATTTGGAATATTACACCATCAAGGACAACATATGCATCATAATAACAACAAAAATACCATTCCAAAAAATATAAAACATAGTTTCTTGCCGAGGACCTGCATGATAGAGAATAAAAATATATGGAGCAGACTTCTTTTATTTGTTCTATAGCTTTTTTTAGTTGTCCTTTCAACAACTTGATATTTTTCTTAGTTGCTCTAGCTACTCTAAGCTCAACATGAGTTTAATATTTTGTAATATTTAGTGCCTTAAATTTTTGGAGCAGTTCTTGATTCTCTCTCAGATTTACTATCGCTTTTTGATATCATGTTATGACTTCTCATTGTTCCTCTATCTTCTTATTCAAAACCCGAAGAGCGGCTTCCACAATTAGAGGGGTGTATGGAGGGACTTGTTCTCTCTATGTACTTCTTGCAATAAAAATTGGTGGATCTATCTATATCCCTTCTTCAGTGACCAAAACATCAAATATTAATATTTCTAGCTTAGTTTGGGTTCCTACAGTGAAGGAAATAACATAATATTCAAGTTCATTTTGTGTTTATTTTTCCCGGACCTCATTTTTCTTAACATTTTTCCTCTCGTGATGCCTTCGTGATTTACTGTCTCGCAACAATCTCTTAAATTTCCATAATATTCTTCCTAGCATCCTACTTTCATTTCTCAATAGCTTAGCTTCCCTGCTAGTCTTTCTTTTCTTTCTATCCTTTTTCCCTTTGTCACTCTTTTGTGTAAAAAATTTAGTAATTATGGTTGGAGAAAAGGAAACAACAACTATGACCTTAGGGTTTTGAGCTATCATTTCCTTAGTGGATTTAGTTGTATTATGAATTATGGGTTCCTCAAGGTATTTTTAAACCTGAGGTTCAATTAGGGGGTCTATGTCAACCTGAGGGAACAATATCCATAGGAAAATAATTAAAAAAGTCAGAGAAATTGCCAAATTCATAGGGTTGTCCTAACTGAACGACCATGAATTTCAACAAAAAATACCATTCCAAAAAATATAAATCATAATTTATGGGTGGGGACCTGCACGATAGAGCATCATAATATAGGGAGCATACTTCTTTTATTTTTCTGTAGATTTTTCGAGCTTTCGTTTTAAGGAATGGATCATTTTCTTAGTTTCTCTCAACTCAGCATAAGTTTCATCTTTTTTAATCATCAATGCCTTAGATTTTTGGATAAGCTCTTGATGGTCTCTTAGGGGCACTATTTCTTTCTAATATCGTGCTATGACTTCTTGTTGTTCCTCCAGCTTCTTATTCAAAACCCGAATAGTGGCTTCGACAATTAGAGAGGTGTATGGAGGGACTTGTCTTGTCTGTGTACTTCTTGTAATACAAATTAATGATTAGTCTGTATCCTTGCTTTAGTGTTAAAAACATTAGTGAGTAATATTTTTTGCTTAATTTTGGTTCCTACAGTGAAGGAAACAATAGAAACTTCAAGTTCAGTTTGTGTTTCTTTTTCCCAGGCTTCCTTTTTCTTAACATTTATCCTCTCTTCACTTGTCTTACTTTTCTTTATAGCCTCCTATTTTCATTTCTCAATAGCTTTGTTTCCCTGCTATTCTTTCTTTTATTTCTATACTTTAGCCCTTTGTCACTCTTGTGTAAAAATTTTAGCGAGTGTCGCTGGAGAAAAGGAAAAAAAAGTTATGACCTCATAGTTTTCATCTATCATTTCCTTAGTGGATTCAGTTGTAGTATCAATTATAGGTTCCATAAGGTATTTTTCAACCTGAGGTTAAATTAGGGGTTCTTTTTCAACCCAAGGGTTATAAAATTGCAGTTCTTTTTGGAATTAAGAGGAGAATTGGCTGATGTCTTTTGTTCAAACGGATTTTTTGAGAAGTTTGTGACTTCTCCCAAATTCACAGAGTTTAGAAAACTTTCTAATCCTTCCAAAACTTGGGCTTCCTCCATTTCACGTTCTCAAGGAGAATCCTCCTGATGGTCTTCCTCTGCATCAAGAAATTCTTGGGTTTTACTCCCCTCTAGTGCTTGTTCAGCAAAATACGTAGAATTTTGGATTTTGGCCAACTTGAATGATCTTCTACTTTTTCGTGGTAAGGAGGCTAGAAGGGAAGCCATTATTTTCTCATCCTTGGTTAATCATTGGAGGACTGATGTTTTTTATTTTTCTTGCGAGTTTCACTCAACCATAAAGTTTTTTTTTTAACAACCCCCTCATCCTCTTCTAGCTACTTTCTATCGGGTAGAATGTTTCCATGTTTTTCAATAGGTGTTTCAGTTTCTGATAAAGATTGTGAATTTCTTGTGAACTCTTCCCAACTTACTTGTGCTTGATTTAGACTTATGAAAATTAGTAATTTTATAAGCCCATGGTGACTCACCATTGAGGCTTGATCTATGACCTTTTAAGTCTCGAAGAAGTTTCATGCAAGAGTGAATTCAAAAAATAAGGCATGTTTAGGATTAAATTTTGTGTTAACACTGACATTAGCTTCAAATTTCATCCTATTACCACATCGTATCAACCATCACACGTAATTTATGTTTGGACGATGCATGCTAGCTCCTTCCATGGTTTTGGAAACAGGGTAGGATTGTACCCTTTCGGATCAATACTTCTCCAAGGTTTGAAAACAAGGATATTGCACTCTGTAAGGGAGTGTGAATTTCAAACCATTTTTCGCCTCCTGTGCGAAGGCATGTTGCTGTTGCCAAATATTCTTAGTCTACATATATTTTTCTACCTTTGACCATTGTTATTCCATTTCTCAGGTTTCTTTTGAATTCCAGAGCTACTTTGTTATGGAAGCCTTGTAGTCACTAAAAATAATTCGACCACCCTATTCGTTCCAAAATAATGTGTGATTATTGCACCCACTAAAGAGAGGCATAATACAGATATTAGGGTAATAGAGGAAGGAAACCCATCATGACTTATAGTATGATCTAATATGATCTTTCTTGGCTTGAATTATAAAGTATTATTTTGTAAATGCTTTAATTCATCATGAAAAAATAAAATAAAAAAATTATAATAAGGTTATTCATTGTAAGTATATAAACATGCAATTCACACCAAAATGCAAAAAGGCTCAAGTTTTAAGTTTGAGTAAGAAGATGAATTTTGTATTCTAAATTGTAGCTGATAATGGGAAGGGTGGCATTGGTCATTAACTGACTAATGATTGAATTTTGTGTTGAGATTCAACAATATGATGAGCTTAGTGAAAAGAGTCACCTTCACTAAGTGGGCTCGTAGGCTATTTTTGGCGCAAAGTCTATTTTTAGACTATGTCTATTTTTAGATATTTCAATCATATTCTATGAGTTGCAGGATGCTATTTGTGGATGGTTGGTCAAGTTGGAAAAACAGATGGACTTCTATTTTTAGACATATTGGGTGGAGTCTATTTTTAGACTGCCAGTCTAAAAATAGATATGTCGAATATTATTAGCTCTTAATAATATTTGGACTCTAAATATTATCTTATTCTATTGGAGCACTTCCATTAAGTGCACAGATGTGGCACAACAGCTGACAGAAGAAATTACGCTATTCCTAAGGGTTTAATGGAGCTATTGCATGGAGGACTTAAATTAGAACTCATGTGACAGATTTTGGTGGAGTTGGAGAAGTAGTTGGTGGAGTTGTATTTAGTTTAACTCAGTTAGACTCAGTTGAGCTAGTTGTATCTAGTCTAACTGTTTGATACACTAGTGAGAGTGGAGTGAATTAATTAGTTAATTAATTCAAAAATAATAACTCATTAATCAACTGAAGAATACATTAGTTAACTATAGTGCATGGCAGTTTCAGTGGAGACCAGTGGAGAGATAGGTGAAAGGGAAAGTGTGACTATCAGTTGTGACTATAGTGATGCATTGATTGCATCCAACACTCAGTGGAGATTCCAATGAGGATTGTGCAGTCAATACTAGAGTAATTCGAACTCATTTATAGCCATTCTTCATCAGTGATTGCGTAGTAGAGGCAGGCTAGCAGGTGGAAGAGATCGGTGCATGGATTTGCAAGATCATGCCTGATTAGTGTGTGGCGATTGTATTGTACTGAGAGCTTGATATGATTAGATTTGTATAAGGATTGTTACATGATCTCTATGACATATATTATATATAGATAGTTTGGGTTTTCAGCTTCAGGCTTTCTCGTTAAACAACTGTGTTAATGTGTGTGAATTTTAATTGTTTCATGTGTGCATTGCAATCTTGTTTTAATTTCCGCAAATGATCAATGGTGGAATATATTCTGTATTTTGCATGAAGTTAAAATAGTGTGAGATCAGGAGTATCTTGGACATATAACACATAATTTATATAATTTCTACATGGTATCAGAGTAGTATTGATCATTGGAGGAGATTACAATTATTGAAGCAGTTGAGTTTTGTGCTGGTGGAATTCGAATTTGCTGCAGTGTTTTCTTGGTGTCGAAGTTGAGAATTCATTGAAATGTCTTTCAACGGATTGTGATTGTAGTATTACCTTGATGGAATCTTGAATTACATGGCATGGAAGGATAGGATGGAGGCAATGCTAGATTATAATGGGTTGAAGGAGTTCATAGATGCTCATATTCCGAAGCCTGCTTCTAGCGATGCAGCCGCACTTGATGCATGGAAAAAGAAGGTAGCAAAGTGTCAAAGGATTCTTTTGAAAGGTGTGAGGGACCAAATTGTATCCAACCTTCATGTTAAAGCCACTCCATTCTTAACGTGGAAGGCTTTGACAGGCTTGTTTCAAAGGAGAAGCGACCAGAGGAAGTTGGCGCTTAAAGACAAGCTCAGAAAAATAAAAATGGAGAAAGGCGACAGTATACCAAAATACCTCATGAAGTTTGTCCACTACAAGGATGAGCTGGGAAGTGTGGGGGTTACTGTTGATGAAGAAGAGTTGGTGAGATTGGCTCTCCTTGGGCTTTCGAAGAGTTGGCTTAGCTACGAAGACTCTGTCAATGGACAGGAGAAACTACCAGGATGGGAGCGACTTTGGTCGGATCTTGTGCAGGAGGAGATAAGGCAGGGTACCAGAGATGGATCTTAATCAAAGAATGAAGATGAAGAAAATTGCGCTTTGGCTGCCAAAGCTAGGAAAGGAAAAGTGAAGAAATCTTACAAATCTGAAGCTAAAGGCAAGAAGCAGGACTTGTCCAAGGTGAAGTGTTTTTACTGTCACCAGCACGGGATTTTCTCCACTAATTTCCCACAGAAGAAGAAGAATAAGCAGGCTACTAGATCTGTAGCTGGAGAGGCCTTAGCCTCACAGTTTGAGCTGGAATTTTCTTTGATCGCATGCTTGGTTTCAAGTGCGATGGGATCGGTTTGGTTTCTTGATAGTGGTACGTCTTTCCATATGACCGGAGACAAATATTTGTTTAATGATTTGGAGGAAAAGGATCTTGGAGTGCACATCGAGATGGGTGATTATGGTAGATACAGTACGACTGGAATCGAGACCATTTCCTTTGAGAGGGAGTATGGTAAACCTTTCATCTTGAAGGATTTCATGCATGTTCCAAGATTGAAGAAGAATCTGATCTCCGTGGCGATGTTGGAAGACAAGGGTTATGATGTTGTTTTTAGCAAGGGAAAATATTTCCCGCGCCATAAAACAACTGGTCAAACCAGGAGGATAGGGATTTGAGTTAAGAATATTTATCAATTGTAGGTAGATGGCTGCGCAGCAATAGCAGGAAAAGCAGAAGGAGTGGTGAGAAAGGATGAGGGCGAATTTTGGCATAGGGGATTGGGCCATCTTCACCATGGCGCTTTGAAAATTTTGTAGTAGATTTCTACCGGGCTTCCCAAGGGTACACTTGGGAAATCAAATAAGTTCAAGGGATGTACTTTAGGAAAATTTGTGAAGACCACTTTTCATGAGAAGGATAGTTGTGCTTCAATGATCCTGGAGAGAATTCACACAGACATGTGTGGACCTTTCTTGGTTGCTTCAACAACAAAGCACAGGTATTATGTGATATTTGTTGATGAGTTTTCTCGTAAGTGATGGATCTTCTTCATGCACAAGAAGAGCGAGACATACTCAAAGTTCTGTGAGTTCAAGGCACTGGTTGAGAAAGAGTCGGGGAAGCAGGTGAAATCTTTAAGGAGCGATAATGGTGGTGAATACATCTCTGGCGAATTCAAAGACTTCTGTAGCAAAGAAGGAATTCGAAGAGAACTCATAGTGCCTCATAACCCACATCAAAATGGGGTCACGGAGAGGAATAATAGAATGATCATGGGTGTTGCATGGGTGATGTTGCATGATCAAGGACTTCCCATACACTTGTGGGCTGAGGCATGCAACACTGCGGTTTATGTGAAAAACCGTTGTCCTCATAGAGTACTTGGCATGAGTACACCCGAAGAGGCATTTTCTGGTAAGAAGCCTGATATTTCTCATTTGAAGATTTTTGGTTGACCTGTTTACATTCATGTGACGAAGGATGCCAGGAAGAAGCTGGAGCCGACCGCAAAGGTTGGGATATTTGTGGGGTACACAGAAACACCCCACAATTATCATGTGTATTTTCCAGACATTCGGATGACTGTCATGCGATGGGATATCAGAATTCATGAGGAGAAAGTCATGAAGTTGTCGCTTGAGAGGGAGCTGCACTTGCATGCAGAGGAGGAGCTACTTGTTCCTAAAGATGAGCCTCAATATGTGGATCAGCCATAAGAGGAGGCTCATTGAGTGGAAGAAACCACTCATGCAGCACCAAACATCAGAGGGCAGAAGCGCACTACAAAAGCTGAGCGACTGAATCTTGATGCAACGCAGAATGCAGGAGCTCCTAAATCACAGCGTAGACAGAGACAGTCACCTGACTGATTTACTAGATACATGGCTCTGATGAGCAAGTGTATCATGAAGGAGCCATCCTCTTTCGAGGAAGCTGTCGAGGATCCCACATGGGTAGATGCCATGGTGGAAGAGTATGATTTGATTGTCAAAAATAGTGCATGGGAGATTTTCCCAAGGCCGAAAGGGAAATCAGTGGTAGGTTCGAGATGGATCTACAAATTGAAGCAAGTTGATGATGGGAGAATTAAGAAGTATAAGGCAATATTTGTTACCCGGGGCTTCTCACAGATCAAGAGGATTGAATATGAAGAAAATTTTTCACCTGTCGTAAGGTATTCTTCCATACATACCATCCTTGCTCTCTCAGCACAGATGGGTTGGCACATTCATCAGATGGATGTGAAGAATGCATTCCTCAATGGAATCATTGAGGAGGAGGTGTACATTGAGTAGCATGAATGATTTGAAATATTCAGCAGCGAGTCATATGTGTGCAGGCTCAAAAGAGCACTGTATAGGCTGAAACAAGCACCTCGTGCTTGGTAGACATGGATAGACAGTTATTTCACCGGACTTGGTTTCGCCAAGAGTGAGGCAGATCCAAACCTATACCACATTGTGGTGGAGGGTAAGCTTTTGATCATTGTGCTTTATGTAGATGATTTAATACTAATGGGTGATGAACTGTTGATACACTCATGCAAGGCAGATCTTACAAAGGAGTTCGAGATGAAGGACTTGGGCCTCCTTCATTATTTCCTAGGATTTGAAATTTGGTAGCGGAAAGGTGAACTGTTTGTGTCTCAAGGTAAGTATGATCGGGAGATACTGGAGAAGTTTCAGATGCAAGGTTGCAAGCCTATCGACACTTCTCTTCCTGGTGGTTGGAGGAAAGAGGATGCTACATTGGCAGAGGTAGTGGATGCCATTGTTTATCGATAGTTGGTTGGTTCGCTCATGTATTTAGTCAATACACGACCGAACATATCCTATGCTGTGAACCAACTTTCACAAGCGATGGTGAAGCCCACCAAGCTCTTTTGGAAGGCAAGAAAGCATGTCCTGAGGTATCTCAGGGGCACATCTAGGTATGGATTGTGGCACAGATAATCAGATGAGATGAAGATGCATGGCTTCATAGATGCATATTGGGCAGGAAGCCCAACGGACATAAAGAACACATCGGGAGCGATTTTTAGTATCGGATCTACAACAGTTTCTTGGTACAGCAAGAAACAAAGATCCGTGGCACTCAGTTCAGCAGAGACCGAGTACATGGCAGCAAGTTTGGCTGCATGTGAGGCTATATGGATGAGGAAGATCCTGGTCGGTTTGTTCGGTTCTCACTTAGATCGTACTGTGATATATTGTGATAATAAGAGTTCCATTAAACTCTCGATTAATCTAGTATTTCAAGATAGATCTAAACATATTGAAATCTAGTACCATCATATCAGAGATTGTGTCGCAGTGCAAGATCATGTTTCTTTCTTACATTCCTACAGAGGATCAGGATGTACATATTCTGACGAAGGCACTCACCGGGAGCAAATTCAAATACCATAGAGACCAAATCGAGGTGGCAGATAATCCCTATCTTGTTGAGAGGGAGTGTTGAGATTCAGCAAGATTATGAGCTTAGTGAAAAGAGTCACCTTCACTAAGTGGGCCCCCAGGCTATTTTTGGTGCAAAGTCTATTTTTAGACTATGTCTGTTTTTAGACATGTCAATCATATTCTATGAGTTGCAGGATGCTATTTTTGGATGGTTGGTCAAGTTGGAAAAATAGATGGACTTCTATTTTTAGACATATTGGGTGGAGTCTATTTTTAGACTGCCAGTCTAAAAATAGATATGTCGAATATTATTAGCTCTTCATAATATTTGGACTCTAAAAATTATCTTATTCTCTTGGAGCACTTCAGTTAAGTGCACAGATGTGGCACAACAGCTAACAGAAGGAATTACGCTATTCCTGAGGGTTTACTAGAGCTATTTCATGTAGGACTTCAATTAGAACTCATGTGACAGAGTTTGGTGGAGTCGGAGAAGTAGTTGGGGGAGTTGTATTTAGTTTAACTCGGTTAGACTCAGTTGAGCTAGTTGTATCTAGTCTAACTGATTGATACACTAGTATGAGTGGAGTGAATTAATTAGTTAATTAATTCACAAATAATAAATCATTAATCAACTGAAGAATACATCAATTAAATACAGTGCATGGCATTTTCAGTGGAGACCAGTGGAGAGATAGGTGAAAGGGAAAGTGTGACTATCAATTGTGTATCAATTGTGACTATAGTGATGCATTGATTGCATCCAACACTTAGTGGAGGTGCCAATGAGGATTGCGCAGTCAATCCCGGAGTAATTCAAACTCATTGAGAGCCATTATTCAGTAGGGATTGCGCAGTAGAGGCAGGATAGTAGGTGGAAAATATCGGTGCATGGATTTGCAAGATTAGGCATGATTAGTGTGTAGCGATTGTATTGTACTGAGAGCATGATATGATCATCTTTGTATGAGGAACTTTACATGATCTCTATGACATATATTATATACATATATTTTGGGTTTTTAGCTTTAGGCTTTCCCATTAAACAACTGTGTTAATGTGTGTGAATTTTTATTGTTTCATGTGTGCATTGTAATCTTGATTTAATTTCCGCAAATGACCAATGGTGGAATAGATTCTGTATTTCACATGAAGTTAAAATAGTGTGAGGTCAGGAGAATCTTGGACATATAACACATAAGTTATATAATTTCTACATTTTGTATGTTGGTCTTATCAACTACTTAAGAGTCAGGGATGGTGTAAAAACTATTGTAATGATTAACTTTTTAGCTTGCCATTTTGCTTCCCAAAATTCATTTTCAAGGGGATAAAAGGATTATAAGAAATTAGAACGAAAGAAAAACCCTTCTAGTGGTGTTTGAAGAGATGTATTGTAAATTTTTTTATGAATTTATAATATTAGTTTTGTTAATGTTTTGGAAAGAAAATATTTAGTTTCTATCATGATAAGATAATTAGTTTCCCCAAATAATTTCCATTTTCTTGAGGATGGTAAGGAGAAGTGATTTTGTGTTTTATGTAGTATTTTTTCAAAGTAGCAGATATTTTATGGCCAGTGAATTGTGTCTCCCCATATGTTATGATCTCTCTAGGAAATCCATAACGCACAAACATTTCAAATAGAAAATTAATAACTACCTCTTATGTAGCCTTTGAGAGAACTACCACCTCCACCCATTTATTCAAATATTCTGTGCATACCAGAATATATACTTTCTTATTTGATGGTGGGTTGAAGGGCCCAAAAAATCAAGTGCCCATATTTTGAAAGGTTCAAGTACAATTTTCATCTATAGGGGAAGTTCGTCAGCCTGGATGAGGCGACCCATCCTCTGAAATTTATCACATCTCTGGATATAGTTTTTAGCATCTTTAAATATTGTGGGCCAATAATAGCCCATTTGTAAAATTTTATGCCCAACTCTTCAATCAACGAAATTCCCACCATAGGGATCATCAAGGAAAGCTTTTATAATATCGTAAATTTTGTCTTCCTTGATGCATGTATGGATTTGAAGGTCAGATTCTGTATGAAAATATACCCGTCGATCCAAGAGAACTATGAACTACGTTGAACAATGGGCTTCTTTTCTTGGAACGATAAATGTGCTAATAATTTCTCTGATGCCATGTAATTGGTGACATCAGCATACCAAGGTGTTTTGACTGTTTCCATGAACATATGTTCATTTGGAAATTTATCCTCCATAGATGAGGAGTCTGCTGCCAAATAAACTCTGGACAGAAAATCTGCAATGAGATTTTCCTTCCCCGGTCGATCTTTTATTGTGATATCAAATTCCTACAATAACAACAGTCAATGAGTTATTAGTAATAGTTTTATTGGCTAAATACCTAATGGAGGAATTATTAGTATATAAAAATATTGGGTATCCTATTATATAGTGACGAAATTTATTAATAGAATAAATAACAGTGAAAAATTCTTTCTTCATCACTGTATAATTTAATTCTGTCAGTGTAATATTATTGCTGATATAATAAATGGAATAAGGATTTTTATCTTCTTCTTATCCAAGTACAACTCCCATTGACGTATCTGATGCATGAGATGAAATGTGGAATGGAAAATTCCAATTTGGCCCGCGTAACACGAGGGTTTTTTAGACCAAATTTTTCATATCTATAAAATTAGCGTAACATGGGGGTTATTGAGACCAAATTTTTCATATCTTCAAAAGAAACATCACACCTGTCAGTCCACTCAAATTCCACATTTCCAATAAATACATACAATGTTGCTGCTATTTTTGAAAAAAATTCTATAAACAACAATAATAACCAGCATAGCCCAGGAAACTACACACCTCAGTTGGTGTATAAGGAGTAAGGAGTGTGAGAATTAATTCATTACTTGCTACATCTACCTAAATACCTGCATCATTAATGTAATGGCCCAAAATTATGCCTTTTTTCATCATCATATGGCCCTCTTCATTGGTATGACATAATTTGGTAGCTATGCACCATTCAAGAACTTTTACCAAATTCTACAAAGCTTGGTCAAACTCACTACCATAAGGAGTGTAATCATCCATGTAAATTTCAATCCCTTCATTAATTAATTCAAAACAAGTACTCAAGATTTCCCTCTGAAAATTCGTTGGTGAATTTCATAGCCCAAATGGTAAAACCATGTAGGAAAATGTTCCCCATGGGAAGGTGAATGTGGTTTTGTCTTGATATTTAGGAGCGATTCGAATTTGGTTGTATCTGCTAAAACCATCCAGGAAAGAGAAAAAAATCATTCCCACATGAGTGTCAAGAACCTAATCTATAAATGGAAGAGGAAAGTTGTCTTTATGTGTAGCTTTATTCAATTCTCTATAATACACAAAAATTATCGATTTGATATTTTTCTTAGGGACTACAACTAGCGGTGAAACCCATTGGTTGTCGAAAACAGGATAGATGAAATTAAAATTGAGTTTCTGCAATTCCTATTTTACTATATCCCTAAGGTGTGGATTCAATCTTCTTTGAGGTTTGCAAATGACGCATGCATATTTTTCTATATAAATTTTAGGTCCCTATACTACTAGTATAGTCCCTTATTGTTGTTATTGTAACCCCCTTATTGTTATGATTGTACCCCTGTAACCCCCATATTTTTATTATTGTTCCCTTAAATTATTATTGTTAGGTCGGTTAGGATTACATTGTGGCCCCATGGACTCCTATATATGGAAAGGAGGTTTTGTAATTTGAATCATCCAAGAATTTTTAATTCATGTAATGTATTAGAGGATTCCCCCTCGAAGTGGCTTATTTCGAAGGTTTTGATATCTCTTTTCTTCTATTTTTGGAGTTGGTTTCACAACATTTGATATCAAAGTTTTGGATTCTAGAGTTTTTGCTGCTCCAAACCGGTCATCATGGAATTTTCACTATAATTGTTTTTATATGAAGGTTCAGAAGTGGAAATTTTTAGAGTGCGAAGCAGAACTCCTGAGGAAGGTCGTCGCAAAATTTCAGAGCTTGGTTTGCAATATTTTCGGAGATATGATATGTGAAAGTTAGGGCTTTTTGCAAGCTCCTGAATTTAACCTAAACAGGTCATCGCAGCATGTTCACTATAATTTGTTTTCTACGAAGATTCAGAAGCTGTAATATTTAGAGAGTGAAGCTCAAATCCTGAGTAACATCTTGGAAACATTTCAGAGCTCGGTTCGCAATATTTTCAGAGATATGATCTGTGGAAGTCAGGTCTTTTTCAGGCTCCCAAATTTCATCTCAAAGAGGTTATCGTGGGAAAAGCTTCATAACTCTCTCTCTAAGCATCGGATTGGAATGCTGTAAAAATTGGCTGCAAGTACACAGAATGTGGTTTTCTTTCTATCAATTTCAAAGCCAAAGGAGGAAATAGTAACACGTGGCAAGTCATACAAGTTCTCTCTACTGAACTAGTCCATAATTGGGTCATTGTGGGAGATTGGACAAAACTTTGCCTTGAAGAATCCAAATTAGGTCAAACCTGTGAAATTTGAAAGAAGGTTCAGAGGGATAATACAAGGCCAAATTTTGGATATTGAGGATCTACAATTATAGAGATAATTAAATTTCAATATAGAGTTCCTCAAAAGCAAGTAAAAGGAGTGTATTGTTTTTCCTGAATTGCATAAGTCTTGTTTGAAGAATCAAATTGAATTGATTCCAAGGGCATATTGTAGAACAGATATCAATATTGGATTCTAAAATGGCCCCTAAAAGGGATTCAACACCCATTAAGCCTTTAAAAGGCTCTACTATGACTCATGAAGACGAAGAATGGCAACATGACATATCAAAATTACAAGAGCAAGTGCAACAAATTTCGCTCTCGCAAAGAGCAACAAAAAATGACATGGAAGTTTTGAAGAAAGGCGTGGAAACTAAGATGGATGGTTTGAATAAAGGCATGGAATCTAAGATGGATGGTTTGAAGAATGGCATGGAATCTAAGATAGATGGCATGGAAGCTGGCATGGAATCTAAGATGGATGACATGGAAGCTAAGATTGATGAGAAAATGGAAAACATGAAGAATGATCTAAAAGCAGACATGGAAGGTTTGACAAAGTTGATACAAGAAATGTTTCCTAATGGTGAAAATATAGTAGAGGAAACTCATGATGAGAACAAAATAAATGTTAATCGTGATTTCATAAAATCTATTGTTGGAGGGAAGAACCACCATATTCCAAAAATGGATATGAGGAAGTTTGATGGAAAGGATCCTGTAACATGGATACTATATATGGAGCAATATTTTGATCTCCATAATGTGCAAAACACACAAAAGGTACGCATTGCAACTTTACATTTAGAACAAAATACATTTGTGTGGTATCGATGGCTTTGCTCCCATAAAAAAATTGTCACTTGGTCAATTTTTACGGAGGAAATGATAGCACATTATGAGGATACAAAGAGCAACACCTTCTTTAGCCAATTGATAAATCTCAAACAAAAGGGTTTAGTGGGGCAGCACATTGAGGACTTCTAAAAATTGAATATAAGGGTAACTAATATTCCAGAGGAACACAGGATTGATCTCTTCTTAGGTACTCTAAAGGATAACATCCAACATGAAGTTCGTGTTTTGGAACCTGATTCATTGGAGAAGGCATTCAGGTTGGCAAGAAAAGTTGAATGTAAAATTATGGTGGCAAGGAAGCCTACCACTCAATTCTATAAAGAAGGAAGTGTTGCTACGTCTAGATTTCCACAACCTACAAGGTTGACACCACAACAATTGGAAGAAAAAAGAGCAAAAGGGCTTTGCTACAGTTGTGATAGCAAATACACTAAAGGTCATAAGTGTGCTGAGAAGAAATTATTTTACATAGATTGTGAAGAAGAAGAAGAAAATGAACAAGAAGACGATATACACCGGGAACCACCCCTAGAAGAGGAAGAAATGAATCCGACCATATCGTGTAATGCACTGGCAGGAATTACCACTCCTCAAACTCTCAAGATAGAAGGACATATAAAGAAGAAAAGGGTAATAGTGTTGATTGATTCAGGTAGCACCCATAATTTTATTCTTTATAAGGTAGCCAAGGAATTAAATTGTTTCCTATACCCAGCACCAGAATGTCAAGTGATGGTTGCAAATGGAGGAACTATAAATTGCTCTGGAAAATGCCATAATATCAAGCTAACCATGGGGGAATATGTATTGAATAGTCCAATGCATTCCATTCCTATGGGAGGTGCTGATGTTGTACTAGGAGTACAATGGTTACAATCTTTGGGGACGGTAGCTTTTAATTTTCAAGAATTTTTCTTGAAATTTTTTTCAGAAGGAAAGGAAGTCGAATTACGGGGTATTGTAGGGAAGCCGGGAAAGATAATAAGCTCTAATGTCATGAAAAAGCTTCTAAAGAAATAACAACAAGGCATAATTGCACAATTATGCTCACTAGAAGTTCCAACATCAAAATCATCTATTTCTGCAGATCTCCAACAAGTCTTGGACAATCATTCCAAGGTGTTTGAAACTCCCAAAGGACTCCCACCTATTCGTGATCATGATCATGCTATTCATTTGATTCCATGAAGTGTTCCTCCAAACATCAGGCCTTATAGATATCCTTACTTCCAAAAGAGCGAAATTGAACGTATGATTGCAGAAATGTTAGAGGCGGGTATAATTCAACCTAGTCAAAGTTCTTTCTCTGCTTCTGTAGTATTGGTACACAAGAAGGATGGATCATGGCGCATGTGTCCGGATTATAGGGAGCTCAATAAGCTCACCATTAAAGATAAATTTCCCATTCTGTGATTGATGAATTATTGGATGAATTACATGGAGCAATTTATTTTACCAAGTGGGATCTTCATTCAGGATATCATCAAATTAGAATGAAGACTGAAGATATTCCAAAAACAACATTTCGAACTCATGAGGGTCATTATGAATTTTTGGTCATGCCTTTTGGCCTTACCAATGCACCTTCTACATTTCAAGGGTTGATGAATTCGATTTTCAAACCCTTCCTTAGAAAATTTGTGCTGGTATTTTTTGATGATATACTAATCTATAGCAGGTCTTGGAAGGATCATGTTGAACATGTTGACAGGGTGCTCAAACTATTGCAGGAGAAACAACTATATGCAAAAACATCCAAATGTTTCTTTGGAGTACAAGAGGTGGAATATCTGGGTCATATTGTATCTCACGAGGGTGTTAAAGTAGAACCTAACAAAATTAAAGCCATTAAGGAATGGAAAGTCCCCACAACCATAAAGCAGTTGCGAGGATTTCTCGGGTTAACAGGGTATTATCGCAAGTTTGTTAAGAATTATGGGAGAATAGCAGCACCTCTAACAACATTATTGAAGAAGATGCATTTTCATGGAACTCCTAAAGCAAGCTAAGGCATTTGAACATCTTAAGAGTCAATGTGCCTAGCACCGATCTTAGCTATGCCAAACTTCACAAAAAAATTTATTATGGAATGTGATGCCTTAGGAAATGGAATTGGTGTTGTTTTAATGCAAGAAGGAGAGACCCATTTGCTTTTGAAAGTCATCCAATCAAAATGTTGCATAAATCTATTTATGAGTAGGAAATGTTAACGATCTTGCATATAAAGAAAATGGTGAACTTACCTAATGGGAAGACACTTCAAGGTAAAATTGATCATGATAGTCTTAAACAATTTTTGGAAAAAATACTATCTTTAGAAAAACAACAAAATGGATCACAAAAGATGTTGGGTTATGACTTTGAAATAATCTACAAGAAGCTAAATGTTGTTGAGATGCACTCTCAGAAAAGAATGAAGAGGTGGAAGCATTGCTTTGTCATTACATTATCAGTTGGATAACTAAAGCAAAATGAATGGAAGAAGGACAAAGAAGTGTGGACACTCATTCAAAGTTAACGACAAGGCCTAGTACATACGATACATTAGGGTTAGAAAAAATGATTCCTTATGGTACAAATATAAACATATCTTTGTAATAATTCCCAAATAAAATAAAATATTCTTTTGGAGTTGCACACTTCTCCTTTAGGACACTTACAGTTTTTAAAAACTTATTAGGGTGAAGAAAGAATTCTTTTTGGATGGCCTTAAATGCGATATTCAAAATTTTTGGCGGAATGTTTGATTTTCAGCCCGGGGAATAAAGTTGAGACAATTAAGACCCCGAGGTCTTCTACAACCTTTATCCATTCCAAGTCAACATTGGGAGGAGATTTAAATGGATTTTATCAAATTTTTACTTAAGTTCGAAGGAAGAGTGTCATCATGGTGGCGGTTGATAGAATTGCCAAGTATGCACACTTTTGTACCTTTATATCATCCATTTAAATCAAGTACGGTTGCTACTACATTTATGGACACAATTCAAAAGCTACATGGGAAACCCAAGGGTTATTGCGACGACATAGATCCATTTTTACGGAAATTTTTGGACGGAGTTATTTTCTTGTTTGGGTACTCAATTAGCTCATAGCTCATCTTATCATCCTCGGTTCGATGGTCAAACCGAGATAGTAAATAAATGTTTGGAAGGATATCTTCGTTCTTTTGTATACGATGAACAAACACGATGGGTCAAGTGGTTACGTCTCGGCGAATGGTGGTATAACACTTCCTCCATCTTGCCGGCAAAAATGACCCATTTATGGCTTTATCGATATCATCCGCCATCCAATACATCATCTTTAAAGGAAAATTCAAAGGTTCAAAGCGATGCAAGATCACATCGAGCATCCATGATAAGTTCTCTAGCTCTTGGAGGATAACTTTGAATGTGGCACAAAATCGAATGAAACAACATGCGGATCAACATCGCACGAGAGAAGTTTTGATGTAGGAAGCTAGGTATTTACCTACTGACTACAACCATACAAACAAATGTCCCTCAAGCAAGATAAGAAGAATAATAAATTATGGCAATCTTATGGTCCTTGAGGTGTTGCGAGGATTGGTACTATGGCATACAAATTGGAGCTTCCTTCTTCTTCATGAGTGCATCTATTTTCCATGTTTCATGCTTAAAGGTTATAGGTGAAAATATTCTAGTTGAACCAATATTGCAGGCACAGCAGAAGGAAAAATCATATTGGAACACAGACGGTCACGAAGCAGACCTCAAAAACATGAAATTGATCAATTTTGATGTCATCAAGTAGGAAGAACTTTCCCGAAGATTCTACATGGGAGGATAGAGAATTTTATGTAAAGCACCTAGAGCTACTCAAGCATTGAGGACAACACTTTTTTGAAGGATAGGGGTATGTTAGGTCAGTATACTACTAGTATAATCCCTTATTGTTGTTAGTGTAACTTGTATTGTTATTATTGTACCTTTGTAATCCCCATATTGTTATTATTGTGCCCTTAAATTATTATTTTAGGTCGGCTAGGATTACATTGTGGCCCCACTAGTTATTTATGTTATGGACTCTATATATAGAAAGGAATTTTGTAATTTAGATAATCAATCATTGTTCATTAATTTAATGTATTGGAGGTTGCCCCTCGAAGTGGCTTATTTCTAAGGTGTTGATATCTCTTTTCTTCTGTTTTGCGGTTGGTTTCTAGCAAGTAAATGTGATGTGTACATTGTTTGGGGTTAATACCTCGCATATCGGGAATATTTCGAAGTGAAGGCGTGCCTATATTTACGGGAGGATTTGGATTAATTTTTCATGTTGTTGAACATCCATATTATTGTTAAATTTTAAATTATTACCGAGCTCAATTTCAATGGGAACAATATTATGAACTACAATTGTGGGAATATGTTCATTATTCGGAACCTCCCGATGGATCTCTCTGAGCCTCATTTTCAAGCATCGCCTTCAACATTTGACATGTTTGATTCCAAATAGTGGAAGGATTGTTTGATAAAACCATTAATCACATTGTCCTTGATTTGTCTTTTAAAAATAAGAGATTCATCCAAAATGAAGAATGCATATTTCCTTTACGATATTTGGAAATTGGATTTGGTAATCATCGGTGACGTGGGATTTGGGTCTTGCAGAAGGTATAGGACAATATTTTTAATGGAAGTGCCTTTGCAATCGTCATATTTATTTTTTTGACATCGATACTCTTTCATTATCGAGAAGTTTCTAGTTGTGGTCTACCTAATAGTGAGGGGTGCCCACATCCTTTGTTTCTAGGATTGAGAACCATAAAGTCTAATGGTGTTCCCGAGGAATGCCACATCCAGCACATTTCTAGGATTGAGAACCATAAAGTCTAATGGGTGTTCCCAGGAATCTTTGAAACAATAATATCATCCAAGGTGTCTTTTGGTTTTCTTGTCATTATTTCAACTAATTTGAGCATGATGGAGGTTGATTTGAACATGGTGATTCCAAGGATTTCAAAATTTTGCGAGTTAAAATGTTTATTGTAACTCCTAAGTCCACCCGGGGTGTTTGAAAACTTCTGTTGAATTTGAATGATGATATTAGGTTTCGAGGGTCACCTTATTTAATGAGCCATTTGTTTACCCAAAATGAGGTCAAACCAGAGTGTCAAAGAACATTAACTATAGGAATGTCTTTGGTTTCCTTCCCAATATTTTGACAAAAGTTTTCTAATAGTCTTGGCATAAATTGATACATCCTAAATAGCCTTTCGAGAAGAATTTTAATACATAATTTTTTTAATTCCTTTAGAAGAAAAAAATATGAATAAACAATATTTTTAATCATAGTAAGTCTCTTGGGGAATGGAGAACTACATCCATATTTTTTGAAAAAAATATTATTGTTTGTATGCCCTATCGAGATGTTTATGTTTGAGTGGAAACTACACTAGAATAATGGTGTTCGGGTAAGAGTGAGTACTCGATGGAAATTTAAACGTAATTACTGCTCTTGTATTTCTACTTGTTCTTCTAGATAATTAGTCCATCCAAACCTTAGTCGTAGCTCCATTACACTCCAAGGAAAGTGAAAGGGCCATGGTTTGTGTTTTTAAAATCTCGAAATATTAGATAGTCATGTGTTTCGGATTAGGATTGATTCTGGCTGAAGTGAGGACGTAAAAGCGGTGGAACATTTTGGGGTAATTGAAGTGAATCTTACGATTATCTATTGCAATGGAGAAGTCACAGTGGCGAATTATTGATTTTACACGGGATACTGTCATGAATTCTAGAAGCACATTGTCCCTAAATACATGGATTTTCCCATTGTGAAGGATATATGAATTAATAGGTTGTAATTCTCCATGAAGATGTAGGATACTATTAGTTTTTCAGAAAGGTCTAGCGAATGGTTGTATTTATCTAAAGGTGGACTGATGGTGTTGCTTGATGGGGAAATCTCATGTAACTATTTCAAACCTAATCTTGTGGTAAGGCTTAGCCTCCTCGGCTGAGAAGGGGCTCTCTCAAGGGTTAATGATATGGATAAAGATATAGATGGCTAAATCTATTTGGGAAATAAAGCTAATATTGATAGATGTGGGTTGAAAATAGAGCGTCATCATGTCACATTGGGCTTATGAGTCAAATAAATTGATGAAATCGATCCTCTTAACATGGAAGTTAGATCTTATCGAGTTTTAGTCATAAGATACACACACATGAGAAACATGTAAAACACGATCAGTTCCTTATAAATGAAGTGAGCACTCTTAAATAGATTTTGAGTAATACGAGATGAACACCATTGCAAATGATATATATAAATACGGATAGAATAGGAAAACTCTAAAAAACCCTTGAGTCTCAAGTTGGTCAAGTAGAAGATCTCTTGTATTAGCTAAAAAACGATCAATTCAAAAATAGCTCACTTTTTTGCAAAAAATGTCAACCCTTGACAAATTCGACCCAATGGCCTTTAATATACATATTACATCCTCACTTCTGTCACCTCCTAGGCTAGGTACATCAGATTGACACCTTACATAACCATAAAACATGAAATTTATTACAAAACCACCTATCCTACTTGACGGTCCTATAAGGACTCCAAACTCTTTGATACTATCTGCTAGCCTTATCTCTTTGAAATTATAAATTTGAAAATTTTATCATCACATGGTGGAAATTTGGATAATGGCATTCAGTTCATGACCATGGCGTACACAAAAATCGGAAAAAATACCTATTTTTAGGCATAGGATCTTTTTCTTCTTTGAACATTCGACTATCATTTAATCTTCATTTCATGGTCCTTGCTGATTAGAAGTTGGCTTAACATGTCCCATAAATCTTTCCTAGACTACATCTATCTAAAACCTCTTCAAAAACTACTCAAAAGGATGTAATGTATTGCGCTATGAAAATATATCCATGATTTCGTAGCGCTTTTCATGTAGCTATGATTACAAGCCTTTGTCCTCCAAAAACTTGACTCTTTCCTCTTGCATCATTTTAATCACCCTTATTTGTCTCATATAAATTTTAGCTCTTAACTCAGCCTTTAGCACCTTTATCCAGTCAAAAGAAGCAAAAAAGCATTTCTGACGATTTCGTACACTTCTGCTTTTAAGCACGAGCGCTCTAGCTATTAGTATGCATATTACTCATTGCAAATAAAGTGGTTGCTGAAAAAACCTCAAAATATAACTATCCTCATCATCTAAAAACCATACAAACCATAGACCAACTTCATTTTAGCTTCCTTGAGGCATTCCTTCTTCATTTACAATTGGTTGACCTATTGGTTCTTCTATGACTATCATTTAATGCCTTTGCTACGTAGCTCATCATGAATTAACTCCCGATTTGCTCTTGTAAATCCTTCACCTGGTCTTTAAGTCTTTTAGTAGCTCTCGAATAGGTGTTTATTATTCTAACAAACTTAGCTTCTTTAACTGAATTGTCACTTGACAAGTTGCTCTTGTATTTTCTAAAGTTTACAAACAAAATCAACTTGTCCTTCCCACATTTCCTTCATCCTTTTAAATTTTACTTTCTGGCTCGCTGTGTTCCTATCTTTCTTTTAATAACAACAATTTCTTGATTTTTTCCCTTTTCCTCAAAGCGTGAAGTCTGTTTTCTCCATCACTTTCTCTTTTCCCCTTTTTAATTTTTTGATTGTATCTTTATTTGTAGGTGATGGGAGATCAATAATATCATTGAGTGATTTAGATATCTCTTGGGTCTTAGAAACTTCTTTTGATACCTTCCACTAACTTCCTAGCATGCCTTGTCATAGGATTTCTTGCTTGAAAAATGAAACCTGCATCTTTCCCCTCAAACTCTAATCTCTTTGCGGACTTAGCCTTTTTCAAATTTTTCTCATCTTCTAACAAATTCAACTTGGACAATAGGTGTTTCACTCTATGTCAATGGCATGAAGAATATCCTCTAGATTCCCCTTTGTTACTAAGCTATCTTCTATAAGCTGTCTTTCCTTTCAAAACCTGCAAAACTTGGCTTCTAAGTTATTCTTTTGGTCCCTTGTTTGTTGACGGCTTGTTCTTGTTTTTCATCTTTGACAACCTTTGATTTACATTTCTTAATTGATGGAGTGAGTTGGTGTATCAAGCATTTTCATTTCTGCGGCCTTTTCTGTTTCTTTCTTGGCTACTCTTACGGAGTTCTTTTGGTTTGCAACCATAGGTTGGCTTGGTTTCTTGCAGTGGTGGTGTTGGAACTCCTTTGTTTAAGGTTTCTTGCGGAGTTAGGGTTTCCAACTAAAAACCATTAACAAACAAGAATGAGGACCAATCTCTTCCTATCTTTTGAAGTTCATCTAAAATTAATAATTTCATTAAACCATGATGAAATAAAATGATGTCTCACTTCCCTCAAACTTTTTTCACCTTATCATCCATATTTGCAAGACTTCTATGCGAGATAAAAATGAAAGTCAAGTGAAATCTTACCGGTGAAGTGTAGAATTATTTGAAATGGTATGAATAAGCCTTGTGATACCTACCTTCACGGGTAGAAATATTTCGAGATATTTGAGCAACAATTTTGAATAATTATCTTTGATGCGGCTTCTTGGGATAGCATTGTGCAGGGAAGCCATCTCCGTGTACTCGGAGCTTCATGAACTCTTTACATTTGCTCCATATTAAATTTCAACCCCCTTTGAACCAAGAGTTTCATGACCTCTTGGAATCTACTATGTGGCAACTGGCAATACTCACAGTGTGATAGACAAACTTAGCATCCCCACTTTAGTGGTTGTTCCGTATTGAAATTCTTAGAAAATTCCTTAGATACCTATGTGTAGCTGACCTTGCAATTTCTCCTGAAAACTGTAGAAACCTACTCTTTTGAATGCTTCCATCAACATTAGGTCTTCGATTGTGCCTTCATGTCTTTTAGGTTCATGCCTTAAGCATTTTCCTCCTGCGTATTTTCTTTCCTCTACCATATTCTTCAAAGAACCTCTCGACCTCGCTTGATATAGATGTAGTCGCCTTGCTTGAATAAATGTATCACCCTCACTTGATATGGATGTAATAAACCTTTGGCAAGAACTAGTCCCCAAGTTTGGCTTGATAGTAATTTCAATGGACATTACGAATGAGGGCAAAGGAATGAAATGACTAATTGGGAAATAATTTCATTTTCAAGTGTCGTTCGAGAACTAAAATGATGGACTGCCTCACCTTTCTACCTAACCATGATGGTCGAAAACATGGGTGTATGCTTCAATTTCATAATTACATGACTCGAAAGCCTCTATCTTACCCTTTCCTAATGGTTTATGAAATTTGACAGCTAGTAGAAAAGATAGTTACCAAACCGCACTTTCGTAGCACGTGTAGTGTAATTTTTGTTGTTTGTGCTACGAAACTATCGGCACTTTCATAGCTCAAAGTAAAAATTTTCAATGTGATGCACTGGCTTGTGGTTTCTTCAGCTAATCGAATTAGTTTCGATACAAAAAATTCCAGGAAATGAAATGAATCATAAGATGATGAAAGACTTGACATGAAATACCTTAAAAATGAGTTTATTTAAACACTAGGGTAGGCTCAAACTTATAAAAAAATTAATACTTCCTTGGGTTAAACTCAAGAAATAACTCCTACGACCCTATTTTGACACATGATCCTAAGTAATATTGTCATAATGATGTTTTGATTTTTTTAAGTGATATAATAGGTTGATTCATCTAGGGAGGTACGAAGAAATACGATTGAGGTTTCCGGAGTAGTATTAAAAATATTTCGACCATATGTTGACCTAGGAATTTGTTGCTAAGTATATTAACGAGAATAAAACAAAGAAGGATCATGTATCATCTAGGGAGGAGTGGTTCTACCACCTATCGTCGTCATGCCATCGGATTATTATTGTTCTTTGTCTTCCTTATATTATTTAAATATATCTTTTAATCTAAGTGAGGGACATCATTCATTTGAGTGATACTTAGCATAGATAGCACATATTTTGATTATTTCCACATTGAGAATCTTGGTAGCGAGGATAGAAAATAGCCAAACACTTTCTGCATCTTTTTCTTACCTATAACACATCCAATTGTGTAATGCAATGTGCTCAAAAATACCAATTTTTAAATTTTCCACAAATATTACCAAATTCGCTATATAACTCTTCCACTGCCGATTCTGCAAGATCGCTGAGAGGATCGCAAATTAGATTTTTGGTTAGTGTACTTCCTCATGAGTAATCGATACAAAATTTTATGATCTCATTATATTATTCTTTAGAAATATCACCATTCCCCATTAAATTAAGTGTTTCTATCCATTTCTTTCATAACCCTAATCAAGGTAATTTTCAACACATATTTGGGTTAGTTCTTAGTATGGTGATATTCGAATATTGCATTGGAAACCTTTCAACATATTCTTCTAGAGTCTCATGTTCTTTTGGCATGTACTTTCAAATATTTCCTCTTTTAAGTCTCTAGACCAACAATAGTCCTAATATTTATTAAGAAAATTTTCTTTCATTTGATTCCCATGAGTTTATAGTTACGCACTCCACAATCACATGAACCCGGTGTAATGCTACTCCTAATTTTAAGGAAGAAGGAAACAATTTTTAGTTTCCATGGATTGGTAGTATAATAATAACCTCGACATAGAACATCAAGCTAAAATAGAAATGCGTGGGATCCTCAGAATCCATTCCATGAAAGTTTGAAAGATTTTGAAGAAGGATGGATTTCATTGGTGCATTTCACCGGATCAATGATATGATATTTTAGTTTGTAGTTTCGTTCTATTCTTGTGTTTTAGGTTGGTAAAAAAAATTTCAATAGCCTTTAGGAATTTCGTGATCGGTAGGTATTTGTAATATTCCAAATTAAGAAACGATATGTGAACATAAAACTGGAATGTACAACAAATATCAATAAAAACACATGATAAGAATCCATTATATTATGTATCATAGCTGACAAAATAAACAATATGTTAAGGAACAAATCACTCAAACTAGGAAAAAAGCCTCCAATGCCCAAATACAATAAAACCACAGGTGATGATGCTATACATAAATGTCAATGCAGAAACCAAAATTCATTGAGAAGTTCTCTTGTGACGCTAGGGAAATAGAAACAAGTGGATCTGCGATATGATGCTCAAGAGGAGAGTGAAAATGGAGAAATAGTCTCTCAAACACCATCCCAAGATAAATCGGAAAAGGGTTTCTTCAAATACAAGATGCAAAGAGTACGGACCTCAACTCTATGGCTGAATCATGTTATATCACGAACTCCTAACAAAACATGGATATACCAAGAAAATGGGTGTAACTTCACCTCTCTGGCTTTTCGAGTGAAGGGTTTGCCCCTTCACTAGAAACTAGCTCTCATGAGGAGCTTCTCAACCCTCCTTCTTGTTACCATGCAAAATAATGCAGTTACGAAGAGGAGGCTGGCGATATGGTGAAAGGTAAATTCTTGGCCCAATGCGGATGGTGGAAATAGGCTTAGAATAGCTCTTTGAATGGGCACTTGGAAGTCTAGGAGTAGAGTGTGGGATTCCGTCTGGAAATACCCTTGTACTAAACGGTACAACCAACTTAGATAAGCAATTTGAAGCATCAAGAAGTCATAAGACTCAAACAAACAATATTTTGATGCCTATCATGGCTACCATCCAATATTCATATTCATTAAACTTCCTCACCCTTGGCCCCTCATTTATGATGATACTTCCATGCAAATACTCCTCCTCAAAGCACATTGTCCCCATTAGCTCCATTCTCTCTATGCCAACGTTGTTGATTTGGTCAACCTTGACCAGGTTGTTTCGGGGAATTAACACCCTAGAGGTTGGTTGGGATACAACCTCCACGGAAGCAGGCGATACTGCGGCCAACCCTGTATGCGTTCGGAAACGAAATGAAACGGATCGAAGATTGCCATTGGTCCTACGTTTAGAGTAGGTCCGGTAGGTCAGCTCCCTGTGACCCAGGTGTTCTTCCTCCTTAACACGAAATACAGAAGAAACACGGCACAAAGGACAAGTTGTCTGACATATATCTACTCTATATGTTAGTAGAGATTCATATAAAACATTAATAAATCATAATGAATGCTTGTATAACAAATATTCTCATACATAAAAGCATATAACACGTTTATTTTAGGAACAACTTGCTTAGTGTCTGTATTTATAAATAGTACGTACAAAAGTAATCAAGTGGAGAGATCACAGTCCTTCGAGGCCAACCCGCGAGCCGTCGTCGGATCAATTCCGACCCTTATATAAACTGAACTCCTTCCAAGCTGGTGCATACGAGATAACATATAGAGGGATCTCAAGGAAACAAGGGTTTCCTATAATGGTAGGAAAGTGCGGGAAGCACGGGGAGAATCGGACTTGGATAAGGGAGAGATACCCAACGAGGAGAGTATAATATCAATAATTCTCTCTCTCCCTTAGGCCATACACATGAGGGCTTTTTATAGTCCCTCCAAGTAGTTTGACGGTTAGGCTTGATTGTACGAATGAGTGTTGAACTACCTAAGTAACCATCAACCAGTAGCGAAATTAGGGATTTTTATATATTTTTTAATCATTTAAAAATATGTGAAAAGTCTAGGCACACACTAAACATACAGCTGCAGACATGGTAAAATGTGGAGGATTTCTACTGTTTTTTAAAAGTGATTTATCAAGTCTCAGTCTCGTTACTTATAAAGCCATGAAGCAATCATGAATCATGTCGAGTGAAAATGATGCTTATAACGAGATGCCTAATATATGAAGTGGAGAAGGGGTACATGATGGCGAAATATGTTATGCACATGAAAGAACTTCGCGAGGACAAGAGAGGACACTACCACGATTTCAACCCACCCAAAACCAATGAAAGAAACCGGAAGAGAGTCAACACATCATGAGGTGAGCATACCCATGCTCGATCAAAAATACATCATATATATATAAAGGAAGTGAATAGATCCAACATGTATACAGTATAAACTGACAGAATTCATAGTGAATCATACGGCAGAACCCAGGAAATAAGTTTGAATCAATGTCCAAGTATCACATATAGAAAGGCTTGAGCAAAGATGGTGCAAAAATGGATGTACGATCAAATAAATGGCAGATCTCCAAAAATGCAGGATCATAAGTGGTGAATCAAATGGTACAATCTGCACTTAGCTGGGATCAACATATGAATCTGCACATGTTGAAGACGCAACATATAAGGGTGGGCAACAACTGCAGCGGCCGAAAGGTTTGTCAACGATGAGCCCAGAAATGCGTGATGCAACCCGAGGTCTTCACCGATCACGACGGCCCACAATTCTACAAAATGGGAATAAATGAGGCCCGAAGTCGACCATGTGTAATCGTTGGATGCCGGGCAATGATGTTTCCGTTAACCAACGCGAGACAACCGCGATAATGATAATGAGTGTCGAGGTGCCCAGGTAAATACGACAAGTGCGAATGAATGAGTTGAAGTCGAACACTTGAAAGAATCTACCAATCGAGAGGCAATGATAGATCCCCACTGTCGATGACGAAGTACGCCACGCATTGACGCAAACCCTAAAGATTGACAAAAAGACTCTAGACCTTATTCCGAACGTGGTCGGGTCGATGGGGAAAGATCTACCGGAAGGAAGGCATTAAGGCATCCCACATCGATCCCGGCGCGCGAAGAGTGTAACCCGCGAGGCCAAGATTTGGAAGGAATCGGACGAAAACCAGAGTGATGGAACCAAAGCGAAGTACGTTTTCGACGATGCCTGAGGAATGAAGCTAGTGCATGGAAGAAACCTACGAACCAACCAATAATGGTAGGCACGAGCGAGAAATCCTTGAAGTAGTCAAATGGAAATCCAGTGCCTGAATCCAAGTGTGATAATGTGTCTTGTGTCCGAACACGAAGCCACTCGGTCAAAGACCCATGATGATGATCAAAATCTTGAGCACAGAGGTCACCTATCAATGGAGAAATAGGCCAAGGTGCGGCTCTAGGCTTGCTCTCGAGCCAATATGTCGTAGTCGATAAGGAACAAACCGCGACGAAGTCGGTAGAGGGACCTTCTCAAGCCGGCCACGAAACGGAGAAGATCAAAACATCGTGTGATAGAACATGATGCTCACAAGACGGAAGGCAGTGAATAATGGTCAAGAGACACGAGAATGGTAACTCAGGCTAGACTTCCCTTGAACAAAAACACAGATGCACGATGACCATGGCGGTAAAAAGTGACCTTTGTGTACGTCATCTGCAGGGAAATAAAACAAATACTCCATATGATTGGAAGAGATAACCACTTAGGGAAGGCCGACAAGTGAAACATGGTAAAGGCGAATGAAGTCAAAGCAGACATCCAAATGGAAAATATATATAATTATATGTGCTTTGTTCGAAGCGACAAGGCGACTGCGTGCACCATCAAAATAACGAAGATACATCCAGTTCACTCTTTTGTTATATTTTGAATTTTTTGTCTTTTCATATCGCTTGAAAAAAAAATAAAAAGAATGCTATGGTACAATGGATAAACAAGGTATCAAGAAAAGATGCACTAGTTCTGGGATTGGGTGCAATCTATGTACTTGATACAGGTGGCGAAAAGCGAGTCGGTGATACTTAGAGGAACGTTCCATCCATGGGTACAAAGGTGTCAAGTCGTGATAGCTAAGTGCATGTGATGGTTAACTTATGCAAGAAAAGTCAAGGTCAAAAGTTGGCTTAACTTATCAAGTCCCAAGTAAACCGGCTAAAGGCCCGGGATAAGCAAGTAGCCAATATGCAATGCGGTAATACAACACGACACAGAGGCCTCTGGGGTACTAAGCAAATGATAAGTGATGAAGAAGAAGAATGAAGCTTCAACACAAAAGACATGTGAGACTAAAGAGGACTCCCGAGACTGCATAAAAAGCAGCATGGGCAACAAGTAATAGCGAGGAACTAACTAGGAAGCCCATGTAAAGAAGGCTCTCTCATCAGTCATGATTAAAAATCGGCGAGTGAAATAGTTAATGCTCATGACACGATGGGATCGACTCTAAGGCAAAGAAGATCGGTATATGTGGAGGCTAGAATGCAGATGCAACGGAGAAAGTGATTCCCTAACCTATATGCCCGGTGAAGATCCTTTCTCACCTGCGGTGAAGAGTCGAAATCATGGATCAGCAGGAAAAAAGTCTCAAAATCATCAAAATGTGCACGAAAATATACCAAACTGACATGAAAATCAAGTTATACGCTTATAAGATAGATCGAAAAAAATAAGCACAAAAATTTTGCAAAATTTTCAGTTTTTTAACCATAAATACACAAATTACCTCTCGAAAAGATTGGTTCATTATTGCATAGGCGGTTGGAAAAAGAGCTGCCGGAGCTAAAAACTTGTTTCGTCAAATCGAGGACAAATAATCGAACCTAAATGAAACCAGGTGAGCTCCTTAATCATCACATTTATTCATTTTGTCCATTTAAAATTAAAATTAAGTGATTTTTGCTGAAACCCTTCTTAAAAAATCGTGTCTAGCATCTTGAGTTGATAGTAGTCGCGTATACAAGCTAGTATGCAGAAATAGCGTATCTTGTGATTGATTTCAAAAAGTATTTCTAATGCAAATTTTGATGAAATTTCTCGGGGATGACCATCTCATGGAGGGAGTGAGCATAGCGCAATAGACCAAGAGGTCATGGATAAATGCTGACCTGAAAATGTCCTCGAAAGCGTAGGATTGTTCAAATTCTTTAAAATGCCCAATATGAAAAGTAATGTCGTTGAAATGCTCGTAGAATACAGGAACCGGATCGAATTGCTTCATAATTGATCGAGGATGCCACTACGCATAGAAGTGGAAGATATCTATTTCATCATTGGACTCTCCGGGAGGAGATCAATGGACTTGCACGAAAAGCCTAGGAGGGTTGACGTGGAAGACTATGTCCAAATACTCTGCGTAGATAATTCCAAGAAGGTTGGAACACAGTTGCAATTAGAGCTATGGTGCTTGCACACAAACAACTCCTCCCACCAACCACCATCAGCTGAAGTGTGAGATCCGCCTCCTCTGTGGTCAGGTGCCACCATGGCCTCTTGTAGTCCCAATTCATGTGTGTGACCCAGGCCGTCCTGCCAGTGTGAACTGCTGTGTTCATCCTATTCATCAACAAGACAAAAACACTGGCGCCGTTCCTTCCAGTAACATTCTTTAAATAATAATCATGTTGTCTTGGTAAAAACCTGGTCATGTAGTTGTCACCAGCCAATGAGATCCCAAATTGCTGCGTTCGTGGTTACAGTGAGCTTGGAAGGTGACCCTATTTTGGGACGATGAGTTCTTCCTGTGGTGGAAGACATATCATTGCGGTGGACGACTATCCTATGCGGATGGATTTCCGGAGATCCGGATCTAGTACTTCCACCGGAGACGACATGGGAGCGGTCGGTAAGTTTTATAAAAAAAAATTTTAACTTATATGGATTTTTTTGGATTTTTTCAAATATATGTATGAAAAAATGAAAAACAAACATGTTTTTGGATTGGATTCACAATGGTAATGATTAAAAATGATCATGTTTCGGATGTTGGACCGGTTCGTCACGAGGCCTAGCACGTCACAAGCGCGCGAGTGAGGCGGAGATAGCGGATTACGACAAGACACTCCAGGCCATACGAGAGAAACTTGGAGGGACGCTTGTAGGCCCCTGCGAGCAGGTGGAGGACTTGCAGGAAGGCATCCCGAGAGACGGGTTGTAGGAGTACCCGAGGCTGAGTTCGTGATAGCCAGTGTAGCCCTTTGCGGTGACGTTCTATAGGAACACGACTTAGACGGTCCTCAAGTGAACAGATTTTATATTAGATAGTGTATATTCTTTTTGAGGCCGAACATGATGGGGCATAAGCCCGAGTTTTGCACGGCATTTATGGATCCAAATTTTGTAAAGGTTTTGACATACGATGATATATATCTGGCTTGATATTTTATGTGATGTGATAAATGTATCAAATGTATGATGTTTTTGATGATTATAAATTATTGTATTGAATGATTAATATGCCCGATCTAAGCTTGATTAGCCAATGAATTGACAAACCAATTGTCGGCTCGAGAATATGAATGAATATTAAAAATTAAGAAATGACCTTTGTAACAACGTATATAAGAACAATCGTAATAAAAATGGATCTCGATACTAGATAAGTGTTGTTCCATTACTGACACTGCAATTTGAGGTCAAGAAAACTACCAACGAATCAACACCCAAAGATATTGCCTCAGAGTAAATGAATGAGCTGAGTGTATTACGCTACATTATTGGAAGCGAAAAGGACAATGAGACCCCTCTTATTCCTATGGTAAGTGGAAGGATAATGAGGCAAGCCACGGAAGCTAAGTTCCGAATTGTGTCTACTACTTCTCGACGAAACCAAAATGACTCATGACATCAACACAACACTTCGCTAGATCAAAACATCACCATCTCATCAAAAATCGAGAAATCAAACGGATATGTACAAAACAAAAAACTACTATATACAAAGCAAAATGCCGGAGCCAAAGCCTAGGCATAATACTTCTTCAAATAGAGCCCATTTCGGGGCCTCAGAACGGCTCATTCCCTTCGAAGTCAACCAAGGTATACGCTCCTTTCTTAAGGACTATTGCTGATATAGGGGCCATACCACATTGATTTAAACTCACCCCCAGGGCATCTTTTTCTTGGGCATAGACAAAGTTAAGTGCATGCCGGAAAAAGACCCACAAACTAGCAACCCTTATAAATGCGAACTTTGACTCGGTTTTTATGCGCTTTGTTCAACGTGGCCGGAATCTCGGCCTTTGCTCATCGAATGTTCCGGAATGAAAAGCCGCCTCGCCCGGACTAAGTGTCGGGGAAGAAGCTCACGCTAATTTAGAAGGAATCTTGCATTCGTGGGAAATACGGATTCTACCCGTGGACTAGCTGAAACGGAGTAAAGCCGGTTGCGGTTTTAGCGGCGTCTGTACCCGAGTGCGGGATATAGCATAATGTGCAGGTTGGATCTATGTTTATCAATCGTCGGGTTGAAGAATTGTCCTTTGAGGAATTATTCACGGCTTCCGCACCCTGGCACGAGGATAATGCGAAGATGAATGCTCACTGCCCAGGAAACCTAGTTGCAAACCAACAACCATCATACTATTAAGTGACTACCATAGTCGGTAGCCAAATCTCTCTGGGTATCTTTAGAAACGAGCGATAACTTGGTTGAAGAAAATTTTATGAGTCTCACCATCGTTCCCAAAAGTAGGCATAGCCTTGACCCACTTAAGTAAAGTAGTCTACTACTACGATAATGTACTTGTGACCTTTTGCCCGAAGGCGGGTTACAAGTAGTATAATCCACCCACTGAAAATTCGACGATGGCCGGAAAAAGCGGAGAGTGGATGAGCGACGCATTTTCGAGTATACACACAGCAAAGGATGATGCTTCTTGTCCGATTCAATACAATCTTTTAAAATCGAGGCAGTAGCCTGACACGCAAAATCTTCGGCTATAGCAAACACGATAAATGACCCTGACTCCTTATCGAAATCGCTCGACATGACCTCGGCTTCTTCGAAGGTTAAACGGCGTCTTAGGATTGAATCAACCCTCGACGGTACAAAGCATCACCAATAATCGGATAATTCTTGAGCAGTGGCCTTGACTTACGACGCTCATCTTCCGAAAAAGAAACTTCGCCGGGTCTAGAGATACACAATGATATCCCCATACCAAGGATCTTTGACAGAAGAATAAAAGCAGTGTTCGTCGGGAAGGACTCATCATAGATCATCTCCTCCTGAGGCAACTCGGAGATCAATTACTGCCAAAGACCAATGACTTCTTGGATTTGGCCAGGACATGAACTCTAGATCAAATTCTTGTAATATCACAATCCATCTATTATGTTGCCTTTAATCCACTACTTTCTTTGAGGACAAGCGAAATGGATTAGCGACTTCAGGAGCCATAAAGTTTTACGAAGAATAATGTAATGTCGGAGTCTGTTGTATACTGACATGTTCTTGCTAAAGGCTAATTTTTCTATCGGGGTGTGTCGAAGTTGGTCTGCCGGTCCTCGACTAAGGTAGTAAATAACATGCTCAATAAAACATCATCCTCTGAACGAACCATACGGATGGTAGATTCTGCTTTGTGTGATACAAAGAAAATCTACTTGCTATAATCGAATTGGACTCGATGAAGCGAGAGGTCAATGCCTTTTAAAGGCATCGAATGACGTTGAGCATAGTCGTCCCGAAAAGAACTCCTTTCTTCTAGCAGTCTCCTGCATCCTTTGTAATCTCGACATAGTTAAGTAAACCTCGAAGAAATTAGACTTCCTTGGAACTTTGAAGGTAGCCAGTTGAACGAGGAGAACTGGCAAAGTATTGCCTCAACCTTGAAAGGATCTACCCTTATCCCTTCCTAGACACGATAAATCAACATTGCGTGGGATATTCTGTAGCAACATTCGGATTCAAACGAATTTTATAAACGACATCATCAGAAATATTTTCCGGAGGAGTGACTTTGGATGATCCATCCTCTTTCAAGAATGGCTTGACTAGATCATCTAAGTATGCAGTAATCTTCTTGATGTCGTGGAAGGCGTAGACAGCCGGCCCGAAGGTAGCTCCGGCATTTTTAAGACAAAAGGCATTTTCTTGTAAACGTACCCCGAAGTTCTGGTAAATGCGGTCTTATGTTGATCTTACGGATGGATAGTAATTTGATTGTAACCGAGCGAGTCCATGAAGGAGAAAATCTCGTTAACGGCACACTCGTCAATATGTCAGTCAGAAGGGTGTGGGGTAATTATCTTTAGGACACGCCTTATTCGGTCTACGAAATCGATGCATACTCGAATCGTTCCTTGCTTTTGTCTACGGAACGGTTTGGAAACCCATTCGGTCGGAAGGCCCAGAAAATGAATCCAGCAGCAACGGCTTTTCAACTTGACTTTGATAGGCTGCTTCGCCTTCCTAGGGATATGGGACGAAGTTTTGCTGACCGGCTTAGCGTTTTCATCGTCTTGATCTCATGTTGGACGATAGATGGGTCTATGCCAGGCATTTCCTCATAAGATAAAGCAACATCCCTATACTCTTTGAAGAGCTAGATGTAGATTTGAACCTCTTCATGGGAACATTCGGCTCAATGAAAACGTTCTCGATAATGTTGGGATTCTGGAAGTGTTCCTGGGATAGTAGGAGAGATCACCGTGCCCTTCGGCATAAACGTGTCTTTGAGTGCTAAGGGGCTCAAGGCGGGTGAACGAGTCCGGGGCGGGGACTTGGAAAACTTGTTTCGACTTCGCTCCGTCCCCGGTGGGAAGTAAGACCTTCGATGATCTTAGTCATCCCACGGTCTATCTGTCTGTCATACGCTTCCAGGATAGCCTCTTCAGATGGAAGAGTGGTATCTAGACAATCTAGAGCGAGAAGAAGAGTAACGTCATCTTTGGGCTTCACATCACCATCCAACTCTTCCCGTGAAAAGGGCTGAATTTGATTCTACTTCGATGTCAACAACGGACGATGAAATCTCGGTGAGGAAATCGGGAATGCCATTCCACTGCCCTTCCTCAATGTGGGTTGTTGGAGGGTGAGGTCAGTCGAAAATAATGAGTTCGAAAGAACTCTCTTCGAAGGGGAGCCTTGGAGGATGAAATAGCATTAATAGACACCTTAGGAGGAGGAAGATCAAAGAACCCATCGGGGAAAATTACATTCCAACTCTGTAGATTCTTAACGGGCGCCTTAACATTATCCAACTTAGGAACGAGATGAATCGAGAAGGCGCATCCGGGTCTACGGAGAGGACGGTCCGGTTGATCGTGACCTCACTCCCTTCGTGGAAACATACAATTCGAAATAATGAGGATGCGACGCATCATCTCCTCCTCATCCGGTCCCAACAAAAGGTTTGTGAGTCCAGGGGTACACGTGTCCACTACCTCAACCTCTATGTTAACGGTTTTGCCCCCAACACGGATGGGCAAGCGGGACAATACCATGGGGCGTGAGAATGGCCATCGAACGATGAAAACAGTGCTAGATGGAACGGCTTTGGGAGATCCCAAGTGTCTTCCAACATGCGAGAGACATCACGCAAGTAAGCACCTCCTCAACCAATAGTGCGAAGAATATTAGTCTTCGATACGATGATTTAATATGGAAGGCCATATGATGAAAGTCTCTTCTTAAAGTTAGCCATATCAAAAAGTAATCGAAGAAATTTTCGGATCAACGACCCCAATGGTAGTGAGAAATGACAACTGTATTGTGGGACAAGGCTGAGTACCTCTAATTCAACATGGCAGGACTTACATCGAATCTCTTCTACAACCATGATGATTGAGGCAGCCCTGTGTCCAGGTGTCGTTGACACTGAAATTAACATCTGGTACAGATGTTGGCCACGTGATGTGAGAAAGCGGCCCGTGGCATCAGGGGCTTCCTTGGCCTTGAAGTTCCTCCTCCCGCCCATATCCGCGTCGTATGCAGGCCTCCATTGACACTCATCATAGATATTCGATGGAATTTCCCCTTCACGAGGGACCTCGAGAGGAAGCCCCGGGATGCAGTTCGCGCCAACAATCAATTGTTGCCCTTGGGGAAAAGGGTTTGTTAGCATAGCCTGGGAAGCCCAGAAAAACCTGTGAGATATGAAGGCCCAGAGCATCCCACGGATTTTGAACAGGTGTGAGATGGTCTCAATACACAAAGCTTGCCGCAGGCTTTACCACTTTCTTTCTCATACAGCCCTCACCAACACACTCGTTGGTTTTATTTGCGACCTTCCGTCCTTGCCCTTCTTATTGTTATTAAGTCCCTTCTTCTTCCCATCGGATTGTTGATTTCCTTTAGGTTGAAGATTGGGCCATTTATGGATGAAGCCGGGAGAGGTAGCGAATCGGCAAAGCACTGACGACCAGGAAAGTGATTGTAAAGACAACTGTGATTGAAAGCAGTAGGCCCCGCACTACTAGTAATAATCCGACAAGTCCGTCCTGCATGTCACGGACCCGGTTAGATTTCGATAAATCAATTTGGGCGAGGAGCATTGGGTAAATACTTATAAAGCATCCCAGGTAGAGAATAGATCAACTCTAACTGCTGGGCCCTAAAATTCTTTGCTCCTTGGAAAATTTGATAGGGATACATCCTTTAAAATGTCGGTAAAGCGATTAAAACCACTAGAAGAACCACGGAATATGGGCTTTGACCAGCCTCTTCCTTCTCCTCATTCACGAATGTGATTAGAAATGTGAGTTGCCTCATCTTTGCTTAAAATTAGCCGAAGGGAGTTTGGTCCCGGCCTCATATCGACGAATAGCTGAAAATGGTTAGAAAAGTGACGGCCAGTTCTCCAAATGTGGCGAAAGCGCCCCCCGGTGAGCTCTATATACCATTTTAGCGGCATTCCCGGTTAAGTGCGTTGGAAATAATCTCGATCTAATCGAGTCGTCGATCGAGAGTTCGAAGAGAACCATAAGTGGAAAGTGGTGATGTGGTCTGCCGGATCTTCACCAGATGCCTTCAAACTTAGGAATGTCCCGAGAAGTTTGATTTGGGCAGGAGGCCACCGGTTGTAGCAATCGGGTCATTAGTTAACTTCGACAAATCACGGCAAATTTAACGCGTTACTTGGCTTGATGTCAGGCGAACTGAGAATTCCATCCTTGATGGGATGGATTTCCAACATTACGAAAGAATAACCTGGATTTGATGAGGCACCAAAATTTGCCGGAAAGGACTTGTAGAAAACGGAAGAACACCACTCCCACATTTGGAGTTACCAAAACAGGCCGTTCTCCCCGGCCCCGAAGTAATGGTGAAGAGGAAAGCCCACAATGAGAGTTCCATACATCAAACCGAGAGGAGAAAAATCGATGAGCACTCGATGAAAGGGAAAGAAGCATTCCCCTTGATGACCGCAACGACGATTCCCTTCCCCGGCCATTGTAAGCACGAGTTCCATCCGCGCCAAAAGTAGTCGAACTTTGCCCCCGGACGAGGGTTAAAACTGCGGGTCGCACGGGACGTAAAGAAACGACCCTAAAGAAGGATTAGGCCGGGAATATGCCCGAGTCCCAAAGGCTCTGAGAAACGAAAGCTGATCCACTAGCCATGTTAGACATGGGCGTGGATCCGAACACCGAAGAAAAAAGAAGCAGGGATTTCCACTAATGGACATCACACAGGCAGAGGACCGAATGAGAAGCATATGCAGGTGAACCCGAGCCGGACATCGCCGGTGCTAAAAGCAATCGAAGATGAAGCAATAGTGCCCCACAACACCGACGAGTAGGGATGCAGATACTGCGGCACTCACGGTAGAAGTCGCATTCGGTCATTGGCCATCGAAAGATAGAATGATATGGAAAATTCGGCGGTCTCGCGGAACTCGGTCCGATGTCTTGAAGAGACAAACGGATGATCGGGAGGAGATGGACTGTGGCAGAGGCTCGGAGCATGTCTTCAGCTTGAAAATCTTCTTTACGAGGGAAAAGAACTCGCGGAGTGAGCGGAACGCCGCTCCTCCTCGCCGACACACGGAATCAGCAACAAAACGGCCAGGACCTTTGTGGAGGATCTCTCTCCACGAGCGGACTCAACGGGGTGGGCGCTTACCGGCTAAGTCGGCTCCTACGCCTTCTCGAAGAAGGCTGTTGCACTCTCGGAGATAGCCCGGATTCTCCTCGAACGTCGAGCGCTTGATCAACCACTTTTTATAGATTTATTATATTAGACTCAAAAAAGTGAAAAATTTAAAAATGACTAGGAGCAAAGAGCACTCACTAAAATAAAATCACCGAAAACGACAAACCATGACCCTCAAATATTTCCGCTCGGAGTGATGAGATTTGAGACACCAAAATACGAGACGAAGTATAGGGCCTTCGACGATGCAGGATGATTAGGGCCCCGAACAACTAGCGAAAGTATCGAAGCTTGATTCTGGCCAGGCCTCCTAACGACGACCTTTTCCGGCTCAAGCACCCAAGCAACGAGCACCCCACAGTCTTCTTTGAAGAAGTGATGCGGCACCTCGAGGTACCAGGTATTCCCCCCGATCTTTGTGTGGAACCTGGGAACGGAAACTATGGACATAATCAAGTATATCGAAGAAATTTGGGCCAGACAGTCTTGGTCAGATTCATCTAATCGGAGGGGAGTATCCCCTCCCCTTCTTCCCCTTCCCCTCGCGCTTGACTCTCGGATGAGAGCTTTCCCGGTCCACCTCACGGAGTTGGATTTTGCTCGATTAATCAACTTCTATGTTTGTTTGAGCGGCCTTGGAGGATTAACTCTCCACTCACCTATTCCAAGGCCCTACGACCTAGCTAGTTGTTGATTGACACTTAGTGGAAACTTGCTAGTTGATTTTGGATTAAATCGCTTATTTTAAGGGATGTTGTATTAAGTCACAGGATATAGGAGATGAAACCAATGATGTTTTGACGCAAAAGAAATTAATAAGAAACTTAACTACATACACATACGGTTCTTTGTCTTTGTTCAAAAGTAATCTCTATACGGAGTTCTACGAGATAAAATTATTTCTTTTCGAATTACAAACTCACTCCTAAAAATAAACTAATAAATGATTCAATGCACCTAATGCAAATTACTACAAGCATGTAAATTCTAAGATGCAAAAGTCTCTTGAAACAAGGTGAAATTTCTAGCTCCTTGATTTTTAACTCTCTTTGTTGTCTAGAAAAGCCAATTCTTGAAAACAAGAACTCTTAATATAAGACACCAAAATGCTCAACAAGAAGAAGAAGAAATAGTGACAACTGCTCACTGGAAATCAATGGAAACTAGAAATAGAAACTTCTAGCTCCAAAAAGATATGGCCAAACGAAAATGAAAATGCAACAACAAAAACAAAAACAAACAATGTTTTTTGAGTTTTTGATATGCAAAAACAAAAAACGAAACAAATGTTTTTTGGGCTTTTGGTTTATAAAGCAAGAGCTCAAAAAGACCAAGCACAACTATCACAATCCAAGCCAAAACGAAATGAGATTTCAAGCATAAACCAAAAGTAACCAAACCTAAAACTAATGATAGCAAGATCAATAGAAGCGATGGAAGACCAAAAACTCGGTAATCGACCTAGAGAAATAGTGCAAACTCGTTGCAACAAAGACTCCAAAGAAACAAGAAAAGTTCTTCGAAGTGCAACAAAACCCTAAGCCTGAAACTCCAAGAAAACCAATCGAAAACAAAACCAAAATCACAATGCAAGCAAAACACAAAGATAGGAGCGAGTCGATCGACGAAGCTCTACGTTACGATAGAAAAACATTGAGGAATGCTAGAAAACGATCTGGAACTCAATCCAGTGCCGGCTATGAACATTTTGCAAAGATTAGTTTTCGGACAAACGAAAAACAAGACTTGAAACCACTTCCTTCACACTCGATGAGTAGGAGACACGCACGGGCCAGGCCTCCACGACGAAAGGACAAAAAGCCAATAAACCCAAAAATTCAAAATACGCACTCGTATACGTGACACAGCGGTTATGCAACCGAGCGTGTATACGCGTCTATATTAGAAACTTCAACGTATATGCGGATCCTTTTACAAACTCGCGGGTATACGCGACTCTGTGCCCAGACAAAAGAGCGTATACAAAGAAAGATAATAAAGAAAAATAAAAATGACTTAGGAAAGACACGAGACTTTAGGTAATTTGCAAAGAAAATAAAACTGAGTTTATGTAAGAACGGATAAAATTGTTGGCAACCACCAAACGGGCGGAAACAACCCAACGGGGAGAATCACAAAAAAAATGCTGATCCCCGGCGGAGTCCTGCATTGTTTCGGGGGGGGTCTGCCACAGGAGGTTGGTTGGGATACAACCTCCACAGAGCAGGGGCGTACTACCACAGATTCACACAAACTACACGCCGTAAAACGAAATAGAAAGGTAATCTAGAGATTTACCCGTAGGTCCTACGGTTGAAGAAGATCCCGCAGGGTTCAAACCCCCGGCAACCGTCCTTCCTTCTTAACCTGAAAGACAAGAAGAAACAAGCACAAAGGACTGGTTGTACAACATATATCTACTCTAAATGTTAGTGAGATTCATATAAAACATTAAATAAATCATAATGAATGCTTGTATAACAAATATTCTCATACATATAAGCATACACCAACACGTTTATTTCGGGAACAACATGGTACTTCTGTATTATAAATAGCATGTACAAAAGTAACACGTGGAGAGATCACCTGATCCTTCCAAGGCCTTCGCAGACCGTCGTCCGGATCCGTCCAGCCCTTGCCTCGCTAAGACTCCTTCCAAATGAGTGCATACGAGATAACATATAAAGGGATGTGTATCTCAAGGAAACAAGAGTTTCCTGAAATGAACTGGGAAAGTGCAGGAGGCACGGGGAATCAGACTTGGATAGGGAACCAACAGAGTATAATAATAATAATTCTCTCTCTCCCTTAGGCCATACATATGAGGTCCTTTTATAGTCCCTCCAAGTAGTTTCAGCAGTTGGAAACAGTTGGCCACGGGCTGGGGTAGTTGAACTACCTGAGTAACTATCAACCCAGCGTGAAATTAGGGATTTTTATATATTTTTTAATCATTAAAATGGCATACGCGGAAAAGTCTAGCTGTACTAGCGTATACACGCGGAAAAACACGGGCATAGTCGCGTATGAAGGATTTTCCACTGTTTTTAAGTGAATTTGTCCAAGTCCGTAGGAATGGGTGCCCATAAAGCCATGTAGCAATCATGAATCATGTCAAGGTGAGAAATGATGCTATAACACCGCCTCGATCATTGACCCTTTCGACACCAACCTGCAAAGGGTTTCTTTTATTTTCACCAAGCAAATACATCCACATTCACACTAGAAGTGGTTTTATTCCTACTAAAGATATTTAAGGGTCTCTTTACCCCACTTATTCATCTAAGATATGAATAGAAGCAACATATAATATTCCAACTAGTTAAAAGCTAATTGGGAATATTACAGTCCTTCCCTCCCAAATGTTGCTTGTCCTCAAGCAGCAGTAAATAAGGATGCTGCAAAAAATTCTCTCCTTACCAAGTGGCATCCTCATCAGGTAGATTGCTCCATCGAATCAAATATTCTCTAATTACCCCGTTTCTTAGTTGCCTCTCATGAGTATCCAAGATAGCCTCTAGTTGTAAAACCATATGGCCCTCATCATCAAGAAGTGGGAGATCCACAGTGGAAACCACATGTTGTCCAATGGCATTCTTGAGGCACGAGACATGAAATATGTTATGGACCTTGCTTCCAGTGGGAAGCTCCAACTCATATGCTACTTCCCCAAACATCTACTCATCACCTTGGTATGGGGCCTAGTAGAACCCAAGCTTAGGTTTCTCATTCTCTTCTCCTTTAGTAGATCGCTCATAAGGTAGGTTGAACATGGAGATAGACCAAATCATCAACCTCAAACTCAGCTTCTATCCTACCAAGTGCAGGCGAGCATAACTTCTGTTGGTTTTGTGTTGTAGCAAAGTTGTCCCGTGTTGGGAAAAATACCGTAAGAGGGGGGGGTGAGTCCGTATTTACCTATATTCAAAACTTTTTACTTTTTCATGCTCTAAAACCCATACGCTACTTTGCTGAAGCCAACTAGCGTATACACGCGGATATCCTTCATAAAACTCGCATATACACAGAGATCTAATTATGCCATTAGTTCTTCACTTATATCATTCCATCATTCATTTATTAGATGTTCTATAAACAGTAAACATGTGCAGTAAGAATAGAATGAACCATCACACAAAGCATCACACATGGACACCAGGATTTTTAGGTGGAAACCCAAGTCGGGAGAAAACCACCGCTGCAGTTGCTCAGCCTTCAATATTTTATTATAGAGAAAACATCTTACAACATATGTGCTGGTGCAGACTCTACCAGCACGCAGGCACCCACCTGCGCTCGTTTACCAGCCTCTCCTCGAAGGGAGCTCCAACCCCCTGACTCGTTTACCAGCCTCTCCTGGAAGGGAGCTACGACCCCCTGATCTCGTTTACCAGCCTCACCTGGAAGGGAGCTACGACCCCCTGACTGAAGGCTACAACCCTCAGCACCTCTATGGACCACGTTTCATCAATTTTCACACTCGATCCAAAGCTTCCTTTAGGACACCACTTGCAGGCCACATTTCATCATATTTTCAAACTGGACCCTTTCCATACTTTTAAGCACAGTCAACCATGAAACAGATACATATAACTCACTGACAGATATCAGTAAACCAGCAGATCAGATCAGACATTTCTTACCACAGACTTCAGCAACCCTAGTTTGCATACGCGCTTTCCTTTCTCTGATGTCGCGTATATACGCGCTTCCGTTCACATAAACCAGCGTATACTTCTGTACATATCATAGAGTTAATTTCATTGCGCATACGTGCTTTCTCTTCAGCGAAGCCGCGTATATACACGCTTCTTCTGCAATAAAGTAGCGTATAGATCTTCAACCATTACAGAGCTGCATACTTCTTCAGATCAGACATTCAGTTCAGATTCAACCCTTTACTTCAGACAGATTTTCGCCTCATCACAGATCTAATCACTTCATAAACAGATCCAACAAATATAGATACATTACAGATCTAGATATTCTGCTTCATCATTTCTTCATAGGAGCATCATAGATTCAGATCTATCATCAAACCTTCACCCTTTCCATACAGATATACTTTAGAGAGAAGTATTCATTCAAGCTCAGACGTCTTCCCCCCACACTCATGATTTGCACAAATGAATTTCTTCTCCTTATATAGGTTTACCCTTTTTCAATACCATGAGCCCAAAACTACATTACTTCCGATGGTATTCCTGGACGGGGTCATTTAGACGAATCATTACCCAATACAATGGGTCAATACCATGGTGGTTACCCCTGGTTTTGCACTTTATGAGTGCTTTTGCCCATACGCAACTTGGCACGTACTTTACCGCATGCATACGCGACTTCTCCTAGGCAAATCCACGTATGCCTTGAGACATACTCTTTTCATCATAGATCTAGCACATATTGAATTCCTTTCTTCATTACCTTCTGTACTCTCTGTAGATACATCAGATTTTCATCTTTAAACAGGTTCATCAAGACATTTTCTATCAAGCACAACTTCATCCAGTAAGTTGCCATTATCTTCATCAAGAGGGTTGCCTTTCAAGGACAACATTCATCATCATATTGCTAACACACATCATTTTCCAAGTCCATCACGTAAATAATAACTTCATCAGGTGGATTGCCATCAAGGACAACACATTTCAATAGTTGCATGTCTTCATCTTCATTCAGTGGGTTGCCATCAAGGACAACACTCTGCATCATATTGCCAACAATCTCCCCCTTTGGACTTGATGGCAACCACGATGGTGTTTGGTTACCACAAAAGATAGGTACATTAAGAATACAATGACACCATGTCACTCTCTCCATTTTTGACACCATTCAAACACCATGTCACTCTCCCCCTTTGACATCAAGGGCAAAGGGCGGATCAAAAAGCAACATACTCTCCCCCTTTTCTCCTCATGTGGAAGAAGCATTCTGCAGATCTGATATATACTGAAGTGACCAAGCTCCCCCTGAGTTCATGCTGAATCTTCAAACATATTTTCCAATGGAGTACATGACTCTATGAATTTCCTATCACCAATGACTCATACTTACATCAATGATCCATCCAAGTGGATTTACATATGAGACTCAACTACCCAACCAAGTGGGTTTACAAAATTTGACTCAGCTACCCAACCAAGTGGGTTTACAAATTTATCAAGTCCTTACATGACTGAATATTACAATTTTACATCATGGATCTCTACATGGCCTTTTCATCAAACTACAAATATAACTTTAAGACCAACACCAGAAATTCCTCAAGAAAGAGAACATATTTCAGAACCATCATAATGCCAACAATGCATTATACTCAGCAAAGCTAATGCTCCCCCTGAATCTGTGCATCCAAGCAACCTTTTCATATGACTAAGGCTCCCCCTTAGTTTGTGCATCCTGAACACTTTCACCAACAAATCATCAAGGCATCTTTATCAAAACATTAGAAATAACACCAGAAAGTCCTCAAGAAAGAGAACATATTTCAGAACCATCATAATGCCAACAATGCATTATACTCAGCAAGGCTAATGCTCCCCCTGAATCTGTGCATCCAAAACACTTTCCATATGACTAAGGCTCCCCCTTAGTTTGTGCATCCTGAACACTTTTACCAACAAATCATCAAGGCATCTTTATCAAAACATTAGAAATAGAAATATGAGAACTGGAACACCACCAGAGATACCAAACAGTATCAGAGATACCAAACAGCACTGCAGTTGTGCTGAAGAGAGCTGACTCCAAACAGAAAAATGTCAGCAATCAGACATACGCGGTTTTCTGTGCATGAACTCGCGTATATACGTGACTGTGTTTCAGGAAACCCGCGTATCCAATACTATCTTCTATATTTTAACCAGATCTGATCCTCTGTGAGAAAAAGACAGTGTTCAGCTTCTTTCTGAGATATTTGAATGCTTCCCTGGACTACAGATAGATAGAACAGTGTAGTTGTGTCTTCAAGCGTCATCCAACGGTTGTAGCATAAGCACATTAGTAACCAAGCCTTCAGATTCTTTGCAGCATCAATACAATCTTTCCAAGAGAGATTATCATACCATAACAACATCTTCAAATATGTGTCAAGCAATCATCCATGTGGTCCAATATCATCAAGATCTTCAAGATTTAACATGAAGTAACATATGTAGGCAAAAGATCTCAACCATAGTAATAAACTCTGCATGATCTATTCTTATTTCTGAATCAAACAACATCCAACTCATCCATGTGTGAGTACAAAAGATACTTATCAGCAACCAGGGCTCAAAATCTCATCATAATAAACCATGTACCAAGTCATCATCATTTGAGCATGAGTATCACAAAAACCAAAGAATAAGCAGTCATATTGCCAACAATGCAATCATTAGTATTCAACCTGCTACTCCCCCTGAACCAGTGCTCCTTCTTAACTTGTGCAACCTGAATACGTTCATCAGCAAGTCATCAGCAACAATCTCTGCATGAACTGCCCTTATCTCCGAATTATAAGACTTTCATCTCAACAATGAATACTCTTCATCAAAAAGCAAATAGGACTCATCCACAATCTTCAACATAAGAAACCATGTATCATATCATCATTATTTAGAACTAAGAAACTAAGCTGATATTGAGTCAATAATACAGTTATTAACAGTCAGACTGATGCTCCCCCTGAACCTCTGCTCCAGATCTTCAGCTATCATATAAATTCTCTTATCATCAATGCATACGCGACTGTGTCTGCTGGAACTCGCGTGTATACGCGAATTTTGTTAATAGAACCCGCGTATGGAAAGTGAAGCATAGAAATTTTTCACATTCCTTCATCTCCCCCTGAACTTGTACTTCCTGTACCTGTCTTCTTCATATCAGATGCTCTGTCAGAAATACATATAACCAGAAAAATCAAATCAACCATGAGAGTCATCATACATTGCTCCCCCAGTGACGATACATTACTAAATCTCATAATGTATCCCACATCATTCCTGCAGTCAATCAGAGAAGTAAGCTTCAGAAGCGGATGACTGCAGTAGGGTCAATATTCCCTACGTTTCTGATCGGTCCTCCATCTTTTTCCAGATTTGTTTGATATTTCTATTTGTGTGCTGGAAGTTATCCAATTTCTCATATCTGTTCAACCTGCATTCCTTTTCTACATGTCCATACTTGTTACAAGAATAACATCTCATATGTCCAGAAAAATAAGCATAAGAATCATAATGAGTATTTCTAATCTTCCTTCTTTTACAATCAGCTGCTTTATGTCCATACTTGTTACATGAAAAACAATATCCCTTGAAGCTATCAGAGTACCTTTCTGAGTAGAATCTATTTGTTTGTGGCTGAATTGTTCTGCTTCTGCAATTTGCTGCAACATGCCCATAATTATGACATTTAAAACATTCAACGTTATTGAATGAATTCCTTTGAGAATTCATGATTGTTGGTTGATCTTTTGTCTCTTTCAACACTTCAGGTTTAGTATTGACATCCTCTGAATTTTTAGCACTTCCTTGTGAGCTAGATTCTCCTTTAACAATTTCATGGAAACCAAGACCAAGTTTGATAGCAGGAGACCTTTGATTACTCAAAATATTGTCCAAAATATTAGTACTATCTTGAAACCTCAAAAGTTTAACCTTTTCTTCTAATTTACCTTTGAGAATGTTTACCTCAACCTCCAAGTCTTGACATTGCTTTGTCATGCTTTCTTCTTTCCTTCTTCCATCTTCTACTTGATCCTTCAGATTTAGAATCTCTTCTTTCAACCAATTTTCGTTTTCTTCACATGTTTGTTGCAGCTCTTTATTCTTCTTATTTGATTTTTCCAGATCTTCTTTGAGAGAGATGATTTCTGCTTCAAGGCCTTCCTTTTCAAATGTTTGTAGAGGTTCCTCATTCTTCTTACTTGATGCTTCAAGATCTACTTGCAGAGAGATGATTGCAGCTTCAAGTCCTTCATTCTTCTTGCTTGATTTTTTGAGATCTACATTTAGATCGTTGATTTCTGCTTCTAGTTCTTTAATTCGATTGGATGCATAAGTATGAAACCTTTGATACTTGTCCACCTGTCCATTCAACATTTCTATTTGTTTTTCCATTTGAGAGATCATCTCTTTGTTGATAGATTCTTGCGTCTTAGATGAACTTTGTAGTTCTTCAACTTTAACCTTGAGAGCTTCTTCCACAACTTTACTTTCACTATCTTCACTATTGTTTGCACAACGAAAATCATTCAAAGGACCCCAATCACTATTTGATTCATCTTCTTCTTCAATTTCTGCTATACATGTTTTCTGAGATATCTTCTTGTTTCGAGTAGCCTTCTTCTTTTGCTTCTTTGCCATGAGCACTTTCAGATCATAGTCAGAATCTTCTTCATCTTCACTGGACACTTCATCATCATCTTCATTTGCATAAAAACTCTTCCTCTTTTCAAATTGTTTCCCTTTACCATGTTTTTCTCTATAAGGACATTTAGCAGCATAGTGACCAACTTTTCCACACTCAAAAAATTTGAAGGGAAGCTTACCTTTGAATCTTCCAGTTCCTAGTTGGAGTTTTCTCACGAAATTCGCTTCTTCTTCATCGGATATATAGCTGGTTTCTTTGACAACTTCCTTTTCCTTTCCTTTTGCAGACACCTTAAAAGTAGCTTCTCTGATTTGAGAAGGACCTCCTTGTCTCATTTCAAAAGCAGTCAAAATACCATGTAATTGAACAATAGTAAGAGTTTGCAGATCTTGCCTTTCTTCAATAGCTGAAACTTTAGAGTCAAATATTGAAGTCAAGGATCTTAAGAATTTTTCTATCAGAGTAGTATCAGTTATGGTTTCACCCAAATTTCTCATCCGATTTACAATATCATCTAGATGAAGAAAGAAACTGGCAACACTTCCATCACTATGCATCTTAAAATTTTCATATTCAATTCTAAGAGTTTGGAGTTTTGCACTTTTTACCTTTGTGTCTCCTTCATAGCTTAGAATGATTTTGTCCCATATTTCTTTTGCTGAATGTAGCTGCATCACTTTAGCAAATTCTGATTCAGACATGCTTCCTAACAAGACATTTACCGCTTTGGCATTGATTTCATACTTCTTCCTTTCTGCTGCATCAGTAGGAATACTTGCTGGGTATTGATAACCTTCTTCCACGATTGCCCATACATCTGCACCAAGACTTTGCAGATATGCTTTTGTTCATACCTTCCAGAATATCAGATTGTTTCCATTGAATAGAGGTGGCTTTATAGACATTACTCCTTCTTGACTTCCCATTGCGACGGATCTCCTTCAAGCGATCAAGCTTCTGCAGAAGGACCTGGCTCTGATACCAATTCTTGGGAAAAATACTGAGAGGGGGGGGGGGGTGAATCAGTATTTAGGGAAAACTAAAACTTTTTACTTTTCCATGCTCTAAAACCCATACGCTACTTTGATGAAGCCAACTAGCGTATACACGCGGATATCCTTCATAAAACTCGCGTATACACAGAGATCTAATTATGCCATTAGTTCTTCACTTATGTCATTCCATCATTCATTCATTAGATGTTCTATAAACAGTAAACATGTGCAGTAAGAACAGAATAAACCATCACACAAAGCATCACACATGAACACCAGGATTTTTAGGTGGAAACCCAAGTCGGGAGAAAACCACCGCTGCAGTTGCTCAGCCTTCAATATTTTATTATAGAGAAAACATCTTACAACATATGTGTTGGTGCAGACTCTACCAGCACGCAGGCACCCACCTGCGCTCGTTTACCGGCCTCTCCTGGAAGGGAGCTCCAACCCCCTGACTCGTTTACCAGCCTCTCCTGGAAGGGAGCTACGACCCCCCGATCTCGTTTACCAGCCTCACCTGGAAGGGAGCTACAACCCCCTGACTGAAGGCTACAACCCTCAACACCTCTATGGACCACGTTTCATCAATTTTCACACTGGATCCAAAGCTTCCTTTAGAACACAACTTGCAGGCCATGTTTCATCATATTTTCAGACTGGACCCACTCCATACATTTAAGCACCGTCAAACATCAACAAAAGATAGCTATAACACAGTAGATCAGATCAGATATTTCATACCCCATACTTTAGCAAACCCTAGTTTGCATACGCGCTTTTCTTTCACTGATGTCGCGTATATACGCGCTTCCATTCACATAAACCAACGTATACTTCTGTACAAATTACAGAACCAATTTCATTGTGCATACGCGCTTTCTCTTCAGCGAAGCCGCGTATATACGCGCTTCTTCTGCAATAAAGTAGTGTATAGATCTTCAACCATTACAGAGTTGCATACTTCTTCAGATCAGACATTCAGTTCAGATTCAACCCTTTACTTCAGACAGATGTTCGCCTCATCACAGATCTAATCACTCCATAAACAGATCTAGCAAATACAGATACATTTCAGATCTAGATATCCCGCTTCATCATTTATTCATAGGAGCATCATAGATTCAGATCTATCATCAAACCTTTACCCTTTCCATACAGATATACTTCACAAAGAAGTATTCATTCAAGCTCAGACATCTTGCTCCCACACTCATGATTTGCACAAATGAATTTCTTCTCTTTATATAGGTTTACCCTTTCTCAATACCATGAGCCCCTTTTTCTTCTCTTGTTGGCTTCATGCATCGATGGTATTCACGGATGGGGTCATTTAGGCAGATCTTTACCCAATACAATGGAGTCCAATACCATGGTGGTTACCACAGTTTTTGCACTTTTGAGCACTTTTACCATACGCGACTTGGCACATACTTTGCACGATGCATACCTTTGACCTCTAGGCAAATCCGCGTATTCCTAGAGACATACTCTTTTCATCAAGATTTAGCACATGCTGAATTCCTTTCTTCATTGCCTTCAGTACACATTGTAGATACATCAGATTTACTTCATCAAGAACATATTCTATCAAGCACAACTTCATCAAGTAAGTTGCCATCATCTTCATCAAGAGGGTTTCCTTTCAAGGACAACACTCATCATCCTATTGCTAACAAACATCATTTACCAAGTCCATCACGTCAAGAATAACTTCATCAGGTGGATTGACATCAAGGACAAAACATGTCAACGGTCGCATGTCTTCATCTTCATTCAGTGAGTTGCCATCAAGGACAACACTCTGCATCATATTGCCAACAACAACACTCTGCATCATATTGCCAACACCTTGACGACCCAGAGTATATCCTGACTCTCTTGAATCCACTCCTTTTCTTTAGGATCCTTTCTTACCCCAAAAATCACATCCGCAAATGATAGAGCATCATACCCATAAAGAGCCCAAAATGGGGTGATGCTGATGGACATGTGGAAAGTTGTGTTGTAGTAATACTCCCCCAAATGGAGCCAGCGCAGCCATGCCCTTTGATGCCCCGAAACATAGTTTCAAAAGTAGCCTTCCAGCCACTTCTTTACTATCATTGTCTTTCCATCGGTCTGTGGGTGATAGTTGGTACTCGGTGTTAACTCAGTATCCACTAACCAAAAAATATCCTACCAAAAGGCACTCGTGAAGCGGCTATCAAGATCACTGACTATGGTATTTGGAAGACCATGGGGTCTAAATACATATCTAAAGAAGAGCTTGGTCACATGCGAAGTATTATATCATGTAGAAATAGCAAATAAATGTGAATACTTTGTTAGTCGATCAAAAACTACAAAGATAAAATCTTTACCCTAAACTATAGGTAGACCGGTGATGAAGTCCATAGAAGTACTCTCCCACTTCCCTTCCGGAATAAGGAGTGGCTGCAAGAGCCCTGCTGGATGGTTGTGTTCCCCTTTTATATATTGGAAAAATATGCATTCCTTGATGCGTTGGAGCACATCCTCCTCGAGATCCTTCCATGAGAATCCCTCTCGAATAGCTTGATATGTCTTGGTGAATCCTTGATGTCCGGAAAAGTGGTGAATCATGTGATGCCTGCAAAATATTCTTCTTGATTCTAGAATATCTAGCCAAGAAGACCCGTTCTCAGAAATATATGACCTCATTCATCACTCTATACCTCTCATCGGTCACCTGACCATCTAGGATCTCACATGAAAAGCGATCTTTGGAGTACTCTACTAGCAACTGGGCCTTCCAATTTGTATCCATACTCATCAAAGATAGTCCTGATAGCCTCTGAGATAGAGCATCTGCCACAACATTTTTGTTCCCCCTGACATGTTAAATGTCAAGTTATATGATTGGATCTTGCTGACCCATTTATGCTACCTTTCCTGTAGTTGCTTCTGCTCAAGAAAGAACCGAATACTGTTGTGATCAGTCTTCACTCAGAATCTGTTACCCACCAAATATTGTGAGAACTTGGATAAATAATGCATGATAGCCAACATCTCCTTATCATATATAGGATATAATCTCTCATGTGGTAGCAACTTCTGACTCTCAAAATCTATGCGGTGTAGCCCTTGCATAAATATTGCTCCAATGCCCTCCCCTGAAGCATGACATTCCAGCACAAATGGCTAGGTGAAATTTGGTAAAACCAATACCGGGTAGCTAATCATCACCTCCTTAAGCTATAAAAGGCTCTATGCACTGTGGCTATCCAACTAAAATATTCCTTCTTCTTCAAGTCTGTAAGGGGTGCTGCTAGTTGAGAGAACCCTTTGACAAACTTTTGGTAGTAGGTACAAATGCCTATAAAGCCCCAAAGTTATGTGAAATACTTTGGCTAGGGCCAATCTCTGATAGCACAGATATTCTCTTCATGAACTCTCACCCCATCTACTCCAATGATGTGGCCCAAATAGAGCATCTCTGTGAGTCCAAACTCACACTGGGAGAGCTTAGCATAGAATTGTTGCTTCTCAAGAATGTGTAATACTGCCTCAATATGATGTAGATGCTCCTCCCATGTGCGACTGTAAATAAGAATGTCATCAAATAATACCAATACAAAATTGCTCAAGTGACCACGAAAAATCTGGATCATGAAAGACCGGAAGGTTGTCCGAGCATTGGTTAGCCCGAAAGGCATCACCAAGAACTCAAAATGGCCATAGTGGCATCTAAATGTGGTCTTGGGGATATCTTGGTCCCTCACCTTGATTTGATGGAGCCCAGACCTAAAATAAATCTTTGAAAATTATTTGGATCTCCTTAGCTCATCCATCAACTCTTCGATATTGAGGATTGGATACCGGTTCTTCATTGTCTTCTTGTTCAAGGCCCTATAGTCAGTGCACATCCTCAATGTGCCATCCTTTTTCTTCACCAGAACTACTGAAGAATCAAAAGGACTGGTGCTAGGTTGGATATGTCCTAAAGCCAAGATATCCTAAATGTATTTTTCAATCTCATCCCCGTAGGCTTTGGGAGGCCTATAGGGTGTGGTGATCACTGCTTGGATCCCTTGCTCCAACTCAATAATGTGCTCAAATCCTCAGTCAGGTGGCCTCCCTAGTGGAATATCTTCAAATACTATAAAATAGTGGTCCAGAATAGATTGTAAATCTGGGTGTACCAGTGCAACTTTTCCCCCTTCTTCTGACATGCGCAGTTCTACTACCCACTCTATGTCCCCTCTACACAAATCAACCTCCATCCTATGTGAAAAGACAATCTAAGGTGGATAGGTGTGTATGCCCTTGATTTTCTGATGCTTACCACTCCCCTTCTCTATCCATCCCATCTCCAAGGTTTCCCAAACTGTGGTAACATTCCCTAAGGTGATTAACCACTAAATACCCAATATCACATTGTTGTCTAGAATATCAACCACAAAGAAGTGGTCTGTCAATGTATAGGTTCCCATAGTGATAGTTAATGCTGAAACATATTTGGCACACTACATGTTTCTAGCTCCTAGAACCAAAACTGAGAAGCCCTCAAATTCTTCTATGTGAATGCCCCTCCTTTTTACCAACTGAGTATCAATAAAGTTATGGGTGGCCCCACTATCTATCAATATCGATACTCTTTTCCCCTGAATAGTACCTCTAACTCTCAATGTTAGATACTTGGGAACTCCTTGCAAAGATGCAAGAGTCTCTCTAGTTGGATAAAATGTTCCCTGCACACCTCCTACTGGTGGTGCAACCTCTCCTAAGGCTACAGCGTTGGTATCATTCTCCAAGACTTCTACTTCCTCCTCTTCCTCATCATAGAAAACATCAATACAATGTGCCTTCCCTGCAACACATCGGTGTCATGATACCCATTGCTCTTGAAAAGTGAAACAAATTTTTCTCCTTCTTAAATATCCATGGAAATCATCATCAGGAGATATATTCTCATGATTATTCACATCTTTACCCTTTTCTTGAGAGGAGAATTTCTGTTGAAAATGGGCCTTTACTTTGGGTAAAGCATGATGTAAATATCTAGCTCTCTCCATGGCCTCTTGGACCGTAGTTGGTCTAGTGGATTTTACCAACCTATGCAATGGTTCAACCAACCCATCAATTAACATACACACCCTTCTAGCCATATATAGGTCAGATACCATGACTAAAAGCTTTAGAAATTCAGAAATATTAGTCCCTGGATCCCTAGTTTGCTTGAGCTTGGTTAGCTCAACAAAATGTGCTTCTAGATTCCTGGGGTCAAATATCTTCACCAACCTCCAGGTGAATTCTATATAATAAGTGACACTAGCATGCCCTAGTGTGGATAGGCCATGAAAACACCACTCATGTGCTTCACCTTATAGATGTAGCACTGCTATCTTGATGGCCTCCATCTTTGAAACTTTGTCTAGTTGAAAATAAGTATCTAACTTCTCTACCCAAGCCTTGGTTGTGCACTTGGGTGACCCATGATAAGAGGGCATAAAGAACCTACCCATAGTACGATGTAAGTCTTGGTTTTGCATGTACCTTCAACTTTTATGGTGATTGTGGGATCTTATACAATCCTCAATCCGACAGAACTTGTAATATTCCTAATTAGCCCAAGCTAATAGGAATATTTTATTTTGTCTTTAATTTTATTTATTGATGAATAAAATGTAAAGGAGGACATGAAAAACTCCTAAAACATAAAAATAAATCAATGCCCAATGTGAACAGAAAAAAATCAAGGCTTTCTTAATAAAATCCACTTGTGTGTGAAACAGGTTTGAGCTATTTGACTGGGTCAATAGGACCAAATCTACAACGATGTCTAGGTTCAATGTATCTCCTAAAGGGACAACGCAGTTCTAGAAGGAGGACCTCATGTGAAAGGGGTTAAGTGATTCAAGGTGGTTTAGGGTTTTGCACATCCTCATCTTATAAAAGGAAGGAGAAGGCTCAAGGAAAAGATTGCTGATGATACTTAGATTTTGAGATTCTCTTGGCTGTTTAGCTAGAGAGAGAGGAATTTCTTGTTTAGGAATTCCTCTTCTTCCTTGAGGGTCTCTTCGAGGAGATTGTGCTACATTGATCCACTATCTGGCATTATGGCCAAGCTTCACCTTACATTACAGTTTTTCTCATGTTGAGGGTTGAGCTATCTTCTGGGCTGCAGCAAGTGGAATCAAATCTATTCAGATCTGAAGAGTTCTATTGCATCTTTTCAGTGGGGAAGTCATATAAACCATTAGCAAGAGTGCAATAGATGTTTTGAGCTTTAGATTCCTATCTTGGCATCAAGAAAAAGTGTGCTCCACTTATTTAGTGCATTCAATTGAGGAAACTGCATCCTCTTTGTAGTCAAAGTTGCAGTTTACATTTGATAACAGTTTGGAGGAGAGATCTCCGGTGGAAGGACTCCTTTCCTTCACAGTGGTGATCCGTGGATTGGCCAACCAATCCATGTTATATTTTCAGATCTGATCTACTATGTATCATATTATTTAGAAATTTTTGAACATTACTGCAGATCTATGGTGTAGATCTCAGATCTATTCATTGTTAGTCATCTTCTGCTGAGATCCCTAAGGGGAATGTACTAAAAAGCTCTTTTTTCATATAGATCCCATTCTGATCTATGATTTTCTATTCAGATCTATTTTATATCTAAAATATAATGAAACACTGCTTCAACCACTTATAAATTACGCTGTTTAGCTTTTATGTCTCATTCCATGGTTGCATCACTTCATTTTGTGGCCTTTCTTCATGTATAAATCCGTCTTTTCTAACATAAAGCCATTGAATCATATTATGAACTTTCTATACTGATATTCCATTATTATTTTAGTTAACCCCTTCAAGAAATCACTTTATAGAATCTTCAACCCTTTCTGCATAATTTAAGTCATGGGAAATCAGGGTTTTTAAGCCTAGTTGAGCAAGGAGGTACTGTTTAACTTAGCTAGACTTATTTTTTTGAGCTGAAATTCGGAGAATAGGTCCCTCATGACCTAATAGAAAAAATAACCTCCCGCCATTTCTCTTATGTTTACGTAGATCTCTGAATATACGCATTTTAGGGCCAAAATCATCACTTTTCCCCACCTTTTTGCCCATAAAATGCTGTATAAGGTTGCTTCTGTATATTTAAATGAAGGTTGAGTGTTTTTAAATCTGTATCAGACATATTTTTGTAGCTCCACATTGGTAATAACTCATATTATTCCCAATATGTAGCTGTTCCTTAATTTGGAATATTACAGTGGTATCATAGCAAGATCTTTGGCTCAGCCTGTGGCTTCAAGCCAAAATGTTTTACAACAAGGAGAAAGATCAGAATTCTAAATAATTTTAGTTTTACCTCATCATATTCCAGATCCATGAAGAGCCTCTTCAAGGAGGGTAGACAGACAAAGGAGGAAGAAGAAGAAAATGAAACTCCTAGAGGGTTTCAAGGAGAAGAAAGTTGCAATGAGACCTGTAGAAGGTTTCAAGAAGGAGATGAAGACCCGTGCAATCCCTACCCTCACAAATAATATGCATTGTACTGAAAAAACAAGAGCATGGCTCCATCACTTGTAAGAATGATAGAAGAGGAGATCTCCCTGCTCCTTTTCCAAACCATGAAGGGTATTGAAGAAGATCTCAAGGAGATAGAAAGGGTGGAGACTTGTACCAGCGCTGGCACAACCTTGGAAGAGCAGCCTTTAGTAATGGAGGAAGACTACATAGTTGCATAAGAAGCTCTTGCTTCTACATCCCACCAAGGTGTGATTCAAAATTCATCTGTTGTCATTTCAGCACATTGTATGAAGAGATCTACTTCTCTCTATGTTTCTGATTTAGAGCAACAAAGTTGCACTGCGTTGTGCAAGAGCAGTATGGAATAAAGGAGGCACCATTCCTCATGGGGGCATTCAAATTTCAGCTTCATTCATGGAGAAATGGAGGAAGAAATGATGAGTGGTAGACATCTTGAAGTGAAAAACCTTTTCTCCTTTCCAGATGCCTCTTTCTCAATGAGCACTCCCTAGCTCAAACATAAACTTCTACCTGCAGAAGATCCAGAACCTCAATGGTTTTGGAAGAGCATAGATGAGAGGTTCTTTCAATATATCAGTGGATTTCATTTCAAAGGCCCTTGAAATGCAGAAGGTGTGATCCAGATTTATGCAGGAACGCAACAGAATAAACATATAAACATAAATATAGAGATGTAGCGGAAATAACACTTCATTTCATTAATATCAAAGAACTGAAATTTGCTTACAGACAGAATGGAAATAAAACTAGCTAGGGCGCTGGTAGCTATCTCTGAGAAGAGATGTGGCGGCTACAGGCCTCTGAACTGTGTTACAACGAGGCTCGAGGGCCTATTTATCATTTAGAAACAATGGGAAATCCTAAACAGCCAAAACCCTAACCCTAGGAGATGAAGCGCCAAAACTATGGGCCCCGTTTGGGTAAATTGGTGTTTCAACTTCCCAGGTGCGTAACTTTGGCATACGATCTCCGTTTGACGCGTACCATACCTCGTTAGAAAGATCTATCCGAGGACTACAAATTTGGAACGGGCAACATCGGTCCATGGACCCATGTTGCCCTCCGTTTTCCCAAAAAACGTCGTTTAGGGCCTCAAAACGGCTCCGGAAGTTTAGGACCCGAAAAACCGCTAAAAATAGTAAACTGTGCCGAAACTGAAAAACTGAAATAGACAATGGTGGAGCCCCAAGTGGAATAGGCGGGTGACCACCAATATCCACCTGGATCATTCCTCCCCCCTTAGGAAGCAATGGTCCCCATTGCGTTAAGTTCCTCCACGAGATGAGGAAATTTCTGCTGAACTTGGTCCCTGGTGAACCACTTTCCTTGGTGCAGGAGTTGGCCAGCTTTGACAACCCGATATAGTTGGATCTTCTGCCGGCGAGTGTTCTTGATTTGCATGTCCATGATGCAATCTGTGGTGGCCTGTTCCATGCAGTCTGGATTTAACTCAGTTGGTGTGAGTTGTTCTGCAATGTCCGAGGTGTCCAGTAGAGGTGGGAAGTAAGGACGAAGGCGATCCACATTGAAGACTAGGTGCAGACCAAGGAATGGTGGAATACTGAGCTCGAATGCATTGTTCCCTACAGCCTTGGTGATGGTGTACGACCCGTATCGGAGCGGGCGAAGCTTGCGGTGGGGTCCAGTGAGGCGCTCCTTCTGCAAATGTAGCCATACTTTGTCACCCACCTCGAAGTTGTGTGGCACCCGGTGTTGATCATGGCGTTGCTTGTACTTGGCATTGGCTCTGTCCAATATATCATGAACCTGTTGGCGGATGTGTTGAATGCGCTCGATGAAGCTACCGGCTTTGTCAACTTCAGACTGGACATGAGCTGAATTGGCCTGAGCAGCTGCAAATGGTATGGCTACATCAATGGGACATAGTGGCTGGAATCCCAAGCCCACATGAAAGGGGCTATGGCCGATTGAACTGTGGAGAGCCCGATTATAACTATGTTGTACATAAGGGAGGCTCTCGTCCCATGTGCGTGGATGCTTTGAATTGTACATGCGCATAATGTGTACAATCATTCTGTTGACGACCTCTGTCTGGCCATCTGTTTGGGGATGGAAAGCTGTGGACTTGGTGAGCTTTGTGTCCAACATTGACCAGAGGCTGGACCAAAATGTGCCGAGGAACCTGCTATCTCGATCTGATATGATAGACTATGGGATCCCAAAGTGCACCCAAACTCGTTCAAAGAAGAGTTTAGCAGTGGCTTCTGCTGTGATATTCTTCTTACAGGCCGCCATGATGGCCATCTTCGAGAATCTGTCAACGACCACGAAAACACAGTCATTTCCATTCTTAGTAGAAGGCAGGCCCGGCATGTAATCCATGGAGATGGATTCCCACGGTCGACTAGGGGTAGGTAGTGGAGTATATAGGCCTTGCTTCTTGATGGTCGGTTTGGCAATGGCACAAGCAGTGCAGAATCTGATGTGCTTCTCGACATCCTTTCGAAGGTTAGGCCAATAGAAATACTTCTGTAGTATTGCTACTATTTTCTCGACCCCGAAATTCCCAGCGACTCGACTGTAGTGTGCTTCCCATATCATCTTGGCACGCTCGCTTGAAGGAACACAAAGGTGTCCCAGGTGACATAAAAGTGCATCTTGGAGGTGAAAATTTGGAACTTGCGTGCCGCCCAAGAGTGCCTTGTAAGTGTGGCCGAATTCTGGGTCACTCTCATAGAGAAGCGGCCAATCAGAAGTCTCGTGCCCACAAGAGTTGAGCACAATGGTGAGCGCCACGATCGGTGGTCGGCTGAGGCAGTCTGCAACATGATTGGTGCTACCCTTCTTATACTTGATGTTCAAATGAAACTGTTGCAGATATGTAGACCACTTCTGATGGCGATCATTCTGCAACTTCCCTTGTGTCCGTATGAACTGCAGGGGCCTGTGGTCTGTATGGATGATTGTTTCCTTCCCCAAAATGTAATGCTTCCATTGTCGACAAGCTTGCACAATGGAGTACATTTCTTTGTCATATGTGGGGTACTTGCGAACTGTGTCAGACAATGTCTCACTGTGAAATGCCACTGGATGTCCCTGTTGAGTAAGAACTGCCCCAATAGCATAGTCAGAGGCATCTGTCTCGATCTCAAATGGCTGTTGCAAGTCTGGTAAAGTGAGCACTGGGGTAGAACAGAGGCGATTTTTCAGTTCTGTGAACGCCTTCTGTTGAGGTTCCGACCAAAAATTTTTTGCTCTTGCTCCTCCCTTGGTAACTTGACTCAAGGGCCAAGTGATATGAGAGAATCCCAACACGAACCTCCGATAGAAATTAGCAAGACCCAGAAAGCTGCGAAGCTCTGTTATAGTGGTTGGGGCTGGCCAATCCCGAATGACTTGTATCTTGGCTGGATCCACATGCACCCCCTTTCATCAATAATGTATCCCAGATATTGAACCTGGGTCATGCCAAAAGTGCACTTCTCCAAATTGGCACACAACTTGTGTTGCCGCAGTGTTTGGAGGACTTGTCGGATGTGGTGAAGGTGCTCTTCCCAAGTCTCGCTGAAGATCAGAATATCATCCAAGTACACCACTACAAATGAGTTGGTGAATGGCCGCAAGATGTCATCCATCATCCTCATGAAGGTGGCGGGAGAATTCGTCAACCCAAAAGGCATGACCAGCCATTCGAAAAGGCCTTCCTTGGCTTTGAAGGCAGTCTTCCACACATCGGAGGGTTCAATTGGTACCTGGTGATACCCAGACTTCAGGTTGATCTTGCTAAAATATTTTGCACCTTTGAGTTGGTCCAGAAGGTCATCAATCCATGGGATTGGGTACCTATTCCGGACAGTGATCTTGTTCAGCGCCCGATAGTCAATACAGAGTCTCCACGTCCCATCCTTCTTCTGTACCAACACGATCGGGCTCCCATAGGGCGATGAACTTGGTCTGATGTGACCTTTCTGCAACAGCTCCTGAATCTGCCTCTTGATTTAATCATTCTCCAGAACAGAGCGCCGATAGATCGGTCCATTAGGTAGCGGCGCACCGGGGGTCAGATCAATCGGGTGCTTGACCTGACAGTGCAGAGGAACCCCTGTGGGTGAGGTGAATATGTCCCCGTACTCCTCCACAACCTTATCCATTTGTTGTTGTTGTGAAGAGGAGCCCTGTCTGGAGGTCGTGGCCACAGTCTTCTTCTTGCCCTGGGGGCGGATCATCAGGAAAACGAATTTCCTGGTTTGGGAAATGAGCTTACTGCATTGTTTTGCAGTAACCAAAGAGATAGCAGCAGGAGGTGGTACCTCTGGTATCCCGTACAACTTATTTCCCAAAGTAACAATAACAGCACGAGGTCGAGACTCATACACAGCATGACGCTTCCACAAGTATGGTTGTCCTAATAATACATCATAAACATCAATAGGAGCAACGTCACATAGTACCTCATCCGTGAAGGGCTTGATGCTATAGGGAAGGCGACACTGCCGGCTGACGCGGAGATCTCGTCCTTGGTGAAGCCACCCGATGGTGTATGGATGTGGATGAGCTGTGGTCGGCAAGCCCAACCGCTTCACGGCGTCTGCTGAAATGAGGTTCTTTTGGCTCCCATTGTCGACAATGAACTGTACCGGGGAGCCCTTTACCCACATCCGGGAGTGGAAGAGACGTTCCTCCTCCTCTGGATCTTCCGGTTCCTCCTTTTGGATCTTTGCAGTGGCAACAGTGGCATTGGGCTCCACATCAATAATCTGTTTCCCTTTTTCATTCGCCTTTTCAGGTTCTGATTCAGAGTCAGAGCATGCATCTGACTCAGAAGCCCTCATCTCGGCCACTAGCGATTGCTTGGCCCGACACTCACTTGTGTTGTGAGTGGAGCTCTTATGGAACTCACACCACTTTCCCGTGTCCTTCTTTGGCTTTACAGTGTTGTTCTTTTCTTGTGGCTTTGACGGGTTGTCTTTAGCCGCCATGCTCTGTCCTTTGTTCTGCGGTTTGGAAGCACCTTTTCCTTGCTTTTGATTCACAGATCCAAAGTCTCGCTTCTTCTCTTTGAATTTCTGCTCAATCTTGGCAGCATACCGGTATGCCGTACCAAGCGAGGAGATGTCGAGGAACTCCATTTCCTCCTGAATGTATCTGTGCAGACAGCTGCGATACTTTAGCACCATATGTTTCTCTGAATGCAATACTTTAGCACCAGATGTTTCTCTGAATCTTTGATACCCAACTTTGTGCGCAGGGTATGGAACAGATTCGTCAGCTCATGCACATCTTGATCCCTTTTTTGTCGCAGCGTGGTCCATTGTATGTACTTGTCCTCATAGCTCCCCACGGGATAGTACTGTTCCTTGATGGCGTCTCGGAAAGAATTCCAAGTTGGTACGGCCGAGAACAGAGAGGGTTCTATCTAGTCCTTGTTCTCACAGTAGGTTTCCCACCAGTCCTTAACATGGGGGGTAGCTTTGAGGAGTGCAAAAATAATCTTCTCTCGGTCTGAAAAGTCATGAACCGAGAAATATCCTTCTAACAGATTCAACCATCTATCTACGGCATCTGCGTCTATTTGACCCTCAAATATGGGAATGTCAAAAGTTACTTGTACCTTAAAAGGAGTCGCGCCTCCAGAGTGGCTGCTGGATGCAGATGCGCCGCCGGTGGGTAGCCGTTGAAGGATCTGAGCAAAGTTATCCATCATCACGTTCCTTTTTCTTTCGAGGGCCTCCTCGAGCAATATTTTGATAGGATCTCCTGCTCCCTCATCTTTCTTTTCGTCCCCCATGGGCGTCCGTCGAGGTTTGCGAGGCTGATCTTGCAAAGGTTCCACCAGATCAAGCCCTAGCTCCTTATACCCCGACCTCGTTGGGGACTTGCAAAGAAGGATCGAGAAAAAGCAGACCCCTCTGATACCACTGATCCGGATTTATGCAGGAACGCAACAGAATAAACATATAAACATAAATACAAAGATGCAGCGGAAATAACACTTCATTTCATTAATATCAAAGAACTGAAATTTGCTTACAGACAAAATGGAAATAAAACTAGCTAGGGTGCTGGTAGCTATCTCTGAGAAGAGATGTGATGGCTACAGGCCTCTGAACTGAGTTACAATGAGGCTGAAGGGCCTATTTATCATTTAGAAACAATGGAAATCCTAAACAGCCAAAACCCTAACCCTAGGAGATGAAGCGCCAAAACTATGGACGGGGGGGGGGGGGGGGGCGGCCTTTGCTTATCAGAATCTGGATTTGACGCTTGCATACCTCGTTGAAAGATATAGCTCAGAGACCTGAAAGGTCTGTTTTTAAAGCCTTACGTTTAGGGCCTCAAAATAATCTCAGGAAGTTGGACAGAAAACACAACAAAAATAGAATAAAAGACGTGGCCAAAGAAAAGCTGAAATGAACAATGAGTTGGAGCCCCAAATTTGGAAGAGGAGAATGTGCAATATCACTAGATCAAGGTGTGAAACCATGAGGACACAAAGAGGAGATGCGGAAGAGGGCCAACCTCATTCCTATCCATTGCAGAAGGTTGAAACACCTAGGAAGGTGATTGGATTGCGCAGAGGAAGCATGGAGGATCTTCTCCACTCATGTATTCAGTCATCTCTCATTGAGGAGGTCTCATTATGTGAATATTATGGCACCATCCATGGGCAACATGTGTCATCACTATCAAAGGATGAGATCCTAAAGATTGCAGAAGGCAAAGAAGGGGGCAAGTTTCACATGGTAAGAAACATTTGTCCCTCTTTATTTCAGCACAATAATGCAAAGAGAAGGCAAGGTGATCCATTCAAGCAAAGCAAGGACACATCAGTCCATACATCCTTCCATGATCTATGCCTTGATGTCTCCTTACTTGAAGGAATTCCACCAAGGAGTTCCGATGATGAGTAGAAGAGCAAAGTTTTCCCTCAACCTTGTGCATTAATGCCATCTCTTTCTAAGAGGGAAACCAACACAACATTGGAGACTTTTGGTAAGAAGCATGCTTATTTAAATCACATACTATTTTATGATTGCATGTATTCTCTTACTTTATATTTGCAGGCCATAACTCCTAAGAGGAGTGTTTTACCTTACAAGCTTCATGGCCAACTATGAGCTAATATTATTTTCAACTATGGCCACTCCCTTGATGGGCTAAGGGAGGTGTTGCAACATGATGGGTTCTTCCCAAAATCACCAAATATACATTTCACTTTCAGCCATGGTGAAATGATAAGAGCAGCAAGCAAGTGGCATGCAGCCCACTTACCACATCTAGATCTTAAGCGGGAAGGAGATCACCTGCGCTCATTCTTATTGGGTGAGTTTGGGAATCACCCAAAGTTTTTGTTTATTGTCATTCATATACTCCAGAAAACCACAAGCAGCCTTTTAAAATGGATGAAGGCACCTTCATAAAGTTAGTTGAAGAAAATATTATGGTGTTCACTGTTGTAACATGGTGATGATTTAGATATCTTACCTTCAATGATCACATTGAATAGGTGAAAAAGGAGTTACATGCAGGTTTTAAGATGACAGATTTGGGACTACTTCACTACTATCTTGGAGTTGAAGTATTCCAATGTCCACATCAGATCTTCATTTCCCAGAGAAAATATGCAGCAAAAATTCTTCAATGATTTGGAATGCAAGATTGTAAGCCTATCCTTACCCCTATGGAACAGAACTTAACAAAAATTTGAAGGAAAAGATGGAATGATGCGACTTACAGACGATTGATTGGAAGCTTGGTTATTTAGAAACCCTCATCTGAAGATCTATCTTATGTGAAAATTGACATTATTTAAAGTTTTATCGGGAACCACTAGGCAGCCAACTGGAAT